>ML664161.1:13988565-14163001 GCA_007570785.1 Antilocapra americana | reverse complement strand
CTCTGGCCACTCCCAGGTGCTCAGCGTGGCCTCTCCTACATTCCTACATTCCTGCATTCCTGGGGGCACTTCTGCAAGCACACCTGGATTCCTGGCTGAAGGAGGGCTGTGTTGACAGTGGGGGTAAACTGTAGTGCAGATTTCCACCCCCTCCCCCATAGTTGTTTCCCTAAGGATACATGTGAGTACCTGTCGAGTGCCTAGATCCATGAATTCTACCATAGCACATAACAATTTCTCGGTTAAATTCAGTGAAAGGAACTAAGACATTGTAACCAGCTGCTTAATGAAAATAATGGAGTATGTAAAGACGAATGGAAAGAGTAAACCTGCAAGAGAGGGATGCTGGGCCACCAGCAAAGTTCACACATCAGCTCAGTGACTCCTGGGTCACTGCAGCCAGACAGCATGCGACTCAAATTTGTGCTTGAGCAGAAGAACAAACTGCTCTATACGTCATAAATCTTCTGGGTCATCTGCAAATAGTTCAAACTGGAAATGTTAAATCCATGAATGCCAAGGAGGCACTCATATATCAAAATGAACATTTGTGCCGACAATATGAGTCCAACTGAGAGAAACGTGCAGCTGCATTTATGTGTGAATTGGATGGATAAAAATCTATCCACTGACTCTCTGAAACAATATCTCTATAGCCCCCTATATTTCAAAGTCAGTGATAGGTATAATGAGCAGATTTTTCTGAATCAAAATCAGAGCGTGTGACTTGAGAAAATATTTTTCCTGTGCTGTAAATGTATTTATAAAGAAGGATGCCTTGGGCTCCTGGGAGGACACAAAAGCTACAAAATTACAGATGCTAACAGGAAGTGCTAAGGCTGGAAGAAGGAAAGTTCATCTGAAGAAGGTGGGAGGTCTGGATCACAGAGCATTTAGGTGCACATAAGATGCATCTGAGCGAGAAGAACCCAGGAGCCCAGGGGACCTGACAGACAACCCAGGGTCACCCAAGGCTGTGTCTGTAGCGAATGCGCAGCAAAAGTCTGCAACGAAGTAAAAATGAAGAGACAGAAGTGTCCTGCTCCAAGATCACCAAGGCAGTTGCAGAAACATCTAAGTGATTGGAATCCACCCCAGGGAGAACAAGGAGGAAGAAGAAAAATATCTGAGGGGTTCTAATTTGAATGTGACTGAATTACAAACCAGGACTTGCTGAGAAGGATCTGAATTAGACCGAGTTTACACAGAAATGACTAAATTCAAAACTTTCTGCTGCATCAGAAATTACATGTATTGTAAGAAGATAAGACAATTTTGCACATCTGAGTGTGTGACTGGGAAAGAAAAAGCCATCTCTTGGGCTTTGTTTATCCTCGTCTCCTCCAGTGGACGAGGTCCCTCCTTTCATTGAGGCCAAGCCAAAAGCGATGGCCACTCCCTGAGAGCTCACTCCAAAGCCACTGCAGCGGGAGGTGGCCCAGCCGTGGCCACCAGCAGAGGCAGGTGGATCTATGTATCCGTCCTTCACTTACTTACTCAACAATTGTCTTCTTTGTGCTCCACGCCTCTAAGCCTGGAATTCTGGATCAGGCAGCCAAGGAGAAGTTTGGGAAGCCAAGAACAAGCACATCAGACGTTTCTCAAAATGGAAAGTCCCCTTCAAAACACTTCCTTGAGCTTCCCTGGTGGCTCAGCGGTAAAGAATCTGCCTGCCAATTCAGGAGACACTGGCTCGATCCTTGATCCAGGAAGATCCCACGTGCTGGGGAGCAACTAAGCCCGTGCACCACAACTGTTGAGCTTGTGCTCTAGAGCCTGGGAGTCACACTACTGAGCCCACATGCTAACTACTGAGGCCCTTGCACCCTCAAGCCTGTGCTCCACAACAAGAGAGGCCATCTCAGTGAGAAGCCTGCACACCACAACCAGAGAGTAGCTCCTGCTTGCCGCAACTAGAGAAAAACCCACACAGCAACGAAGAGCCAGCACAGCCATAAATAAATAACTAAAAGCTTCGAAATGGCAACCCACTCCAGTATTCTTGCCTGGAGAATCCCATGGATGGAGGAGCCTGGCAGGCTATAGTCCTGGGGTCACAAAGAGTTGGACACAACTGAGGACTTCACGTTTTCACTTTTCCTTAAGAAAGAAGTTTTTTTTTTTTCCTTTTTGAAACTATAAAAGCCAGTGTTGCCATTGTACAGTTATGTGTACTTAGGCATTGTGCATAAGCATACATGCCCACACCTGTATGAGGAATAGAAGTAAACATGAGTGGCTTTTCTAGAAGGCAATTATATACTATGTACCAAAAAGTCTTTAAAATGTGCATACCTCCTTAACTAGAAATTTTAGGTTTCAAAATTTCCATAAGGTAGTAATTAAATAGATCAATATAGTTTAGTAGTTAGGAGCCAATCCTTCATGTCAATAGAATCTGGATTCAGGGCCCTGATTCTGCTGATGAGCTGAATGAAACTTTGGACAAATTACTAAATGAACTTCAACACCCTGGATGTGAAATGGGGATAATGGTAATGGCCATTGCAAAAGGCTGTTACAAAGGAAAAAAAAATGAACTCAGGTATAGAAATGCCTGCATCATAATGCTGAAAGATGATGCTGCAAGGCATATCACTGTAAAAGGCAAAAGCTAAAATGCAATGAAACTAATACTAGGTGATACCTTTAACAAATTATGACACACCCATATAATGACTATTAAGATGTCCTTTAAAAATGTTAGGGAAATATATACATTTTGCTATAGAAAGATATTCATGATGTACCATCAAGGGAAAGAAGCAGGTTTACAAACTGGCATGCATAGCATAATCTACTTTTGTTTACACGTGTGCATAGATACATAGAAAAATATGTGAAAAGATGGACTCTTATATATTAAGATTGTTCTTTGTGAGGTATTTTTTAACCTGCATATCTTTGGCTTTTTGTATTGAATTTATATCGTGTTTGCAATAAGCAAAAAAAATTTTTTTTCATTATAATGTCACTTTCAGTGCAAATGGTCCTTGAGATGTCGTAGGTAAATTTTATCAGGTAATTATCAAAAATTAAGATCATCCCTCACAATAGAATCTCAAGTAATAATGCAGAAGAAATGAAGAGGAGAGAAAAGTCAGGATCAGAAAACACAATAATAATTGCTGCAGACAAGATCCACCACTGGATGCTCAAATTTGTGGGTGAAATCTCAAGAAGTAGAACAGGTGCATTGTCTCAAAGGATCTCCCTCAAAATAGTTATTGTGGGTCAGATGGTAAAGAATCTGTGGGCAATGTGGAAGACCCAAGTTCGATCCCTTGCTCTGGAAGATACCTGAAGAAGGGAAGGGCAACTCACTTCAGTATTCTTGCCTGGAAGATCCCATGGACAAGAGGAGCCTGGTGGACTACAATCCATGGGATCACAAAGAACAGAACACTAACTGACTAACACTTGTACTTTTTACCATGGGGAAAACAGTAGCTTTACCATGGAGATGACTAGCAGACAGCACTTTAATGACACGATCATAGTTAACCTGATCAGCAATGAGGCACATGAAAACCATGAATGAACTCTGATGTGATGTCCTATGTGAAATACACAATATGATTTCTGCAGTACTCTTGCCAAAAAGGCACAACTTCCATCTCACCATGGCACACACCAAACTCAAATTGAAAGATAAGTCCGTAGGCTACCAGTTCTCCTTAAGAGTGTCAAGGTTGTGAAAGACAAGACTAAGAGACTTTCATATATTGCAAGAGACTAAGGAGACATGACAAAAAGTATAATGGGGTTCCTGGACTGGCTCTTCAAGGAACTAAAGAACACTAGTGGGGAAACTGGGAAAATTCAAATAAAGTTAGCAGTTGAACTAATAGGATTATTGTGATAATAAATTATTAGTTTAAATAATTGTTATATAAGATAAAAATATGAGAGAAAGCTGAGTGAAAGGCATGAGACTCTATGCTATTAATATTTTGCAACTTAACTATACATGTAAAATCATTCAAAAGTAAAAAGTTTAGAAATAAAGCAAGACAAGCTGAAGTACATGGATTTGGCTTTATTGAGAAGTCCCCAAAGCAGCCCAGGCAGGAAAAGTCTCAGTCCTATATTTCCCTCTCCTATTTGAATAGAAAACACTTTTACAACTTGTTAGGTTAAAATTAGATGAAAGCAAACATAGGGGAACATAGGATACCAGTTTTTAGCACACAGCCACAGTAACATTCACAGATATTATCAACATTCAACATTTTTCTTTTGAATTGTCACTCTTCAAAAGCATAGTTTCCCCATTCTAATTCATTCATTCAATTCCTTTTTTTATCTGAACAATCTTTTTTTTCAAGTCATATCTATAAGTCAACAAAAATTAAAGATCAAAGTCCTTTATATTTTAAATATTTCCAAAAGTGTCTTTGAAAGTGAAGTCCAAGTGTTAGTCTCTCAGTTGTATCTGATTCTTTGCAATCCCATGGACTGTAGTGTTCCAAGCACCTCTGTCCATGGGATTCTTCAGGCAATACTGGAGTGGGTTGCCATTTCCTCCTCCAGGGGATCTTCCTGACCCATGGATTGAACTCTGTGTTGCAGGCAGATTCTTTACAGTCTGAACCACCTATTACCCGTTTCTTTTGTTTGCCCTTTCAGAATCAGATATATAATGTTTGTTTCCTCAGTGTCTACTGAATTGGTATCTAAAATCACCAATCTATTCAAGCTAGTAGACCTCATGCTGCTTATGGAAATGTATGTTTTAATCTCCCATTCCAAGCCTCTTAGTAATTAAAACAAGTAGCAAATACCAATGCAACTAAATTTATTGGAGCTTACATTAATTTTCATTATTGTTTTCACTCATGTCCAGCTCTTTGCAACCCCATGAACTGCAGCACATCAGGTTTCCCTGTCCTTCACCATCTCCCAGAGTTTGCACAAACTCATTTCCATTGAGTCGGAGACAATGGTTGGTCATGTCCCAACCATCTCATCCTCTGTGGCCCCCTTCTCCTCCTGCCCTCAATCTTTCCCAGCATCAGGGTCTTTTCTAATGAGTCGGCTCTTCACATCAATCCTAGAAAACTAACCAAAATGATCAAATGGACCACAACTTTGTGTAACTTAATGAAACTATGAGCCATGTTGTGTAGGGCCACCTAAGGTGGATGGGTCATGGTGGAGAGTTATGACAAAACATGGTCCCCTGGAGAAGGGAATGGCAAACTCTTCAGTATTCTTGCCTTGGGAACCCACAAACAGTATGAAAAGGATGAAATGGAAGTTTGCTTATCTAGGATCTTTCCTTATTTTATATTTTCATACGCAAAATTTCACTTGATGCAAAATGAAGAGTAGAGTTTCTAATCACTATAATTTCACATGTGGAGACGCATGTAGTGAGGGTACCACCTCCTTATGGATATTCTCTTCCCTCTTCTAAACTAGCCTATGTACATCTGCTGGATTAATCTTCTTAAAATTTTAATTACCTCATTCCTCAGCTGCAAAAGCATAAATGGCTCCACACTGCCTTTGAAATATTGTCTAAATTCCTCCACATTCTGGCTTCAATCTCTCTTTCCAATAAAATTTTATCATCAGTTAGGATAATTTCTGTAACAACTAACAGAAATCCCGACTCAAACTGGTCTAAACAAAAGGAAACATTTTCTCATATAACTGGAAGAACAGAAGTTAGACAGGTTTTGTGGTGGTTTAATCCAGTGGTTCTGGCCCCAGGTCCCTAGGATTGATACATTTCCGTCTGTCTCCCTGTTTCTCTCTCTCAGCCTGTCTCTGTGTGTGCATCTGTCTTTCTCACTCTGCCTCTTCCCTCTGGTCAATCAAACTATAACTTAGGCCAAATGAAAACATACATTCTTGTTTTCCCACTTTGTCATGGAACGTCCTGCCTACCATTTCTACTCATCCTTCAAGGCCCATATCTTCCATGGCTTATCCCTGTTTTTCCCAGCAGACAGCTTTGTCTGTTTTCTCTGTAATTCCATTGTATTTTATATTTGTCTTTGGTCCCAATTATGATGTATTCTGTAAAATAGTCACTTATATCCACGCTTTATCCGCTGTATTAAACAACAAGGTCCTTGAGGGATGAGTGCACAGCCAGCCCTCACTGCATCCCCATTTCCTGCCTAGTGCTTTGTACATAGGCTCTCTATAAATGAGCCAGTCAATTAACAAACTCAACCTTATGAGAAAATCTGCAGGGTTACTTGCCCCAAGGTATGATTTTCTCCCTTTCATTTGGTGTTCTTCAGGGCCTAACACAAACAAGACGAGTTTTTAGTTAAACATGCCATTCTCATCAAATAATAGAGAGGATGCCCTTTTTAAAAATAAATTAATAAATTTCACAAAAACATCTAACCTTGAGTTAAAAACAACTAGAGGACAGGTTTAGAGGAGGAATTTTCTGCAACAAATAGAAGTTTGAGCAGAAGAGCTGTTCCAAAGTCTAAAATTATTATGGGATCCAGGCTAGGCCTGCGTCGTGTCTGTGATGTTCCCTACTGAGCTGCACAGTGTCCCTAAGTGAGACACCAAACAAAATCCAACATCTCTTGGCATCACCCGCCCTCTAAACTATTCAGAGGCCTGATGTAACCTTCTCTAAGATTCGCCTGCACAGAGTGGAGTCCATGAGAAACCCAAGGGTTCATGGTAAAGTCAGGCCTCCCCTGGTACCCAGTATCATTACCCACATAAAGCACATTGGAATCTGTATTATATCACAGCAACTTGGACACTAGTTTCCTATAGTTAATAACAGCCAAGAATTGAGCAAAAGCATCAAGGCGTCTGGAGTGCTCTGTGGGAGAGAATGAATTTGCTTTGGTCTAGGATGAGGTCAGTGGTCTGGAACTGGGATTCATTCAATCACTCACCCTAAGATATTCAGTAAGTGTCTGTTAGGGTGAGGTACTAAGTTAGGTATGAACTTCAAACTTCTTTTGGGCCAGCTGGAAAAGCCGACCCTTTCATCTCCCAAAGCTGCCTCCTTCATCCATGACCCAACAGTTCCAGGTCTCCCTGAGATGTGGAGTACAGGGTCAGGAGCTTCCCAGTCACAAAGCAGATGCAGCCAAACCTCATTGCAGGCTGTGATTGTGACAAGCCAGATGGCCATGCCCCATGGACTGCTAAGTGAGGGGGTAATTCACCTTCATCCCTCGTGAGGAAGGCTGTAAGGACATATTGCTTACAACTAGCAACTACAGGCTCACTGTAGATCATGGGACCGAGCAGTGCTTTGACTGTATGCTGAACTGACGTGATCACCCTAACACCAAATTTTGAGGGTCTCCATGGTGATAGAGAGCAGCTCAGAAAGGCAGCTGTTGATAGGAAATAACTCACTCTTTCATCATTCATTCATTCATTCATTCATGTATTGATTCCTTCATCCAAGATTGAGCATTTCCATCTGCCAGGCTCTCTGCCCTTGAAGAGCTAACAGTGAGGAAGACAGACACATTAAACAATAATTACCACTTGCCACAATCAGTGCCATGAGAGAAATAAGCAGAGAGTGAGGGAGCATGGTGTTCTTGCCTAGAGAATTCCATGGACAGAGAAACCTGGCAGGCTACAGTCCATGGGCCACAAAGAGTCATACATGACTGAGCAATTGTACTGTACTGACAGAGCACAGAGAGGAAATGACAAACTCAGGCTGGAAAGGCAGAGAAGACTCAGAGAGGGGATAACACCGGATCAGTGAGGGATGGAAACATCAGAGACGTTCCAACCCACTAGCTATTCCTGAGCCTTCAAAGTGAGTGCAAGTACAAGTGAAGATACGAGTGGATTTACCTTAAATATAGGAAGAGTTGGAAAACAACAGGTTAGGGCTTTTCTGCAAAATAAGGGCATAAAACCGTTGCATGAAGACAACCCAAGTCACTAATCTTTTTCTTATTGACATTAACAACTTCTTTACTAAGGCTCCTCTCTGTCTCCTCAGTTCCCTGTTGTTTGTGGGTAAATATCCACCTGCTATTTTACAATATTCCTGCTTAATTTGCAACCAGCTGCCTCGAGGAAATAAGATATTATGTTCAAGTGTGACTATTTTTTCCACCCCCATCTTATCACCAAGAAAAAGACTAAGAAAATATATTCTTAAAATAGACAGCTTATTTAAAAAAAAAAAAAAAAGCAATGAGATATTAAGCCAGTGCTGAGAATTGTATGTTTTCTATGGTGTTAGCTCAAGGTAGCCAAAGACTTTACACGCATGATTTGGCAAGTCTTACGGCATTCACAAAGCAACAGGAGCAGATCTAGCCTAATGGTAGTGATAGCCTCTAGGTCAAATGAAAGAATTAGCTACTCTCTGGATTGCCTGTTATGAGAGTGCTTTTATTTGAAACATTTTTGGTCCTTGGAGCTTCTGAGACTTTTCAGTAGAAAATTTCTGTGGCTTTGGAGTTGGGTTTCTGGGTGAGCTGAACGCTGTCTCTCTGCTCAGAAAAGCATCAGTAGGACGTGCCCGAGAACAGGAGCACTTTGGAATAGCGCCATGCACACGCGATAGATACATGCATGACTAAGACCACCTTGACTGGCAAAGGGAGAAAAAGTAAAACATCGAGGCAGAGCTGGTTAAGGGGCATCTTAGCGAGAGAGGAAATTCCTAAAGCAAAGAATAAATAATGCAGTTCTAGGTGCTTCAGTCCAGGAAATGGAAAAGATCTGCCTATAGGAGGTTGCTAGGAGGTAGTACTGTTGTGTACAGCCTACTAAGGAAATCGTACTTCACAGCATCCCTATCTCTATTTATTTGTTAACACTGATGTTATCAAGTAAAACAAAGAGTTAATTTTTTCATCCAGAAGACATCAAGATAGTCATAAAAGCAATAAAAACACAGTATCTTACAGATACAGCAGATTAAGGCCCAAAGAAATTCAACAGACTTCTTACAGTCTAAAATAATTTAATAAAATAAGAAAGTGCAGAGCAAATATTTCCAAACTGAAGGTGGAAGCTACCCTGCTGGTGGCTCTGATCCAGAGCATTTTTCTGAACTTGAAAGAGGGCAACAAGAAATGCTTCATAGGAACCTGTGTGTGTTCCCTCCGGGTCATCATAAAAATCACAACAAATCATAACATTCTGGAATTCAAGAAAATCTAATAAAATTCAACTCTTCCTTTTAATAGATGAGGAAGACAAGGCCTCAGGGAATACAGTGACCTCCTTAAAGTAACACAGTCTCCAAAGTATATGAAAAAAGCCAAAACTTATGCTCCAGTCATCTGATCCTGACTACAAATTTATTCAACTCAAAAAAAAAAAAAAACCACAGTGAGCAACAGTAAGAAAAATAAAATCTCTCCTTTTTCAAAGGTGAAGAGCATCCTGACAAACATCTACAACTTCATGAAAATACTAGCCTTAGTACTAACTTGCATTCTTCGACTCTCACTCTCCTTGATGAGGACCCTTTGTCTGAACACTGCTACAGTAAGTTGTTTGTTGTTTACCGTCTGACTCTCCCACGACTTCATGGACTATAGCCTTTTAGGCTCTTCTATCCATGGGATTTCCCAGGCAAGAACACTGGAGTGGGTTGCCATTTCCTTCTCCAGGGGATCTTCCCAGCCCAGGGATTGAATCCGTGTCTCCTGTGTTAGCAGGCGGATTCTTTACCGCTGAGCCACCAGGGGAGGCCCACTACATTAAGTTAGGCTTCCTTTAATGACTACAGTGAGAGAAAGTGGCTCTAGTTTCCCAGGAATTGTTCCGTATTTATGGTGATCCTTCTTGGTTTTATAAATTCACTATGGAAACTAGAAAATATCTTTCTCCTTTTAAGAAGATCTCGTTCCGGAGGGGAAGCATATGTAAACCCATGGTGATATCATGACAATATATGGCAAAAAAAAATAAATAAATAAAACAGTTCTTGAGTTTAAAAAAAAAAAAAAAAAGAGAAAAAAAAAAAAAAAAAAAAATCTCTCTGAGGTTGCAGCTTGGTGTATTTGAAGATCTCTGAAGAGAGAGCAGGAATAAAAACCAGTTGGAAAACAACCGGACCTCTAGCAGAATTCTCTAGAGACTTCATGTGCAACAGGCTCCCCACTACCACTGAGACTCCACATCTGTTCTGGGTTTTTACCTGTTTCCGTGTCCCGGCATGGGTTTCTGGGCCTCTGCATCCATGAGCCTGTCCTGGCAGAACACATAGGAGGGTACCACCTACCACATCCATTATCCCCAGCACATGCCTACTTCCTCCTGGCCACCGCCCTCACCTCCCACACCTGCCACAGACTTCTAGTCACACTCCTCTGTCCATACTCCTTCTAATCTGTCCTAGGGCGGGAGGGGTAACCAACATCCTAGGGCAGCATTTCATACATGTGTAGGATTTCCGTGAACAGTTAATTCTTTTTAAATTATTGAGTCACCGCATTTTTATTTTGCCCAGTAAGTACATGTTTAAAAAGTTACTGCCATCTCTTAGCATCATTATTGAATAAATAATATTTCTGCAGGTTCTGGGCTTTTTTTTTAGAATAAACTGTATTTTAACTATAAGAGAGCAAGAAAGGCATTATCTTATTTAAAATCAGCTTGTCAAAAGACTTAATGCACTGTCCTTCACTTTCTTATTTCTCCCTGGTTGGGTGAAAATTTATTATAGTCCTACATTTGGAAACAACTGCTCTAGGGTGAAGAGGTCAAATATCTCTAAGAGCCAGGACAACAATAAATTACCACACAGGACCAGGATTTGAGTGAGGAGAGTAAGGCAGTGGCCTTGGACACAAAATTGAGAGGGCTGCCAAAACTCAGTAATCAAGATAAATAATATTTTAGTAAAGCAAAATTAATGTAACAAAATCCATCCATCTCAAACAAAATATTAAAATCTTCCATAAGGGCAGGAATTGTCACTATATGGATTATTCCTTTTGCTACAGCTCCAAAAACGGCTCTGCCAGCTCTGAACACGTGACTCCAACCCATGTTGGGAACAGTGGAAATTAGAGGGTGCTCCTTATGACACTGGGCCTCCTGCATGTGGAGCCACAGTGCAATCCTAGTGTGGGCTGTGCTCTGCCAGTTCATGACTATCAAGAGTGTCTCAGCTAAAAGCTTCTGGTCTGGGCTCAGTCGCTCAGTCGTATTCAACCCTTTTGTGATCACAGCCAGAGCGGCTCCTCTGTCCATGGGATTTTCCAAGCAAGACTACTGGAGCAGGTTGCCATTCCTCTTCCAGGGCATCATCCCCATCCATGTCTATTGCAACTCCTGCACTGGCAGGTGGATTCTTTACCACTGTGCCACCTGAGAAGCCCCAAAAGAAAGCTTACTCTCAGGAATATAGGTAGATCAAGGCAGACTAACCAGAGTTTTCTTAATAAAATAAATTGATAAACTTCATGCAGAATGAAGGGATATGTCCACAAAAAAAACAACTCAGCTCTGAAAATTCTCCAACAAAGAGAAAAGGGCTTTCCCTTAAACACCTGCCATGTGTACCAAATGGACAAGGTGTCCCTTCAGAAGGGACAAAGGATTCAGGCCAAGAACTCAATCTGGAGACCCTGTCTGGACCCTGTAAGGGGAGTCAAGGACATATGGTGGCATTCTGATTCCCTTCCCACACCTGAGGGGACAAAACAGAGGTGAATTTAAAAGGTGAACTATGTTCCCCTGAGAGGCACAGAGACTGTAAAGCCTCTCTGTGGTCTAACTGTAAAGGCTCACATTTATTGAGCACTCCCAACACTTAGCACTTTACATACACTATTTCATTTCAAACTGATAACATCTCTCGGAGGAATGCATTAACCTTTTTTCATGATAAAGAAACAGGGTCTTGAACCCATGGAGTTTGATTCCAGAGCCTGCATGCTTAACCACTCACGATACTGCCTCTTAAGAGTTAAGACAAGAAGGAAGCACTTGCCCAAAATAATATTGATGAGAGGGTGTCTGGAGAATATACAGTCTGTCAATCCCCCCAGACATTTCAAATTTCAGCCTTGGATCAGGGAAGAACACGAGCAAGCTGTACAGTCATCAGCTTGACATTGAAGGACATTATAATCTAATGTTGAAGGACGAAACAAATCTAACACAAAGATGCTGTGGAAGGCATCATCCACTACCTTGACATGGTATTCTCCTTACCAAGATCCATGGGGAAATATTGCCTGTTACTCTCAGTATCAGGAAAAGCTGTATTCTCCTAAATAATCACTTTATTTGTAAATGTGAACAGAGTAAATTCTGTTCCTATTTGTTTTCCATCTTTGTTATGGCTGCTTGGAATTGTTGAGCCAAGTTTATATCCCACATCAAGAGACTCTCCAGCACCACAGTTTGTAATAAGTCTTTTGGTGTACTATGTTCACTCCTTGCTTTATTAGTTTCCTACCTATATTCTCCTTTGGTCCTGATTCCCAAAGCTTATTTATTTTATTCCTTCCTTCATTCATTATACCATCTCTAATCTCTTATGGAATGAGATGCTAAATGAATGAATGAATGAATGAATAATAGCCAAATAATCAGTTGCTTTTTTAATGAATTGGAAAAGACACATGACACCTACAAAGTCACTGAATTCCAAGTCAGAAGCTCAAAGCAGATCAACAAGGCAGTGCCTGGAGGAACCCTACAATCAGTTGGGTTCACAGAGGCAGTAACAACATATGAACTAGCAATGCCATGGTATATGTGGACAGGATGAATGATGACCTCATGTTAACAAACAGAAGAACATTAAAGCTACCCTGAAAAACAGGTGAACCATCCTGGGGACCCTGTCAATAAGAAAGAAAGAACTTTGAGGACTGGGTTTCCATTCATGCTGCTGCTGAAGGCTTGAACCTAGGACTTCTATTAGACATTCTGGAGTCCATCATTCTAGGCTGCAGTGTCCTAGAAGAAATGTCTTACATGACTATATACATGCAAGACTGAGCCATCTGTTGGCACTGGCTTGGCTCTCTGATTTGCAGTTTGAACTGCAAATCATAATTATGCTTTTCGGTACCAAGTTTATCCCAGGTCTACAAATCATTAAGCGATTTCACTTTGGGGGGGACCCCTAAATGCTCCCAATTCAGTTCAGTTCAGTCTCTCAGTTGTGTCCAACACTTGGCGACTCCGTGGACTGCAGCATATCAGGCCTCCCTGTCCATCACCAACTTCATCCTCATCACCATTTCAACAGTATAGAAATGCTCCCAAAGCAACCCTATTCAAGTTATTTAAATCTTTAATTGTTAATTCAATAATCTAGCCCCAGCAAAACCAGGTTGGTCTTGTTTCCAAATGGTCAGCAAAGAAAAGGGGTGTCCCAGAGGAAAGTAAATTTTCTCAAAGAGGAATCACATGAGAGGAGCTCTGGTTAGGGCCTTGCTCAGATCATGGAGAAAATATGTATAAATGTGTTCAAGATTCCCCCGGTTGGATCCTGATTGAAAGACTGATTAAGCACATCACCCCATGTCTGAACAATCATCTGGAACTTAATGATGCATGATCATTCTAACACTTTTCCTAAACGATTATACCTACCATAAGAAAATGTCCTGTGCTAGACTGGAAGCATCTGCATATTTCCTTCACATTTCTGAATCAATCCATTGGCCAACAAGTACTTTTAGTCATCACCCATGAGTTCATCACTATGACAAGTGTACTCAGTTCAGTTCAGTTCAGTCATTCAGTCATGTCCAACTCTTTGCAACCCCCTGAATCACAGCACGCCAGGCCTCCCTGTCCATCACCAACTCCCGGAGTCTACCCAAACCCATGTCCATCGAGTCGGTGATGCCATCCAGCCATCTCATCCTCTGTCTTCCCCTTCTCCTCCTGCCCCAAAAGGTACTAGTGAAACCATAAAAGAAACCAAGATCTGTTTGTTGCTCTCGAAGAATTTACTCTTTAGTTGGAAAGATAAGCCACTCATTAAAAATGAAAGAATCCTTATAATCAAATCATTTGGCAGTGCCAAGTGAAGTTCAAAACAGGAAGAGAACACTGAGAGTGGGGTTTGTTACAGCAGAGACAGAAGCCGAATAGAACTGGAAGAGGAGCTAAAATTCAGTGAAGAGCAAAAATTGAAAGAACTCATTCCAGGTTGTGAGGAAGAGAAGAAAGATGGTAGACACAACCAGCCATCATTGTCCTGAGCTAATATTAGAGTTCTCTCGTCATTCTGGGTGGCTTAAGAGAGGCTGACAGACACTCCAAGAAAGGAGGAATGATTTTTCCAAGACCATACAGCTTAATGGTTTTGCAGAAGCAGGTCCAAAGTTTTACTTTTCTTACTTACCAATTGGACTTCATTTGATTCTTTCCCTTCCCACGTGGGCCTTACTTTCCCAGTCATATTCTGAGTCACAATTTTGAAAGCACATTTATTGAAGTCTGTCAAGAATGTTCAAAATACAGTTGCTACATATTTTTCAATGGTAAGTCTCACCCTTCCAGATGGCTCTGCTGTGACGACTACTGTTTCTCACTCTGCACTGGGAGGAAGGGCACACCTTCCAATTATAAAAACTAATGCAACGAAGCTCCAATTTCCCGTCTGCTTCCAGCCACCTGGGAGATCTTCATTTTTCTTGGAGCTGATGACGGAATATCTGAAGAGTAAGGGAATACACTTCTCCTTGGGGATAGGGGCAAGGAGCTAATTGATTCATAGCCAGTAGACATTGAGTCTCAAAGCAGCAAGGAACGTTCCTGAAGCAACCAGAGCTAACCGCAGAGCCTACATTCTCCTGTCAGGCTAAGGGCTTTAGGAACACCAGGGAGAGGAAAGCAGCACATTTTGTTTCTTCATAATAAATCTCCCATCTTATTGTCTGAGACATTCCGCTCTCCTGAGGACACAGGGCCTGCTTCTCAGGCTCTTCCCAAATCGGCTCTTCTTGCCGCCTGCCCATTTATATTAAATTGGTTTACTAGGATCCGAAAGAGGCAACCTGCCTCCTCAAGCTCTTTATTTTCTCCATTCCCCTTCCTCTGCTCCCCTCCATTCTCATTTAGACCCTTTTTCTCTCTCCCCCTCCCCAGCCTCCCATCCTGGTCTTCTTCCACCATCCATCATTACCCAGGGTATCTCTGTCTACCTGTCTTCAGGGAGAAACAATTCCTGGGTTGGATTGTGAAGCAAAGCATTATGAGACTCTAAACTCCATCTCAATTACTATTTGGCACTACGTTTTATGAGTGAGAACTCCAATAAAATAGAAACTTCTAAATTTAACTAGCACTCTACAATGCAATTACTTGTTACAGAGGGCTATTGTTTATATATGGCCTGAGCTACTGATTAGTATGAAAAAGGCGGTGTACAGGAAGCCATAGAAATCGATCATTATTTAAAGTGGTTAATCAAATACCTAATTTGTTACCATGAATTCTCCTCCAGTAATCATGTTGCATGTCACACAATATTCCAATCAGCTGTAATCCACAATCATATACCCACCCTAGAATAGAATCAGCAAGAGATGCAGAAATGACTTTCTCATTCTATTGTTCAAAATGCTGGAAAAAGCAATTAAAGCAGAGTAAACCATATTTTTCTTCCACATATCCATCTCTGCCTTGCTCCCACCCCTAATAACCATAAGCTGAAACCACTTAAGAATTACAATTATCCATCATCATTATCGCCCACATTATGACGCGGCTGCTACCCACTGCAAATGATGCTTCTGAAAATGAAAGATGCTCTTCTGAGAGATTTTTGTTTGTTTGTTTTTTGCTTTATAGGTTCCTTCGGGCAGAATGGGGGCGGGGTGGGGGAACGAGATGGAAATTCAGTCAGGAAAACAATTAACTAGCACAGCTTCACTGCACAGTAACATCAAATCATACAGCAATTAGAGCTCTGCAAAAACCCCGTTTGGTTTCATGCACATTTAAGGTTGAAAACTGATATGTACACTGAGCTGATGCTGGACTGCAAATGAAAAAATCAAAGAGGTAAACATTGTAAAATTCCCTTCTCTGCCTAATCACATCTCTAGAATGGTGATTGGGCTAAGAGTATTTTTAGTCTGCACACAAGAAAATTCACCTTTTCTCTCCTCACACCATGGTAGATTGCCAGAAAATTGTCTGCCGTTCTTTTTTTTTAATTCCACATTGAATATTTAAAAGTTAATGTCTGCGAAAAAAATATATTGTACTTGCTGAATAATAAAGAGGTTATTTAATCCACTGTCTTCACAGATTACCAAAACCTCAGTTGTTAAATCCAGGAAAGTAATTACTAAAATGAAGTGAAAGTCACTCAGTTGTGTCCGACTCTTTGCAACCCCACAGACTATACAGTCCATGGAATTTTCCAGGGCAGAATACTGGAGTGAGTAGTCTTTCCCTTCTCCAGGGGATCTTCCTAACCCAGGGATCAAACCCAGGTCTCCTACATTGCAGGTGGATTCTTTACCAGCTGAGCCACAAGAGAAAGCTTTTCTGAAAAAGGAAGGCAATGGTTCTTTTTAAAAAGGGAGAGATTAACCAATCTTTATGTGGCCAAGTTTCACCACAGAAAAGAAATTCATCTTTATTTTGTAAACAATGCTAGCACGGATTACAGAACCTGCAAAATACTTAATGTTTTCTTTGCATTTTTTCCCCTTAGTTAGTGATTTCTCCTGTGGAAAGTTTTTGGTGGAGTAAATGTGTATTACAGCAGGAATTTCCCTATATGAAACAATTCACAAAGGCTCATTTCCCCCTCTCTACCTTTGATGGTGTTTCCGTCATTTGACTGTGGTTTTAAAAAAGAAAGTGACTAAGGTATCTTCTTTCCTTATTTTTCAAGTGAATTATTTCGGGATGTTTAATTATTTTTTTAATATTTATTTATTTGGCTACATCGGGTCTTAGTTGTAGCACATGGGATCTTCAGTTGCGCTGCACAGTCTCTAGTTGTGATGTGTGAGCTTAGGTGCCTTGTGGCATGTGGGATCTTAGTTCTGTGACCATGGTTTGAACATACCTTGCCTGAATTGCAAGTCGGATTCTTAACCACTGGACCACCAGGGAAGTCCCAGGAGTAATTTTAGATTCACAGAAGGTTGCAAAAGAAACAGAGCAAGTGCCCAAATCCTGTTACCCAGTTTCCCCATTTCCCCATTAATATGGGGAATTTTAATTCATCAAAATTTAAAAAATAAATAAAAGACTAAGAAACTGACATTGATAGACAGCTATTAATTAAACTCTAGACTTTATCTAGATGCCACCAGTTTTTGCTTACTTCCTCCTTTGTCCAGGATCCACCCTCTGGTACCACATTACTTTGAATTATTGCAGTTTTCCCTGATCGATGAGTTTCTGTCTTGCCTTGTTTTTTAAGACTTTGTCTTCAGCACTGGTCAGATACCCTGTTACATGTTCTACAATCTGAGTTTCTCTCTTATTTTTTCTCTTGAGATTAGACTGGGGTGACAGGGTTTTAGGAAAAAAATTATACAGAGCTGAAGTTCTCATCTCATCACTTCGTAACAGGGTACCAAATATCCATATGACATCACCAGTGCCATTAGCCTTCATCCATGGTTAAGGTAGTGTTTGCCAAGTTTCCCACTCTCAGTTTACTGTATTTTCCTTTCTTTTATTTACTGTTTGGAAGAAAGTCACTAAGTCCAGTCCACATTCAAGGGAGGTAGCGGGTGAGAATTTCAAGGAGAGGAAAATATCTACATATATTACTTGCGGAATGGAGCATCTAGGAATTATACTGTAAGAAAGACTTGTCTCTTGGTCCCAATTTATTCCTTTATTCAATCAGTTATTGCTCACTTGCTAAGTCATGTCCGACTCTTTACGACCCCATGGACTGCAGCATACCAGGCTTCCCTGTCCTTCACTATTTCCCAAAGTCTGTTCAAACTCAGGTCCATTGAGTCGGTGATGATCCAACCATCTCATCCTCTGTTGTCTGCTTCTCTTCTTGCACTCAATCTTTCCCAGCATCAGGGTCTTTTCCAGTGAGTCGGCTCTTCTCATCGGAGCTTCAGATTTAACATCAGTCCTTCCAGTGAATATTCAGGGTTGATTTCCTTTAGGATTGACTGGTTTTATCTCCTTGCAGACCAAAGGACTCTCAAGAGTCTTCTCCAACACCACAGTTCAAAAGCATCAGTTCTTCAGTGTTCAGCCTTCTTTGTGGTCCAACTCTCACATCCATACAACTACTAGAAAAACCATAGCTTTGACTATACAGACACTTGTCAGCAAAGTGATGTCTCTGTTTTTTAACACACTGTCTAGAATTGTCATAACTTTTCTTCCAAGGAGCAAGTGCCTTTTAATTTTGTGGCTGCATTCTATCAGTTGCTCCCCTTAATTTTAAAATGAGACAGATCATTGAAGTGACAAACATCTTAACTGTAGAAGACACAAAGAAAACACAGTAGGGGTTTCAATTTTCAATGAAATTTGTTGTTTCTAAAGCCTTTTCAATAAACCAAATTTAATATTCATTTAATATGCCGAGGGGAAAATATACACATAAGGTTATATGCCCACTCTCTGACCGCCACCAGAGCTCAGTGTATATTATTCAAATTATGTTTATTTATTCCAAGCAGTATATGAAGAAAAACAGCCATCTGAAACTTTAGCTGAAGCATTTTGCTTCAGCAATATGCCAATCACTTCTCAACCTTACTGAGCCACGTGATTTGTTTGGCAGCTGTTTGGATTCAGTGCCGGCATATACAGCAGTAACAATACAGGGATATGCAAGAGAAAACACAAATTAAGATGATGCCCCAAGTCAGTAACAATTCTTTCCACCAAGAGCCCCATGGCCTAAACCACTGATTTACTAAATCCTCTCGGGTCAAATCACTCAGGGTCTTCACTTGCGTCCTCATGGGATTTAATGAAGATGATACCTGAGCAGATTCATCGGGTAACATCACGCAGTATTCTGCTTGGATAGTGGCTAAGATGTCTCCTTGCGAGCTGTCTTCTATTTCTTACTTGAGACACTTCAGCGTTCAGTAAGGACAAGCTTTGCCGGCTACCAATGAAGTCTTGCTGGATGAATTTAGTAAGGACTTCTGTGTGTGTTACAATGTCCTCCAGGCCAATGGAAGGGACAAAGATGGTGGCCAAATGGTCACACTACTGGAAAATAGAACACACCCATCTGGCGTTGAGGAGAGGGGGGCTGGCAATTGTTATGACCGTGGGGCAGATTCTTCCCTGCCCAGGGAAAACCCAGGGTGCATCAGTCTAACCATCCAGGTGGAAGCCACAGCTAAAGATTTGTGACATACACCCACTACCTAATAAATACCTGGACAGCACAAGGAGTCAGTGCCAAACCAGTCATTACCTTTAATGTGATAGAATGACTGCACAGTTTCTGTGCTATCCATTCCATATTGCTCATGCCCCTGGACTGGTTCTGTTTAGAGTGGTTTTTCTGTTCCTAACACAGGGATGCATGAATGCTCAAATGTCCATAACCTGGGGTAAGTCGCAGGAACCCATCCCATGAGTATAGTCACTCATGGTTCTGATGGTGGTGTTCTCAGGACCCTTTCTGGTAGCAGTCTGACGGGCTGCCTGTGTAATTTGATTGACAGAAAAAGAATACCCATGGCTCTGGGCACAGGTCAGGCTTCGGAATCAGTACTGGCAATGTCCAGTGAATGGAGTACTAATCCTGGCTTCTTCTTCCTGAACTCACTGTCGTAGTGCCTTCCAGCCCCTCCCTGGAGCGGCGATCCCCACCACAGTAATCCTGATGAGTGAAAGAGGGCAGCTGCCCACACACCCGACAGCTGGATCCCATGCTGAGAGGTCCATGACATCTACAAAGCCATCACAGTGCCCGAGCAAAACTGGGCGTATGTGTCATGTTTACACCCTAGGAGGCAAGAGGACACAAGCTGCTGCCACCCCGCACAAAGAAAGCAACGGGTGATGGCAGTTAGGGGAAAAAATTAATGTGCAGTTAATAGGACCTTAGAGCATAGAAATTTGGGACTTTGAGACTAAATTTGAACAAAGTCACTGCCAAACTTTGGCTCAAATCTGAGTCAAACACCTAAAGAGCTAAGGGATATTGATGCAGGAAAAGAGGGGTAGGAGCATGAATTTCAAAGACCTGAGTCAATGGGAATAAGAGACAGTGGCCATGTCAAAACAGGCTGACTGTCAACCACTTCAAGAGTCCAGATTAAAAATTCTGTCTGATATCAAGCCAAGGTAAAGAGGAGCTGGGCTTAGACTTCAGAAAATAAGGCTGGTCAGAACAAGAGAAGAACTGCCCCCACCCCAAATCCAGGGGCTAACAGGATCTGTTCCCTGTTCCCTGTTCCCTGGATGGCAGTGCCTGGTTTAGAAACCAAGAAATCCAACAGCAGTATCAGCTTCCCTGAAACCAAAACTTTGGACGGGGAAAAAAAAAAGATAAGTCAAAGAAGAACTAGAAGAAGAAACCATATGTGAATATCTGCATAATTTTTAAAGTAAAAAGAACTTTTTATGTGAAGAGGGCTACTACAAAGACACTCCTGGGACTTCCCTGGCCGTCCAGTGGTTGGGACTCCATGCTTCCAATGTAGAAGGCACGGGCTCAATCCCTGGTTGGGGAACTAAGATCCCACACACTGTGTGGCCAAAAAAAATTTTAAAGAAAAACCAAAAAACACTCCTCCTTTCCCTGGTTTGTACCCAGCTGAGAGATAGACCCAGAGAGATGATGAACATTTTCACTGATAAAGCAGATACCAGGTACATAGCTTAAGTCAGTCATGACAGCAGACCTGCTCCTACTGTAGACCAGACATTGGCTTTCCAGTTACCAGCAGTGCTGACCACCTGCAGATCGGCACCTCGGGGAGCCACCCTATAAAACAAGGATCAGAGGATGTGTGCTCTTTGCAGAAGGGAGACAGATTCAAGGCCAAGGGTAAAGGGGGGCTGACTCTTCTCCCAAATTCACCACTCAGGTAAGTGTGGCCCAAAGAGAAGTCAGGTGTGTTTCTCTCTAGAGGTGACCTCACATGGAAAATATGAAGAGCAGAGAAGAAATTTCTCCCAATAAGAAGCACAAAACCAAGGCACAGTCCACAAAGAACAGACTGAAATATTTGAGAGGGCAAAACTGAAAATGTTCTCATGTGAAGGAGAAAATAAATACATATATACGTATACATTCAACTCTTGAGCTATATCGTGTAGCTAACGTTCTCTAATGCCACCATGAACACTGAGTTAGCATTGTTCCTGGGGGAAAGAGAGCCCTAGGTTCCTGCAAACCTCTGACTCCAACATTCTTGTCAACCAATTAATACATAGCCTTATATGTGTGCCTGTTTAAAGAGAATTTATTTAATATACATTGTTGATTCATTGGGACTTCCTTGGTGGCTCAGTTGGTAAATAATCTACCTGCAGCGCAGGAGACCTGGGTTCAATCCGTGGGTCAGGAAGATCCCTTGGAGAAGGAAATGGCAACCCACGCCAGTATTCTTGCTGGGGAAATCCCAAGGACAGAGAAGCCTTGCAGGCTACAGTCCAACTGAATTCATGGCCAACATCTAATATAAGTCATGTCTGAACAAAGCTTAACTAACATGCATTTTCTCTGAGAGACACATCACAGCCTTCTTGCACTAAGGAACACTAGATAGTACTTCAGCACTACAGGGCCATTTTAAACAGTGAAATCACCAACAAAAAGCATCAAAATGTGGAAAACATGGCACTAAATAGACTATGAAAAGGACACTTGTTTACAGAGGTGAAACAAGAAGGTTGAGGGTTGCCTCATTGGACCTTAGCTAAGAACTATCACATCATGCAATTCAGATTTTTCACTGCTCTGCACATGTCCACAAAAACACCACAAATATTGATTTGGGGTTACAAGGAAATTTTAGTGAGTAGGAGAATTTGCAAATGCAGAACCCATCAATAATGAGATTGACTGTATACATACACATTTCAAAAGCAAATGACAAAATGAGAATTCCTTCATATGTGTCAGATGAAAGA
This sequence comes from Antilocapra americana, assembly GCA_007570785.1. Classification (NCBI taxonomy): domain Eukaryota; kingdom Metazoa; phylum Chordata; class Mammalia; order Artiodactyla; family Antilocapridae; genus Antilocapra; species Antilocapra americana. The sequence continues at coordinate 14,140,990 of ML664161.1, read as the reverse complement.
GGTATTAATTACTACACAAAGAGATTTTATAAATCAAAAATAAAATACAAATATCCCAATAGAAAAAATACAGAATCAAAGAATATAAATCATGCAGTTCACGCTTGAAGAAATACATGCTTGAAGAGAAATAACACTCTTCACAACTTTTATATGAAACCCCATCCCCTCCTTCACACAGGTTCATGCACTGTAGATGGGATAAAGCCAGGCACAGGCACTCTGGAAGCAATGAGGAAAGGCTTCAGAAAGCTCATCTTCTATTAACCAGTAATTCTAACTGTAGTAAGTAATCCTAAGGAAATAGAGATAGATAATGACTAATAAATAATATATGCCCATTGGTAACTCTTTTGTACATTGTTTATAATAGCAGAGGAAAATGTGGGGAAATCTTCTATTTTTTAACTTTATCTGCATTTATTTTTCTGCAGCATTTATTCCCAGGCTGTATGTTTTCATATCATCAGTTTCTTCCAGGATATCTTTTTCTTCTGTGCAATCTCCTCTTCTGGTTTAGGAACAACCTGCTCTTTTTCAGTAAGGATCATCTCCATGTGGCAGGGAGGACTCTTGTATGGGCTGATTCTACCAGGAGATTTCTAAGTCCTATGCTACATCTTGGGAGCTTTGTTCACTTGGATGTGCTCGATGACCAAAGACTCTAAGCTCTTTAATTCAGCATTACTCTCTGAATTTTTGAGCATGTGCAACAAAAATTCACCACTCTTTCTGGGCCACCAACCCTGCGTCTAGGCCCACTGTTTGAGCTATGCACTTATCACTTCCACCATAGTAATGACAGAATGGCACACATCACTTCTATAAAGGGACATTATTCAGATACTTGGTGGCTTTTTGGATATGCATACCCTTAATGGGCCTGGGCAGTTTTACAAGTGTTTTTAAAGTGAAAACGAAGATCTGAACCTCCTGATTTGCAGGATTTTGTGGCATTTTCTGGATCAAGTGAACAGTGAACCATTATTAAAGGTTTCCTAAGGCTGTTTACTGAAAGAATAAAATCGTGTATTTGTAAAAACAAAACACTAGTTAAATATATTATGATATGCCAGTAGGATGGAATACTACACAGATGTTAAAAATGACATTAAAATACATGCCTTGATATGATACAATATGTGAACATGTCTTATGTCATTTTATTTTAATTAAAAAATAAATATTGTCATGGAGATTTGTTTCCAACCTATTAAGTGAAAAAATGTTACAAAACAATATTCACAGCACATAAGTCCATTTTCATGGGTCCACAATTATATTCGCCTAAATTTTAAGAGTAATTGGCTTCCCTGGTGGCTCACCTGGTAAAGAACCCATGTGCCAATGTAGGCGACTCAAGAGACATGGGTTTGATCCCTGGGATAGGAAGATTCCCTGGAGAAGGAAACAGTAACCCACTCCAGTATACTTATTTGGGAAATTCCACAGACAGGGAGCTTGGCAAGCTGTAGTCCATGGGGGTCACAAAGAGTCGGACGCAAATGAATGCATACACACACACACAATTATCTATTAGGAATGGGAATATCAGCCTTGCTTAAAATTTCTTGTCTTTTCAAATTATTTCTATAGTCACTATGCATGGCTTTTGAAATAAACATAACATTTAATGTTAATGTCATATATTCTCAATGATCTTAGCATTCTGGATTTAAAAAGGAAAGCAGATGCTTTCCTTGGTTCTTCCAAGATTCTCAAACATTTTTATTGTTTCAAAGAATCAAGTGGGTTAATTCAAAGAGCTAAAAAGATTAATAGCTTCGATAAAGAAAAAATGACCTTTCATGGCTGGTTTATGAGAACTGGAGTTCTCCTTGTATTTCCCTTCCTGCCTGCAGACAAATGCCCAGTTCCCTTTTATTTCAGCTGTAGAATCTCAGGCGGTAGACTGACCTTCGCCCACGTGGGAAAACCCATGAGTGTGATCACGTTATGGGTGGAATTTCCCTGCTGTTTGCAGAGAAGAATACAATCTGGCACTTCTGGGTGCAGCGGGGCTTTTGTCATTTTGCAGGGTGCCTGTGGTAGCTCTTCACTACAAGGCTATCAGTGTAGCTGCTGAGGAAGGTGTGGTAATAAAAGAGGTCGTCTTCCCTCTCACCATATGGAGCTATGCTACAGAGTGTATGCCCTGCCATTTCACCAACTATTAATAGAGCTACATCGCTTTCTCCTCCAAGCTGTTACAATCTCTTGAAAAGATGATGTCTAGATTTATATGCAGATATTCTTGATTCCCCAGCATCTTCTCTCCCTTAACCCTCCTGAGCAATATCTATACCTTATTTTCAAATCTGGAGTCATCAATTTTTTATGACAATATCCTTTTGGGGTAGAGCTCCAGCTGATGTACGTGACAACGGCTAACGCTCTGTCAGCAAAAAAAAAACTTACCGAGCAGGTCTGGTGAGCACCATACACTGTGAGCCAGGAGTTATGGGGAGACGTGTCATTTCTGCCCGGCGGGAACTGTTTATCCAAATAAGGGCTCACAATTTCCCTGAGTTAATATCCTCCATCCCGGGGAAGCCTCCCACACGGGTATTCTGTCTTCCGTGTTTATCTTCAGGCTGCATATCTCTCCCTACTGAAGGACTGAGAATTTAAATTCAGCTCAGGTTTCTCTGGGATTAGGTTTATCAAAATAAACACACTCAGATCTGCCTGTCCGATCCACGAGGCACTTGGGCATTTTCCTGGAATCTCTTGAGTCTAAAGTCTGAGGCTCTCAGGACATTTCGGACATTTTGTGTGTGTTCTCCTCTTTAGCATGCCTCAAAGTTTGGTGGATGCTGACTGTATTATTACATATGTATTATAGAAGGATATTCAGATATATTTTGTCTCCAGTGAAATGCTAACAGGTGGCATGTACCCAGCACTGCGAAAGTCAGTGTTTGTACAATATGCTATTGTATGTTGTTGAAAAAAATTTCAAGGAGCAAAGAGATTATAACACTGCTGTCGGTCATCTTTTGTTATGGGACTCAGTGTAACTGAGTGGAGGCAGCAGGGTTTCAGAGTCAGGCAGCCTAGGTTTCTTTCTGGTTCCACTAGTTACTAGCTCAGTGATGCTGGGCTTGCCACTTTGTGTCTGTGTTTTTGTTGTTGAGTCATTCAGTTGTGTCCAGCTCTTTGAGATCCCATGGACTACAGCACACCAGGCTTCCCTGTCCTGCACCGTCTCCTGGAGACTGCTCAAATGAGCATAGTTTTATGGAAGGAACCAAGGAAATACTACCAACCTGAGAGAGTTGCAGTCACATTCAGTTAGATAATGCAGGTAAAGTCTGGGGCAGTGAGTGCTCAGTTTAATCATACCTCTTCTAATTGTGAGTGACTTTGAAGTAGAATAACTTTCTGCTTCACTGGTATACAGTCATTCATGCATTGAGCAAGTTTTATTGAACCTCTGTGTTGCTACTAAAAGCCAGCCTGACATAACCACTGGGGAATCAGTGTGTGTGTTGGAAGGGATCAGGGAGGTACTGGTCCCTGTGGCACAGAATTCACAACCAGCAGGAAGAAACAGGAATGTCCACATATAAACAGGGTCAGTGGGATAAGTTACACAATAGATATACTACAGAGAGAAATACACAGCAAGGGTTAATTAATGTCTGATTAGTGCATTCAGGCAGGGCTTCAAAGAGGAAATGAAGTGTGAGCTGCTTAAAGTATGAACAGGTGGGAAGAGAAAGCCCTTCAAGTCATTTGACCAGGAACTACTAACAGAAGCCCCTACTTTAGCAAAATGCCACGTACATGATAGACATTCAGTAAGTATTTAATGAGCTAAAGATCCACATAAAGGTATATATGTAGTCAACACTAATCACAAATCTCAACCACTGGTATGCAAAAAATAAAACCTTTACCCGCCTAAAGCTCAATTTTTATTGCTTTTTTCAAGTGCCCATACTTTTTAATGTGAGCAATGTGATGCAGTCATTTCTGGTTCATCACTTCCTGTTAATCCAGTCAATTTTTTCAGAGCCATTTCAGGAGGTGACTTGCACATTCAAGATTCCGTCCCTTCTCCACTCTTTCCTGACCCATAAAGAGATGCTGATTATATCTGCACTGGTGTAGGTTTTAGACTTAATATTTGTAAATCTCAAACTACTAGGCACAGAGGATGCACCCTGTACGTAAGAACAGTAGCCATTACCCATCCTTGGCCTGATATAGGTTAAGGACACTCTTGGCACTCTCCACTCAAATTCTAAAAATGTTACCTTTTTATTCAAGGAAAGTAAGTGGCAAAGGGTCATAGACTAGAACAGAGAAAGTACAGGTTTCCTCCCACCCCTGGTAACTGGATACCTAAACCTTGCAATGCCTTACATACCAAGGTACACACTCCCTCAGCCAAGGCAGAGGTGCTAGGAAGAGTGGTCCAGCCACAGCTGACTCAGGTAGTCTCTCTGTCAAATTTCCTTAATACTAGACTGTACTAATGAACAGATAAGGAAACTATTTGCTTGTATAATGAGGTGAGGTTAAAGACAGTAAGATTGATATCACTACTTTCAACCTTCACAGTCTTCAAGGAACCTGACTGCAGATACTTTTTATGTGCCTAGGGAGTAGAAGACTTAAATAAAATCAATTAGGTAATAATGATGATTACTGAGAAGACTGGCTTCAACAGTACGTGAACCAAGAACTTCCAGAAAGTTTAGAACTTTCTAAACTTCCAGATTTAGAAAAGACAGAGGAACCAGAGATCAAATTGCCAACATCTGTTGGATCATCAAAAGCAAGAGAGTTCCAGAAAAATATCTACTTCTGCTTTACTGACTATGCCAAAGCCTTTGACTGTTTGGATCACAACAAACTCTGGAAAATTCTTCAAGAGATGGGAATACCAGATCACCTGTCCTGCCTCTTGAGAAACCTGTATGAAGGTCAGGAAGCAAGAGTTAGAACTGGACATGGAACAACAGACTGGTTCCAAACAGTGAAAGGAGTATGTCAAGGCTGTATACTGTCACCGTGCTTATTTAATTTATATGCAGTGTACATCATGAGAAACGCTGGGCTGGATGAAGCACAAACTGGAATCGAGATTGCCGGAAGAAATATCAATGACCTCAGATATGGAGATGACACCACCCTTATAGCAGAAAGCCAAGAAGAACTAAAGAGCCTCTTGATGAAAGTGAAAGAGGAGAGTAAAAAAGTTGGCTTAAAACTCAACATTCAGAAAACTAAGATCATGGTATCTGGTCCCCTGAAGCAATGGGACAGTGGATACAGTGACAGACTTTATTTTGGGGGGCTCCAAAATCACTGCCAATGGTAACTGCAGCCATGAAATTAAAAGACACTTGCTCCTTGGAAGAAAAGCTACAACCAATCTATATAGCATATTGAAAAGCAAAGACATTACTTTGCCAAAAAGGTCCATCTAGTCAAAGCTATGGTTTTTCCAGCAGTCATGTATGGATGTGAGAGTTGGACTATAAAGAAAGCTGAGCACCAAAAAATTGATGCTTTTGAAATGTGGTGTTGGAGAAGACTTTTGAGAGTCCCTTGGACTGCAAGGAGATCCAACCAGTCCACCCTAAAGGAAATCAGTCCTGAATATTCACTGGAAGGACTGATGTCGAAGTTGAAATTCCAATACTTCAGCCACCTGATGGGAAGAACTGACTCCTTGGAAAAGACCTTGACGCTGGGAAAGATTGAAGGCGGGAGGAGAAGGGGACGACAGAGAATGAAACGTTTGGATGGCATCACCGACTCAATGGGCATGAGTCTGAGTGAACTCCAGCAGTTGGTGGTGGACAGGGAGGCCTGGCGTACTGCAGTCACAAAGAGTGGGATGAGACTGAGCAACTGAACTGACCGGGAAGACTCGAAAAAATAAAAGAAGCCACAGCTGACAAACCCAAAAAACCCTCCGACATTCATGTTTTATTAGTCACATTATAGTAAAGAGATTGCTGTGGGGACTTATCAAAATAGTGTTAGAATATTAGGAATTTTTTCCAGGTTGCACAGAACTAGGAAGCAACAAACCCCTGGCATAAGAAATCTCAGGTCACATAAATCTTTCCTGGTTTCACTGAGGTTATGTTGAAACCAAACAAAGTTGCAGGATGAGACCTTCCTTTGTGTACATGATCCATCCTGCCTGGCTTTTCCTGGCCCAGATTACTTTTTTCCCTAAGTCTCGCAACTAAAAAGGAGGAAAACATGAGACCAATGCCTAACTTAGAAGCTGAGCCTGCTGAATACCTGGTCCTTTCCAGCCACTTCAACCCAGGACCCTAATAATACGATCATCTGACATTTGACACAGCTCTTTCAACCCTTCTCTCTTTCCATTGGTTTAATGGAGAACAAATACTAAGTGCTCCAAAAACCAAACTTTCTCAAGATTTCTAGTAACTTGAGCCCTTAGAAAAACGTACAATAGCTTTTACAACTCCCCATGTTTTTTATAGGATGTCCACTAAGAAACAACTAGTTCTCTTTTTTCCTCTTTCTCTCAGACTTGGGAAGAGGAAGAATTTTAAAAGAGAAAAAGTTAAAAAGTAGGTTCAACCTACAACCCATTTATATACACCACTGCTCACCATAGGAGTTAACTGGACCCATCTTTATTTGTTCCTACCTGTTAAACCTGTTACCAGAGTTTTACCTGGTAAAAGTATTTCTGCACTGGTGTGGAATCTGGTTTAAAATTGCGTCCCCTGCAAACACAGACACAGACACCAACATAATCATTTCTGTGATAACAACCGAAAAAGCAAAATAGCTAAAATCTCCCCATAAAGAAAAATTGTTTGAGCACTGAAATTACTTACAAGTTACTCTGAATGTGTAATACCCAGATATTCCTGTAAATAAAGTGCAATTCTGGGAAAGTCACTGGTGCCATACATGACTGTTATTTGGGACAGCATTAAATTATTTATCATGTTAAAATATAAATATTAATTTCTAAGTCTTCATACTTGCTTCCTATTGATTTAAGAGAGCCATTTGCTATGATAATTCAGACCCAAGGCAATCCAGAAACAAAAAGAAATGCCAACTGGAGTCAAAACAAAGCCAATTCTTGGGTGTCACACTTTGAAACAAGACTCAGAATCCGATCTCCAAACATTTTACTGTTTTGGAGAAATAGTAAAATAAATTCTTTCCGGAAAACAGTGTTTAAGTTCTCATAAATATGTGGATATTTTACATATCAAGAATATGAATCTTGGCTATACATCATAATGTGTTCAAACCCACGCTATCATTTGTATGACAGAAAGACATTGCTTCAGGTATTTCTACACGATGCTCCAAAAATTAACTTAGATGCATGGAAGTTGGAAATAAATTTTTTTCATTGAAATAAGATTTTAAAATAGTAGTTAGTCCCCCTAACCTAGCCTTCAGAAGTCACTTTATCTTATAGTTTGCTGAACTACTAGATCTTTGGAAAGTGTTAAGTAATGCCGCTGTTTGTCATCGCTACAGTACAGTAGCTATTGCAGTGTTATCCAGTCTCATGACATATCTGGGCACAGAAGGTTCCATTGTAAATGGGACAAGGTAGACTAAAATAATACAGAGAATCATCTTTATTTCTAGAAAGCATATGTAACTGGTATTCTTTTTATAAGATCCTGCATTTCCATTTCTCTCATTTATAAATGATCTAGTTGGGTATTAAAGTTTTGACTAACTACTATACCCCTTCAAATCTCACAGACAGTGTTTATTGTTTTTTATTTTCTACATACTGACAGATCAGTACTGTGCTTTTTAATCTAGTGTAGGTAAAACATTGTTATTGTTTTGGGTGTTTGGTGGAAGCAAAGGTGAGGGCAGAATAAAGATTAGGGCACCTGTGGAAAATTTTACAAGAAGTTATTTATGTGAAAGTGTGATTTTTAAATCTGAAAACTCAGGTCTTTCTTCAGTAGAGAAATGAGATAATTACATCACATCTTTAGTTATTTTCCACTTATTTTATCAAACGAATTTAAGCAGAAAAGTAGCATGATTAGAATTTGTTTTGTGAGCATTTTTGTGACAGTGCAGAGGATGGCTTTTGAGCAGCACAAAGATGGATGCTGGAAAATATATTAGGAGTCCTTTGCAAAACATTAACAGATACAGAGGGCATTACAAAGGGATAGAGAACGGAAGCAGATGGAAGAAATATCTAGGAGGTGAAATCTGAAACTACATGACTTAGTGACCCACTGCATATGAGGGAAGAGGAAATAGAAAAAATATAAAGTGAATGCTCGTATAACGTAAGGGCCACAGTGTCACTGGTACCATCACTAATTCTAATTAGGTATTTAAGTGAAGGAGTGAGCTGATGCAGCTAGGTGTTCTATCTATTGCTGTGTAACAAACCACCCTCAAACTCAAAGTTTTAAAATCACAATCATTTTTTTTTTTTTTTTTTAAATCTCACCAGTCTGCAATTTGGGCAGCGCTCAAGAGGGAAATCTCTGTGTACCATGTGCTGTCAACTCGGGCAGCTGAATGGGAGCTGGCGGGCCCACTTACAAGATGGCTCGCTTACATGCCTGGCAAGTCGGTGCTGGTTGCCTACCAGGCCCTCGATGGACTCTCATGTGGCTACCTGAGTTTTCTAGAAAAAGGTGTCTGGGTGCCAAAAGCAAGCATGCCAAAACAAGAGAAGTAGAAGCTTTTGGCCTCTTAAGGTGTGGGCCCAGAACTTGGTACAGTACAACTTTTACTACATTCTATTGGTCAGGCAGTCACAAAGCATAGACTCAAAGAGAGGGACATAAACTCCATTTCTTAATGAGAGAAGAGTCAGATAATTCTAGAACCATGTTTTAAAACCTCCACACTGTAGGACACCTGAAGTCCCACTGTGGGGATAAGTCCAGCATGTAATTCAACTTCCAAATCTTAAGTTTAGGAATGAGGTCAAAGAAGACTTGTCAACTTGGGAGTCATCTTTCCATAGACATAGAAAAAGATACACTTACTCTAATTTTAATAAAGCTTAAGTTTCAGGCAACTTAGTTTTCTGGATGAGGCCTTGTGCTTAATTTTATATGCTCTCCTTAAAGAGCGACCCCATACATGATTTTGATAAATAAATCATTAAATACAGAGTGAAAAGAGAGAGAGAAGAACCCCAGAGTTGTACAACCTTCAGACCCCACAAAATCTGGACCTAACCTGGGTAATGTCTAAATCATTAGAGTAGATAAGATGATCTGGGAGACTGTATAGGATGAGAAGAGCAGTGATCTTAGACTGAGAAATCTGAAAATGTCAATATTTACAAGGTAGGAGACAAAGAGGAAAGGGTTTATGAACAAGATTTTTAGAATATAGTCAGAGATAGGAGAAGATCAGAAAAGAATTTTGTCCTGGAGGAGGAAATGGCAACCCACTCCGATATTCTTGCCTAGGGATCCCATGGACAGAGGAGCCTGGTGGGCTACAGTTCACAGGGTCGCAGAGTTGGACACGACTAACCACATGCACACACACAAACACACTCATTTGTTCTTTAAAAAATACTCAGTGTTTCATATTTTTATAATAAATGTTGACTTTGACCTTTTGATTAGCAACTAACACTTTAATGCTGATATTTAACACTTGCATCAAGAATTTTTCCTGGTCTAGACCTTTGCTGTTTAATATGCAACCCACTAGCAAGGGGTGTGTATTGAGTACTTGTTATGTAACTCATCCAAACTAGTTGAGCTTTAAGTAAAAAATATGAATTGAATTTCAATGACGAAGTGTTAGAAAAATAAAATATTTTATTAATAAAAATAAAGAATTTTTTCATGGAAGCCAAGGACTAGAAAGTCTTAGGAAGCAATGGCCTGTAAACAGTCTCAAAATAAAGCATAAAGGTCAAAAGACCTAAAAGGAATCCTTTGGAGCTGGCCTCCTGGAGTTCCATTAGCAACCTTGTCAAACAGCTTCAGAGGAAGCAGAGCCACCTTTCAGTGTGTTGAGAGTCAATGTTAATTGAAAAAATGAAGATAGCAGGAAATCTGGTTGTTCAGGCTTTTGAAATAGATAAAGGAATAAGGGATGTTGAAAGCTAGAAAAATACAACTTCCTAAGATTGTTCTAAGCAAAAATGCAAAGCCTGTTAAAACTCTTAAAGACACTGATGCAACATTTAAAAATATTCCCACAACGAAAACAGTGGGCTCAGATGGCTTTACACAGAAACTCTCCCAAACTTTGAAGGAAGAAATCATCTGCCTTTAAAATTTCTTCCAGGAAATATAAAAAGAAGGAACATGCCCCCAAGTCATTTTACACGATCAGAACCACCCCGACCCCAAAACAACGCCAGCATTAGGAGAAGGACAACTTTCTGATTTCTAATTCATGAATAAAGATGCAAAAATGTCAAATAACATACTAACAAGGTCAAATGGGATAGTGAAACCAAGAGATAATATACCATGATCAAGTTGCTTGTAACTAAGGAACACAGGGATAGTTTAATATTAGAAAATTTGTCATGGAACTCAGCACATTAACAGATTTTAAAAAGAAACCCATGTGACTATTTTAATACATGTGGGGAAAGTGATAATATTAAACATAACACAAACTCACGGTAAAAGGAGAAGAAAAGCAAGCTTCCCTAAATAGTCGCTATTATCAGGAAGTGTTGGAAGCACCTCTTTATTTATTTTTAAACATTTTTTTCTTTCTTTATTTATTTTTTTACTTTACAATATTGTATTGGTTTTGCCATACATTGACATGAGTCCGCCATGGGTGTACATGTTTTCCCCATCCAGAACCCTCCTCCCACCTCCCTCCCCATCCCATCCCTCTGGTTCATCCCAGTGCACCAGCCCCGAGCACCCTGTATCATACATCGAACCTGGACTGACGATTCATTTCACATATGATAATTTACATGCTTCAATGCCATTCTCCCATATAATCCTACCCTCACCCTCTTCCATAGAGTCCAAAAGACTGTTCTACACATCTGTGTCTCTTTTGCTGTCTTGCATACAGAGTTATCATTACCATCTTTCTAGTATACTGTATTGGTGTTTTTCTTTCTGGCTTACTTCACTCTGTATAATAGGCTCCAGTTTCATCCACCTCTTTAGAACTGATTCGAATGTATTCTTTTTAATGGTTGAGTAATATTCCATTGTGTGTATGTACCACAGCTTTCTTATCCATTTGTCTGCTGATGGACATCTAGGTAGAAGCACCTCTTTAAAATCAGGGATAAGACACAGTCATTACTTCTTGTCAACACTGTGGTGAAGGCGCCAGTCTTCCTCAGTTCTGTGCTGAGCCTACCACTTGGTCAGCTTTGCTAACTCAGTATCCTCCTGACATCCACATGTACTCCTTCACTGGCGTCTTCTCAGCATGGGCTGTGCAATGGAATCACCCAGAGTTTGAATTTACTAATGCCTGAGTTCCACCCCTAGAAATTCCTATTGTGATTGATCTGGGGTATCACACGGGCATCTGGAATTTCAAAATCTCTCCAGGTGATGCGCAGCTCAGGTTGAGAAGCTCTGAAGTAGCAGGGGAAGAGGAAAATGGGGAAGCAAGGGGAGAACACAGCTATGATTCTCAACCTGGCAGCACATTAAAATCACCTAAAGAGCTTAAAAAAAAAAAATCCTGATACCTCAATTGTCTCCTGTACCTATTTTTAAGTCAGAGGCTATGCAGGTAGGATCCCCAAAGTTTTCTTATACATAGCCAAGATTGAGAACCACAGTTCTCTCCTTTCTTCCTAGGCAATGTTATCAGCTCCCCTGGATTCAATTACCAAACACATTCTAATGCTTCAAAATCTGTACATTTTGTCTGTAGTTACCTTATAAACAGGAACACTTTGAACCCAACAGCTAGCTCGACATCCACCCTTGGAAGTCCAAGTCTGCCAAATGCTCATAGATTCTCCTGCATCCCAGCTGTGTCCATGTACTCAGTTCTTCCCACCAGGCAGCAAGCCCCTCAGGGATGAGTATTATTGTCTACTGTGCTGTGTGTGAGGATTGAGGCTAAATTTCTTAAATCTCCCTTATCTCAGAACAGGATTGTTTCCACATCGTTGGCATATCCTGCGAATAGGAATTGAGACCCACAACTAATGAGAAGAGGAGAGACACAGGGACAAGAAGCCAGCACAGTGTTGTTATCACTGACATTTAAAGATTTCTGGGGAGACAGGACTGGGGATCAGCCTTTAGTAAAATGCACATTAGGCCAGCACTCCCACCAGCAGAAGCACAAAACTGATGCCAAGAAGAGAATGAGCTTCCAGTCCCACGAACCTCTGAATCATGCTGCCCACAAGTACCTCTCCCCACACTTTCTTTTCTCCCTTTTTCCATCCATATTAAAGGGGTGAAAAGGGACTCCCCTAACCCTCACTGTCACAGCAGTGAGAAGAGAAATCTTCCCACACCCCTGCAACCCACATAATAAGAAGGGACTTTCCTGCCTAAGTGACAAGACGGGAATCCCCTGACACAGAGGCATCTAGAAAGTAAGGGATGTCCACTGCAGATGGAGTCAGTGCCTCTCAGCCAACGAAACTGATCTTTCTGTGATCTTTTCCAACTCGATCTGCACTCTTGATAAACTATCTCATTGAATCTGCTTTATTATCTCCAGGGTACAGATGAGGAAACGGGGCTTACCCATGGTCCCCAAACCAGATAACAATGGCAGAACCCAGCTATCAGCCCATCTATGCAGAAAATAGGTATCCCCACTTTTCTGAAGTTTGCTTTATGCCACTTCTCTTTTACAAGATCTACATTACTATCTGTTTTTGCTAACTGAAAGAAATCTAAAGCAAATATTCACTTCTAGCATCCAGCATTTGTTTTGCAGAGAGCTGTTACAGAGGCAGGGCACAACCCCCAGTGGCAAGCGCAGTACCATCAGGCTCCTTCCCTGGGAACCACACAGCATCTCAGCATCCAGTCGTCATGGCTGGGAACTGAGTCCATGAGCATCTGGGCTTCACCTCGATTTATTCTGTGTATACATTAACAGGATGTGTCCCAAGGTATTTGGCTCTTTGCTTTACGTCATTTTGGTTTACAAAAGTTATCATGGGAAGGCTCTACGTTCAGATGGTAGGAGGAAAACCTCTTATTCCAAAATCCCTGTTTTTTCCATGTTAAAATGCACTAGTTCATCCTTGTGGTCAACTTATTTTACTTTTTAACTCCATAATAAGAGCAAGAAGCAAAAAAAGAAGAAGAAGAAAGGTAGTTTTACAGAGAAAACTCAAATGAAATGAGAAAGCCTGAAAAATTGTTCGAGAAACATTTCCAAAATAGCCCTCCCTATCTCAAGATGGAATGCGGCTTATCTTTGATCTCCTGTCACAACAACACAGAATAACACTGTGAACTTTTTCCATCTATCATTATCAAGATCAAGGAACCTGGCTTCGTCTTCATAAACAGTCTGTTACCCCAGACTGGGGAAAGCCACAGCTCTGGGACCACACTCAACATTCTCCGGTTGCTAAAAGCCGGGTTTCTCCAGGGAAGAGGTGAAGCTGCGCAGGAGGTCTGGTCCCCTCTGGGAGAACAGCCAGATAAAGCTGCCTGGTCAGGTCATCTCAGCGGAAGTGGGTGGGGTGGGGTGGGGGTCAAAGTGCAAAGAGGGTGAGGCTTGAAACGAGGTGGAAAGGCTCTGCCTGTCTGGGCAAGGCAGTACCAGGTCTGCATTTGCTTCAGTGTAATCACTCTCTGAGTCATTGTTCTAGTCACTGTTCTGCCACTTTATTTGGTGGCTTTTTTTCATTAGATTAAAATGACTTAATTAGCGGGGAAGTGTGGGCTTGTTCCGTGTGCAGCATCACTCCTGCATTTTTTGGTTATGTCCATGTATTTAAACCTCAGGGTTGAAAAGAAGGATTCTTTATTCCCACAGTGCCCTTCTAGAATCAATTAAATATTGTTTGCTCTTGCTGCCTACCTGATGATCTCACTGCTTTTTGGCCGCATAATGGGAAAGAAGTCATTTCAGTAATTGCCATATTGTGAAGAAGAGCTGTAGGGAGTGTTATGGCTACTATGTCATAGTACTTAAGCTTTAGTTTATCAGAGTAAAAATAGCAGTGGAGGAGAGGCCACAAATGCATTAGTTTGTCCAGGCTGGCTCAGTCTTGGACTACCTTTGCTCCCTTGACAAAATTAGCCAAGTTGCACAGACATAGTCTAAACTCTTCTCTCACCCATGTTCATTTCAGGAGAAGCAACTGTGAACATTAAGGGGAAAATACAGAATGTTCCAGTGCCTTACATACAGCCGGTGCTCCAAACAGTACTTGTTGGTTTCATCTTTGATATGCTTTAAGATCCAGTCCCCTTAACATTAAAGACTTGTTTGTTTGGTTTTTTTTAACAATATGCAGTAACAGTTTAACAACATATAAAAGAGTTATATACAATCACTAAAGGTTAGCCCTTCAAATGTAAACTACTCATAAATTCTATTTTTTTTTTCAAAATGATTTATAAACATTTATTAAATTAAAAAGCTGGAGAATTTCCTGGTGGTCCAATATTTAGGGCTGAGCTTCCACTGCTGCAGCCACAGGTCTGATCCCTTGTCAGGAAGCTAGGATCCCACAAACTGTGCAGAGCAGCAGCCAATTAATAGTTGTTTGCTCTTCTATCCCATGTGTATCCATCTGGCTGCCTTTTACACAAAGTATATTCCTCGCTGCTTGTGATCCCCCTAGGTGGTGGGCGGAAACGCCAACCATTACAAGGTCCCTCCTCTAGGTCTTCCACACGATATCCCGAGAGGACGTTACTAGTTGCTGTCTCTGTTTCTGTGAGAAGTGTTTTTAGCCTTGTCACATCTTTTGCTACCATCCCATTCAGGGACTCTCCTGTCAGCGATTTGGCAAGAATGTGGGATACAGGCTGGAGCTTCCCTTCAAGCTGCATGCAGCACAGCGCTGCCCGAAAGGCGCCGTCCCCCTCGGCCAGTCCTTGGCCCAGCACATGCCTACAATCTTCATCAGCTTGCCCATAGTCTTTCAGCTGCAAAAAGGAGGCAATTCTATAAAGAAGACTCTCGATCTTGATGCTCTCTATCTCCAGCGGACAAGGCCCCGTGAAGTCAGCCACCGAGTACTGGCCAAGAGAAAGGAGGGCCTCTGTGCAGTGCTTGAGGGCCACCTCATAATCCTGCCTCTTCAGTGATTCACATGCTCGTTCACATGACTTCTCAGCTCTTCTGTCTTCCATGACTCAGGGACAAAAATCCTCAGTATTCTTGGGCTTCCCTTGTGGCTCAGCTGGTAAAGAATCCACCCGCAATGCAGGAGACCTGGGTTCGATCCCTAGGTTGGGGAGATTCCCCTGGAGAGGATCCCCAGTATTCTGGCCTGGAGAATTCCATGGACTGTACAGTCCACGGGGTCACAAAGACTTTGACACAAGTAAGCGACTTTCACTTTTGATGCTTAATTGTCTGCAGTTCACTGCACTGGGTATTACCCAAATAGCCCATCAGAGCTCTTTATAATTTCTTACACATCTCACCAGCACTGTAGTTCTTCAGTGATCAATTACTTCATCCAATTCCTGCCGTTCCTCCCTCCGCCATCTTGGAGCCGCTCGTCCACGCCCCACAAAGCCTAAAGACTTGTTTAGTCGCTAAGTCATTTACAATTATTTTGCAACCGCATAGACTGTAACCTGCCATGCTTCTCTGTCCATGGAACTGTCCAGCCAAGAAGACTGGAGTGGGTTGTCATTTCCTTCTCCAGAGGATCTTCCTGACCCAGTGATCGAACCCATATCTTTTGTGTTTCCTGCATTGGAAAGTGGATTCTTTGCCGCTGAGCCACCAGAGAAGCCCAACATTAAAGACTAATGCTCCTTTAAAAAAATAATTTAAAAAAGTAAGTTCTCTCATTTCCCTCATTGCCCAGCAGTCACCTCTGTACCCTCCAAGGCTGCCTGATTCATTCAGTCCTTCCACAACTCCCTCAGAGCCAACCCTGTAACTAAGGCAGCATCTTCTTTCTGATTTAGCAGTTCCTAAAATCCTATGTCCACCTAAGAAATATCTTTTAATCTCCCCTGCACACACACACCATCATGTAATTCCTATGACTCCTCTTCATACAACACCTCCACAGAATTCATGTATTCTTTGCCTATGGATAACCAATATTTTAATCTATATGTTTTTTCCCTGTTCAATTGTTTTTTCCACATGGCTATAGAGCAAGGACTACAGTAAGAAAATAGGAACCCATATGCTGTGTTAGACTCTCCATCACTGCTTTAGCTTTCTGTCTACAGTGTTACTTGGTATGACATTTAAGAGAGCCTAGGGAGAAAAACCAGACTGAAAACTTGCTGTTTCAGTGATCACAAGCAAGAACAAGGTGTCCTGCCCACCTGCCCGTCCTCACTGGTGTCTTAAGCAGAGGTTACACTCATCTATGCTCACAAGAAAATAACAGAGACCAACTGGAGAAAACCAGGATCACTTTTTAAAAAATGTAGTTCACACATCATACTCATTATGTTAAGAGCACAATTAAGGGTCTCCTTGCCCATGACAGCCAAGCCTTTCTTAGGGCTTTTACTTTGTTGTCATTGCTATTATTCTGCTGCATTATCTTGAGTTTGTATAAAACCATCCCAATTCTTTCCCAAGTGAGTCAGCTTTTTCTGTTCCACTTATGAATTTTGCAGTTTACTGGGATCTAACTCCATGCCAAATGGCAATCAGATGAACAGTCTTCTACATGTGTTATTCACATGCACAAGGGAGGACCTGCCTAATGCCACCTGCCTGGCATCCATCCATCCATTCAAAATACTTTTATCAGTACCCTACATCACACTGTCCTGGGCATTGAGGATACCACCCTAAGTGAGATAGACATGGATTCCATTTTATGAAAACTACCCTGTAGGACATAAGCCACTCTCCTGACCTCTAGACAAAGTTCAGAAGCAGTACAGCTGTGTCCTTTTACAGACTTCATAGTTGTAAACAACTGAGTTGGGACCATATTCTGCTCCATCATTAGCTCTCTGTTCCCACCTGCAGCATGGAAGAACTGGGCAGAGTAATTTTACTGGTTTGTACAAAGTGCCCACTTCGAGACTTCATAAATCTATACCAAGTTCACATTTGTTTACAAAATGTTCTTAAATATTGGGACCACAAAACCAGGCAAAGCTAAGACTGAATGATATTTTAATATGTGTAGAAATTGTGGATTTTCTAGATAAGAAATATATTAGAAGAATACATGATTCTCTCTGGTTCGAAGGTCTTTAGAGTTAGATGAAAAGAATGTTATGTATCTTAAGAGCTAAAGAAATGAAAAGTCCAATCAAGCAAGGTTGCTACCTGAGCCCTTGGCTTAGCTTGGTACACTTAGATATTACAGATTAC
This sequence comes from Antilocapra americana, assembly GCA_007570785.1. Taxonomy (NCBI): domain Eukaryota; kingdom Metazoa; phylum Chordata; class Mammalia; order Artiodactyla; family Antilocapridae; genus Antilocapra; species Antilocapra americana. Next base: position 14,123,545 of record ML664161.1, on the reverse strand, counting down.
AACTGCAGAAGACAGTTAAACAGGAGACTTCCCATACTGACAGCCAGCTTCCCTGGTGGCTCAAGAGGTAAAGAATCTGACTGAAATGCAGGAGACATGGGTTCCATCCTTGGGTCAGGAAGAAGGGAATGGCTACCTACTCCAGTATTCTTGCCTGGAGAATTCCATGGACAAAGGACCCCAGAGGGCTATATAGTCCATAGGGTCCCAAAGAGTCGGACATGAGTGACTAACACTTTCACTTTCACATAGACAGCGCTAGAAAAACTTTTAGTTGAATCCAGTGGACTTCAGCTGAGATGGCTCCAAAAGGAAGCCATTCATCCAGCAACTATGAAAAGAGGCTCACAGACCATTTTGGTCCCAGATGAGGATTTACTTATGTCCAAGCCAGCATCTCCAGATGGTCTTCCCTGGTGGCTAAGGGGTAAAGAATCCACCTCTAATGAAGGAGACTCAGGCTAGATCCCTGAGTGACGAAGTTCCCCTGGAGAAGAAAAAGGCTACCCACTCCAGTATTCTTGCCTGGGAAATTCCATGCACAGACGAGCCTGGCGGGCTACAGTCCATGGGGAAGCGAAAGAATTAGACATGGCCTAGTGACTAAAAAAAAACCCAACATCTCCAGGCATTAAGTACCTTTAACAAGCTGACAAGGAAAGTTCCAAAATCAAGTGGGAAGTCAAGCCCCAAAACTCATCCGAGTAACACATATTTTTCCCTACAGTGAATAAGCATCTTTTAATCTTCAGGAATTTTTTAATTTAATAAATGCTTAACAAAATCAAATCTATAATATTTATAATTTTGTACTAAGTCACACATATAAATTCGAAATTTTAAATATTCACATGGTAATTTGCCCTCTTCAAATATAGTTCAACCTTGTAGTTCTAATTTAAAATATGTAACTGAGTTATTAAGAGTTGTGATTGTGAAAATACTATAACACTGGAAAATTTAAGAGATTTTAGTGTTTCCCTATCTGTGAATTTGATTTGTTAGATTAACAATAATTTTTTAAGTACTTAGGAATAATTTTGTTAGCTTAAAAAAAAATCATACTCTATCCAAAGAAAATCAAGCATATTTAAATTATAAATGAAATTTAAACTATTTCAGGTTTAAATATGTACATGGAACCAAGCATTAGTCAAAGTCTCCCTTAAATATGATTAAAATTTACTGGACTTATAAATAGAAAAATAAGATTTTTAAACTGAATTTAAAAGCTAAAAAAGGGCTATATTTATGGTTTTGAAACAATTAATGAGATTACACACAAAAATTGCCTTAAAGGATAGGTTTTAAAGCCATGTAGAGAGGCATACCCGGCAGCTAATTAATAGAAATATTTTGTTATTATTTTGCAATATTTTTCAACTTTTAACAATTTATAATGTTATGATTTATTTTCTATGTCTATATAAGTATTCACTTTTGTACAGAGACACAGATATATATATAGAGAACAAATATGTGGATACCCAGTGGGGGAGGTGGAGAGGGATTGGGAAACTTGGGACTGACACGTGTACACTATTGATACTACGTATAAAACAGATGATTAATGAGCACAGGGCACTCTGCTTAAGGCACTGTGGGGGCCTGGGTGGGAAGGAAGTCCCAACGGAGGGGATATATGTCTATGTATGACTGATTCATTTTCTTGTCCAGTACAGACTAACACAACATTGTAAAGCAACTATACTCCAATAAAAATTACTTTTAAAAAAAGAGAGACGTGGGTTAAACAAAAGAGCAGAATTATGCACTATTTATCGTTGAGTGCCTACTCTATGTTTAACACTATGGGGAAATACAAAAGCATATAAAGTTTTTAATCAAGTAAGGCAGGTAAGATGCACAAACCTGAAACAATTAGAGAACAGAATGATTCAGTTCAATAAACAGTTATTGAGAGCCAACCTTCCAGGAGATACAATGATAGGCTCCAGGGAGCAGGAGAGGGCTGGGCTCAAAAACAAACAATAAGCTTTATAATTAAGCACTAAATTGTGTGTTGCAGAAGTCAAGTGAGAAGCATTCAGAAAGACATACCAAAGTATATTGAAACAGCTGAGATTTATGGACGAGGTAAGAATTGATCTGGGCTTTGTAAGGATGGCAAGGACTGAAATACACAAAACAGGAGAGGGCTGGAAGAGAAAGGTACTATGACGCTGTTGTGCAAAGGAAGGAACAAAGAAGCCAGTGAAGAAGAGATGCTTCATGCAAGTGGCAGTGGACTGAGATTATGGAAACATTTCTGAATTATACAAGAGTTAAAAGTTAGTTACCAGTCTAGGTTACTAAAGACTTGAACTAAAAACAATAACATCACTACTAAATATTGGAAGAAGTGGCATAAAATAAGATAAATCCTCATCTGTCATAGCAAGGAGCCAATGAATACTATTTAAGTTCAGCTCAAATGGTAATCTGCCTGCAATGCAGGAGACCCAGGTTCGATCCCTGGGTCAGGAAGATCCCCTGGAGAAGGGAATGGCAACCCATTCCAGTATTCTTGCCTGGAGAATCCCATGGACAGAGGAGCCTGGTGAGCTACAGTCCAGAGGGTCACAAGGAGTCAGACACAACTGAGTGATTAACACTTTCACTTTCAATCAAGAAAGAAGTATAAGCATGTATTATTAGACCTTAAGGGATAAACAGCAGAGGAACAACAGAGTTAAAATAGTTTGTCTCTTTGCCTCTGGGAAAAAGACTTGGGATCAGAGAATACTGCTTCTCACACTGAACTCTTCTGCACTATTTGATAACATGCAAATACATCACTTTGGTCCAAATATGAAAATTCAAGACAAACTTAGCTATTAAGCCACGTTTGTTTGACTCAGAAACACATTCACTATAAAGCTAGGAAAGCTTCAGCTTCGAGGCCCCTCACTTCACTGACCCCTTCCAAGACCTATATCTAATTTTGTAATTATATATTTTCTATTCTGTTTCCTTAGAGTCCCCCAAATCATGTAAGCTTCAGGCTCTGATGACCCTAACTTGAACCAAGACCTTTGTCATTTCTTACAGTTCCTTAATGTCTTTCTTTCTTTACATTTCCTTGAAGGAACCTAGTCTCACCACTTTTGATGTTACTTTTAATCCAGGCACACTATCTTGGTTATGCTAATAAATGATTTTTAGTCAAAATAAAGATTCCTACTTGATTCAGGAGGAATTCAGTATCAAAGCACAAAGATTTTTAAACATGAAAATGATATGAGGGAAGGAGTGATTTATAAAATACTCCCTTGAGATAGCTGGATTGATACTGGGAGAGACTAGAAGCAAAGGGACCAGATGAAAGCCACGGCAGTAACTAGCAGACAAGAGGTGAAAGCACAGACCGGGTGGTAAAGGAAGGAATGGAGAAAATGGGTAGATGAAAGAGGTCTTCCAAAACAGAACTGAACAGGCCTGGTTACCAACTGAAGAGCTGCCCCACAAACAATAATCAATTAGAATCCTTCCCAATTATATGTCAGGAAAGTGAAAGTGAAGTCGTTCAGTCATGTCTGACTCTTTGCGACCCCGTGGACTGTAGCCCACCAGGCTCCTCCGTCCATGGGATTCTCCAGGCAAGAATACTGGAGTGGGTTGCCATTTTCTTCTCCAGGGGCTCTTCCCAACCCAGGGATCAAACCCAGGTCTCCCACCTTATAGGTAGACACTTTAACCTCTGAGCCACCAGGGAAGCCCTGATTTTCTACTCTTCATTTGGCAGATTTCTCACAGGCTTCAGCTGCAAATTTGACCAGTAAAACCAATTTGAATGAAGACATCCTGCCAGTCAGTCTAGCCAAAAATTTGTGCATGGAATTCCATCAACCTGAACTTTCTACTCTGGATATATATATTCATATTCTTGTACATCATTTCAGGAGCACGTGCTGACAAGAAAGGCTAGTAAGTGGATTCAATTAGGGCACTAATGGTTCTATGGATCACGGTGTATTCAGTTTATACAGCTGCCTCTACTCTGACTGTGGCAGGCTGATAACTAGTCCATGTTTATGGGAGGAGACACAGGGCAAAATGGTTCTATGAGGGTCAAGCCAGTTGGCAAAAACTAGCAGGCTAAAGAAATCCATGAATAACCTCTAAATACTGTCCACTCTTCTTATGAGTCAGTACAATCAAACATCTCTACAGCATATTGAGGGTTGTGGGTATGTAATGTGGGGACTTTGAACACATCGACTGTCAGTCTTTAAATTTCTCTGTGGAAACAGGAAATTTAAAATCTTGTCTGTATGTGGCCAAACCAGCACAGCTGACCTGGAAAGTGAAGCCAGCTCATGATGCGCCTGGGTTGTTGCCGGAAACGCCAGGCGTCTGGAGAGACTCGATGCAGGCCTGAGCCTCGGCAGGAACCACTTTCTTTCATCGTTCATTCCTTTCCTTGGGAATTTTTTTCTCTTACAAATGCAGCCTGATCCTTCTGTCTTAAAACAACATACTAACTGGTGTCTTAAAAAAGCATATTAACTTCTTTGATGGAATAAATAAGGACTAAAATTTAAATGCCTACCAAGTACAGAAAGTGAGTTAAAAAAAAAAAACAACTAAGTCTTACATAAATAAGCAAGAATGTCTTTTTTTTTCAATTTTTTAAAAAAGAAAGTGACTTAAGTATTGGAAATAGAGAGCTAAATATATATAGTGCCGCTTCCTGCAACAGCTCCAAAACTAGTGAGTAAATTAGACAGACCACCAACCTGTAAGGGCAACAAAAGAGATGCACTAATTGCCATGTTTAGTTCATTCACAGCATGTAAAAACAAGACAGGAGTCCTCCAGTGCATCCTTTCTGACATCTTCTCCCACTTCAATCTGTAACATGTCCCTGCTCTCTTCACACCTTTTAGCTCATCTTCTCTTCTGGCTCTGTGTCATCATCAGCATTGCAAACATGCAGTCTCCTTAAAAAAAAAAAAATTTCTCTTACAACCACTGCCCTCTGAAATTCAAACTTCATTAAAAAGCTATATCCAACTCAAGTAACAAATGTTGGCAAGGATGTAGAGTAAAGGGAACCCTCCTACACAGTTGGTAGAAATGTAGATTGGTTCAGCCACTGTGAAAAACGGTATGAAGGTCTCTCCAAAAACTGAGAAAAAAAACAGAAACCGCCATATGACCCAGCAACTCAACTCCTGGGTATATATCCCCCCACCAAAAAAAAAAAAAACACTTATTCAAAAATATGCATGTGCCCCAATGTTCATAGAAGCATTATTTATAATTGACAAAATATGGAAGCAAGCTAAGTATCCATCAACAGATGAATGGATAGAGAAGATGTGGTCTATACATACAATGGAATAGTCCTCAGCCATGAAAAAGCAAAACTGCGCCATTTATAGCAACATGGATGGACTTGGAGGGCATTATGATAAGTGAAATAAACAGAGAAAGACAAATACTGTATGATATCATTTATATGCAGAATCTAAAAAATACAACAATCTAGTGACTGTAACAAAACAAGAAGCAGACTCACATACATAGAGAACAAAATAGTTGTGGTTACCAGTGTGTGTATGGTGGCGGGGAGAGGGGTAGCAATATAGAGGTAGGAGAGTAGAAGATAAAACTACTGGGTGTAAGATAGGCTAAAGGATGAACTATACAACATAAGGAATATATTCAACATTTTATAACTAAAAATGGAAAGTAGCCTTTAAAAGTTCTTCAAATTAAAAAAAAAAAAAACCTATGTCCAATCACTGCCTCCTCAGCCTCACCATCACTTCCTTCTGCCACAGTAGTTTCACACCTGTCCCTACTTCTCCCAGGAACCACTCCTGCCAAGATGGCTAGTGATCCTTTTACCTTAAGCCAAATTCAGTGGTTTTTGCTTCTGTGATCCCTAACCTGCTTTCAATGCTGTTTAACTCTCCCATTACCCTTAAATACCTTGCAAAAGAAAGAAAGAACATTGTTTTTTTGGCTTTCGCTCTTTGGCTATTTATTCTCAATCTCTTTTGCTGGCTCTTCTGTAAGTACTAGTTTAATATGAGTCCTGGGTCTGTTTTCTGACTCTCTTCTCATTGTATACACTCTCCAAGTGGTACCATCCTCTCCAATAGATTCAATCACCCTGTATGTGTGAATGACTATCACAGTCTAGCTCTCCTGCTGAGTTTCAGAACCTTGGGTCCAATGGGCATCATCTTTTGTTTATTCCAGAAGCTACTTAAGCTCAATATGTCTAAAACCAGACTCATCTCTCTGATCAAACTCTTCTCTCTCCTGGGTTTACCCTCTTGTTGGATAAAGACAGAGTCTTCTTAGGACTTCCCTGGTGATCCTGGGGTTAAAACTCCACACTTCCAAAGCAGGAGACATAGGTTCAATTCTTGTTCGGGAAACTAAGGTGCCACATGGCCAAAAAATTTAAAAGTTCAAAAAATTAAAAGAAGCCAGAGTCTACTTAGCTTTGCTACTCTGAAGGACACCAGTGCCCGTGTAGGCAAAGTGTTCAATATCCTAAGAGCTGTATACTTATTTATCCCTATTCTGATTCAATTAGTGCAGATTCATTCTTTTCATATGATTTTAAATGTCAATCATGTTAGATAAATAAAACATCTCCTTAACTACTTTGGAAGATATATAACAAACCTAAATGGTATAGAAAAACATTAAACAAAATACTTTAGGAGTTATTATTAATGTTGAATTTCCCTTGCTGAACTAAAAATTCAATGTCTTTTAGGGACTAGAAAGATTAGATAGAGTTCACTTTGTGATACCTTGATGTTACCCTAGAAAACTTTACTCACATATAATTATATACACAGGCTTCCCTGCTATCTCAGTGGTGAGGAATCTACCTGCAACATAGGAGGCACCAGTTCGATACCTGGGTCAGCAAGATCCCCTAGAAAGGCAATGGCAACCCACTCTAGTATTCTTGCCTGGGAAATCCCATGAGCAGAGGAGTCTGGCGGGCTACAGTCCATAAAGTCACAAAGAGTCAGACATGACTTAGCAACTGAACAACAACAATTACATACACACTATTTTATAAAGCAGATATTTGTCCAGCCTCTGTTCTTCCTTATACATTGGGCAGTTAAGGTTGAGTTCAAAGTATTGCCAGGGTCACCCAGGCAAACAAAGAGCAAAAGATAGTGTAAGTGTTGAGCCTCCCTGCTTCCTGAGACTTTCATCACTGCAATATGGGGTGATAATACCAACCTCACATGAATATTGTATTTAATGAGACAAGCTGCACAAAATGCTTGGCATAGGCTGGATGCTCAAAGATTTCAACAAAAAATATTTTGTTTTTAAAATTTCCCACCATTCTCTTTCCTTTCCCCCAAATTTGAGGCAACTGTACCCTTATGGTACAGGATGAAATACCTAGAAAAATCCAGCATGATCTCAGATGAGAAACATTCCAGTAGACCTATAAGAGATTAACTTTGGCTTAAAATTATTTCAGGTGTCCAAGACTAAAGTTCTCAGATGTATTCACTAATGGACCCAAACCCCTAGGGTACCTCAAGAGTGGACCTGACTGCTTAAGGCCCTCAAAATTCTCATTGATGAGATTAAATTAAATGGCCAGAAGCAGTGAGGACTGCCTTACCCTCCAGAAGCAAATTTAGCTCATATACAAAATTTTCACATATTCCCAAACCAAGGAGAAGAAAAAGGACATGAAGAACAAAGAGGACACTTCTGAAAATTATCAGCAATCACCTCTAAAAATTCCTGGTTTTCCTTCAAAACAACAACAAATTGTAAAGAAAGTTTTTGTGCACTCGAGGATGGAAATGGGGGTGGGGATTGGGGAACAGCTGACTACTCCTAGGAAGAAAGAGGAATTGTTCTTAAGTAGGACTATCAGTTTATGAATAAAGGTGAGGTGGAGGAGAACAATTCTCTCTAGACTCTCCATGAAAAAGGAAGAACCTGGCTGATGACAACCTAAGAGTAACTTTTGAAAGCCCACATTACTGATGCCAGTCTAACAACCAGCCACCAGCAGCCCTCACAAGGAGCTGGATGCTCTCAGCAAAGATGCCCTTCATGGTTTCCTTACTGGAAATGTGGAAAGAGCTCCCACAGAATAGGCCAAAAGACATAGATGTGCCCACAATCTCAACAAAATGAATTTTTAATTAATGCAGGAGGGAGCAAGATGGCAGAGGACATATAGTACATCTCTCCTCACAGATACAACACGAATACACCTTCAGACACAGAAGTGCATGCAGAACACTAGCCAAGAAGGGGCAGAAGCACCTGACCACCAAAAAGAATACATAGACCACACAAAACTCCGTAGGACAAAGGAACCAGGGGGGAAAACAGGAGGACTGGTAGGACTGGAGCTGGCTTCAGTGGGTGGGGGAACTGAAGCAGGGGTCTGATCCCCACATTAGGACAACTGTCTCGGTCAGAAGAGAAACATTTGAGACTGAGAGTGAAGCAGCTGATCTGTAACAGCCTAAATGGAATGAGAATCAGACAATCCTTGCTACAGCCATACATACCCCGGAGAGGGACGCAGGTCCCCTAGAAGTTGCAACAACTGAGAGCTGGAGCATAGGGATTGTGGAGTAATTTCAGGGTGAGGGCTACTGTTGACTGCTAGGAGACAGACCAAGGGGACACGAGAAATGCCTGTGGAGGAAAGCCAAGAAGCCATAGGAACAAGGCAATACTGCTGAGTCATGAGTAAGGGGTAGAGCCATCACCATAGGCTCTCTCTCCCTACGCATCAACACCCGCAACTGAACAGTAGAGAGGCTGGCCCTTCAAGCACCTAACATGCGAAACAGCAGAGAAACACTCCAGCCAGGAGGCCTATTTAAGTGCCTGAATGGGCAGAACGACGAAGAAAGACTAGCCAAAGAGGCCTTCTAATCGCCAGCTTCCAGAGGCTAGAAAAAGACGCTGATAGAGCCATAACTCCTGCGGCTGAGGCAGTCCGTGTCCCCACACACTTCGTGCCAGAAGGGTCTCTGCGACCCAAGCAGCTGCGCCACCTTCATGCTCAACCCTCATTGGAGCAGAGCTGCCACAGCCAAAAAAAATCTTGCACCTATGCACACAGGGTTGCTTTGGTCATGTTCAACTCTTTGTGACCCTGTGAACAGTGGCCTGCCAGGCATCTCTGTCAGGGGCGTTCTCCAGGCAAGAATACTGGAGTGGGCTGCCATACCCTCCTCAGTTCAGTTCAGTTCCGTCGCTCAGTTGTATCTGACTCTTTGCAACCCCATGGACTGCAGCACACCAGGCCTTGCTGTCCATCACCAACTCCAGGAGTTTACTCAAAGTCATGTCCGTAGAGTCAGTGGTGCCGTCCAATCATCTCATCCTCTGCTGTCCCCTTCTCTCACCTTAAATCTTTCCCAGCATCAGGGTCTTTTCAAATGAGTCAGCTCTTCACATCAGGAGGCCAAAGTATTGTTGTGTCAGCTTCAACATCAGTCCTTCCAATGAACATTCAGGACTAATCTCCTTTAGGATGAACTGGTTGGATCTCTTTGCAGTCCAAGGGACTCTCAAGAGTCTTCTCCAACACCACAGTTCAAAAGCATGAATTCTTCATTGCTCAGCTCTCTTCACTGTCCAACCCTCACATCCACACATGACTACTGGAAAAACCATAGCCTTGACTAGATGGATCTTTGTTGGCAAAGTGATGTCTCTCCTTTTTAATATGCCATCTAGGTTGGGCTTCCCTTGTGGGTCAGCTGGTAAAGAATCTGCCTGCAATGAGGGAGACCTGGGTTCAATCCCTGGGTTGGGAAGATCCCCTGGAGAAGAGAAAGTTTACCCACTCCAGTATTCTGGCCTGAGACTTCCATGGGCTGTGTAGTCCATGGGATCGCAAAGAGTCAGAGACAACTGAGAGACTTTCACTTTCATTTCACAGTTTGGTCATAACTTTTCTTCCAAAGAGTAAGCGTCTTTTTATTTTATGGCTGCAGTTACCATCTGCAGTGATTTTGGAGCCCAAAAACATAAACTCTGCCACTGTTTCTCCATCTATTTGCCATGAAGTTATAGGACCAGATGTCATGATCTTTGTTTTCTGAATGTTGAGCTTGAAGCCAACTTTTTCATTCTCCTCTTTCACTTGCATCAGGAGGCTCTTTAGTCCTCCTTCACTTTCTGCCATAAGGGTACTGTCATCTGCATATCTGAGGTCATTGACATTTCTTCCGGCAATCTTGATTCCAGCTTGTGCTTCTTCCAGCCCAGCATTTCTCATGATGTACTCTACATATAAGTTAAATAAGCACCGTGACAATATACAGCCTTGACATACTCCTTTTCCTATTTGGAAACAGTCTGTTGTTCTATGTCCACTTCTAACTGTGGCTTCCTGACCTGCATACAGATTTCTCAAGAGGCAGGTCAGGTGGTCTGGTATTCCCATCTCTTTCAGAATTTTCCAGTTTATTGTGACCCACACAGTCAAAGTCTTTGGCATAGTCAATAAAGCAGAAATAGATGTTTTTCTGGAACTCTCTTGCATTTTTGATGATCCAGAGGATATTGACAATTTGATCTCTGGTTCCTCTGCCTTTTTTAAAACCAGCTTGAACATCTGGAAGTTCACGGTTCATGTATTGTTGAAGCCTGGCTTGGAGAACTTTGAGCATTACTTTACCAGCATATGAGATGCATGCAATTGTGTGGTAATTTGATCATTCTTTGGCATTGTCTTTTTTAGGGATCTGAATGAAAACTGACCTTTTCCAGTCCTGTGGTCACTGCTGAGCTGAACAAACTAGAAACACAGAAGTCCAAATAAATGAAGAGGAACTAGACAAACTACCTGAAAAAGAATTCAGAATAATGATAGTAAGGATGATCCAAAACCCTGAAAATAAAATGGAAAAAATACAAGAACCAATTAACAAAGACCTAGAAGAATTAAAGAATAAACATACAGAGACAAACAACAAAATTACTGAAATTAAAAATACTCTAGAAGGAATCAATAGCAGAATATCTGAAGCAGAAGAACGAATCAGTGAGCTGGAAGATAAAATGGTGGAAATAACTGCTGAAGAGCAGAATAAAGTAAAAAGAACAAAAAGAACTGAGGACAGTCTTAGAGATCTCTGCAACAATATTAAACACACCAACATTCAAATTATAGGGGTCCCAGAAGAAGAAGAGAAAAAGAAAGGGCATGAGAAAATTTTTGGAGAGATTATAGTTGAAAATTTCCCCAACACGGAAATGGAAATAATCAAGTCCAAGAGATGCAGAGTCCCATACAAGATAAACTCAAGGAGAAACACACCAAGACATAGAGTAATCAAACTAACAAAGATTAAAAACAAAGAAAGAATATTAAAAGCAGCAAGGGAAAAGCAACAAGTAACATACAAGGGGAAGTCCATATGTTTAACAGCTGATCTTTCAGCAGAAACTCTGCAGGCCAGAAGGGAATGGAGGATAAATTTAAAGTACTGAAACAGAAAAATCTACAACCAAAGTTACAGTACCCAGCAAGGATTTCATTCAAAATTGATGAAGAAATAAAAAGCTTTTCAGACAAGCAGAATTTAAGGAAATTCAGTACCATCAAACCAGCTTTACAACAAATGTTAAAGGGACTTATACAGTCAGGAAATACAAGTGAAGAAAAAGATATTCAAAACAAACCTCAAACAGTTAAGAAAATGGCAATGGGAACATATATATCAATAATTACTTTTAATGTAAATGGATTAAATGCTCCAACCAAAAGACACGGACTGGCTGAATGGATACCAAAACAAGACCCACATATACGCTGTCTACAAGAAACCCACTTCAGACCTAAAGACACATATAGACTGAAAGTGAGAGGATGGAAAAATATATTTCATGCAAATGGGAAGCAAAAGAAAGCTGGAGTAGCAATCCTCATATCAGACAGAATAGACCTTAAAATAAAGGATATTACAAGAGATAAGGAAGGACACTACATAATAATCAAGAGATCATCCCAAGAAGAAGACATACAATTGTAAATATCTATGCACCCAAAACAGGAGCACCTCAAAACATAAGGCAAACACTAACAGACATAAAAGGAGAAACTGACATTAACATAATAATAGTAGGAGACTTTAACACCCCACTTACACCAATGGACAGATCATCAAAACAGATAAGTAATAAGAAAACACAAGTCTTAAATGATACATTAGATGAGATGGATCTCATTGATATCTTCAGGACATTCCAACCAAATGCAGAAGGATACACCTTCTTCTCAAATGCACAAAGAGCATTCTCCAGAATAGACCACATCTTGGGTCACAAATCAAACCTCAGTAAATTTAAGAAAATTGAAATCATATCAAGCATCTTTTCTGACGACAACGCTATGAGACTAGATATCAACTACAGGAAAAAAATACTGTAAAAAACACAAACACATGGAGATTAAACAATATGTTTCTAAATAATGAACAGGTTACTGAAGAAATCAAAAGAGAAATAAAAAAATTCCTAGAAACAGATGACAATGAAAACATAACAACTCAAAACCTGTGGGATGTAATTAGTGCAATCACTGGTAGTGTAGAGCTCCTGGTATCTCCCTTTCACTCAAGTGCCCAGGCCTGACTTTTTTCCTAAGGCAGCCAACTTCAAGCTGGGGTACATACACACACACTCCTGTAGGTACATGAAGACTTTCCAAGAGGTACACAAAAAAGGACAGTTTTAAGATCATCAATTTCCTCAACTTCTGAGAAAGAGTTTGATGTTAAGATAACCTCATCATCTCCTCATCTCCCCGTCTTCTATTAATACTTTACTAAAGAAACACATACCCCCGAAAAAGAAGGAATTATTCAGCCATAAAAAACAAGGAAATCTTGCAAGTTGCAACAAAATGGACAGACCTTAAGGGCATTATGCTAAGTGAATAAGTCAGACTAAGACAAATACCCTACGATCTCATTTATACATGGAAACTAAAAATATACAAACAAAAACAAAAAACAGAGACTCATAGACACAGGAAACATTGGTAGTTTCCAGAGGTGGGGGTGGGGGAGAAGGAAATGAGTGAAGGTGGTCAAAGAGCACAAACTTCCAATTATAAGATAAATAGGTGCTGGAGATGTAATGCACAGCATTGTGACTACAGTATACTGTGTATTTGAAAGTTGCTAACAGAGGAAGTCTTAAAAGTTTTCATCAGAAGAAAAAAACAGTGTAACTATATGTGCTCGTGGATGTTAACTAGGCTAACTGTGGCAGTCACTTCACAAAACATACAAATATCACATCATTACATTTGTACCTGAAACTAACATAATGCTTTCTGTCAATTATATCTCAATTTTAAATATTAAACAACATGAACAAGCAGAAATATAGTAAGTAAAATTTCTACTACCTAGGAAAAAAAAGCAAAATGAAATGCATACCTTATACCTGTTCTCAATTTTACTGTCCTGAGGCAGAACATATGCAGAGCAAAGGAAGACTTAAGTCTTAGTAATAGATAGATATAAAGGAAGCAAATAATTTTAATGACTTGAAATAAATGCCTCTGCTAGTCAGGTGGTGTCTCAAATCAGGCTGCTATAATATCATACCATAGACTGCTGTTGCTGCTGCTAAGTCACTTCAGTTGTGTCCGACTCTGTGCGACTCCATAGATGGCAGCCCACCAGGCTCCCCCGGCCCTGGGATTCTCCAGGCAAGAGAACTGGAGTGGGTTGCCATTGCCTTCTCCCATACCATAGACTAGGTGCTTTATAAACAACAGAATTTATTTCTTACATTTCTGGGGGCTGATAGTCCAAGATCAAGACACCAGCAGACTCGGTGTCTGACGTGAACTCACTTTGGTTCATGGATGGCCATCTTTTCATGATGCCCTCACATGGCAGGAGTGAGGGCTCTCTATGCAGTCTCCTTTACAAGGGTTCTAATATCATTCCTGAAGATTTCAGCCTCATGACCTAATCACCACCCAAGGTACCACCTCAAAATACAGCACACTGAAAAGCAGGTTTCAACATATGAATGGGGGTGGGGGACCACAAACTCTGAATAGGCTACAGAGTAAGGCTTATTTCTTGCTTCCCAAATAATTTAAAGTATAATCTAATCACAGTTGATTTTTGGCAAGCCCAAAATGAGATCTTTACCAAATGATTTGGAAGGAGATAAAGAAAGAACAGCAAACTAGAAATGTGAAGATAGTATTGCTACTAAAAACAACCTCCATTTCCATCTACTTCATCATCTGATAACATTTGTTGTGCACACACAAGTTTATGAACAGAAACTAGAACAGAATTCATGCTCACTCTAGTAAAAGGAAGCAGTAGTCCTCATCCATGGATAAGTTAATTGGAAGAAAAGCCATATTCACTTTACTATAACACATAATCAATAAAAGTTAACACTTAAAGACATGTAATCACATAGAATTTTTAAATTAAAACATATTTATTTTGTTGGCCCTATAAGGATGGCCATAAAAAGTCAAGAGGGAAAAACAAAACAACACAAAACATATAAAGTCTGCCAATGTTTAAGACAAGCTTGTTCATGTATTTTTTACGTAAATGATGATGAGTATCTGATGGCTGAAGTATTTGCATCCCACTGAATATATTTTTTAAAGTGATAGTTTTATTCTAAATGTTTGTAGTACACTAGATATTCTAGCCTTTGCAACAACTTCAACTTACATTGCAAAACTGTAGCTGTCATTTTCAGAGGGTACATGAACAAGAGTCTGAAGATGACAACTTATAGAACAGCAGCCGGCCAACTTTTTCATAGGGAGCATCCCCTCTTGAACATTTTTTAAAAGGCAGCAGTAGTTTTACTTTCTGTATCTATTAACTAAGGAAAATTAAGTCATAAAAACCAGTAGTAACAGTTACCAGCAACATTTGTAAATTATTAAATGAATTTTATATTCATCAAAATAGCAGCTGTATGCACCTAAAGACTTGAAGCCATATAGATTTGAAGTGTGCTATCCTCTAATAGAGAGAATATCTGGGGGCACGCAAGGCTTCACAGAAACTCCATGCTAATGCCACAGCCTCTATTCTCAGCACCACACTGCCTAGGCTGGGGTCCTTTGCCCTTTGCAAAGTGGTCTTTCCCTGTGAGAAGGATAGGAAATACTCTTGAAGTCTGTTTCAAGGGGAAACCTTTAGGAGGAGTACACAGATTCAAAGGCTTTTTGTAGCCACAAGCAGGTAGCTCAAATGAGTGACCCTTCCTAGGGGTAGGCTGGAACTCTGACCAATAGCAGGCTGTGTCCTGGGCTTAAAGGGGCAGCTCTGCTCAGCTCTACCCAACTGTTGACATGGCTTGAGCTGAAGGAAGCTTTTCACCTTTTAGGGAAAACTGGGTTTTTATGTGATAATCTCTGGATTTTTAATCCATTTTTAAAAAACTGTTTGGGCCAAGCTGTACACAAACGTGAGATGAATGTGGCCCCTAAACCTCCAGTATGCAGTCTCTGGAGTGCACCCTATATCCAAGAACTGTTTATTACATTCCAGATGAGATGTGCATAGCAACTGAGAATAACACTGGGAAACATCTAGACAGAGTAATTCTGTGAATATAATTTTGTCTCTAGTAATAAAAAATTGGCCTTGCATTTTTATATATTTTGTAATTTATTTCTAATTTTTTAAACAAAAATCTCAGTGAGCAATGGATTACAAATCTTGCCCACAGACAGTTTAACCCTTGTCGTGTCCTTTATCAAAGTAAATCATATCATCATGTGATATGATAAAATAAACCGCTCAGTCATGTCTGACTCTTGGAGACCCCATGGATTACACTCTGCCAGGCTCCTCTGTCCATAGAATTTTCCAGGCAAGAATACTGGAGTAGGTTGACAATCCCTTCTCCAGGGCATCTTCCCGACCCAAGGATTGAACCTGCATCTCCTGCATTGGCAGCCGAATTCTTCACCATTGTGCCACCTGAGAAGCTCTTATCAAAGTAAAGCATCTATTTAAAAATGCTGTCCTTTCTAAACCAAATCAGGGCTTGATAACTGAATGTTAGTCTTTGGAATCTTCACATTACTACCTGAAAAGGCCTAAGCCTATGAGTTAAAATGTACCCAGTTTGGACCAGCTGACAGATGTCTGCCAATAAAGGCCTAGAAGCTAACCTCTCTCCCCCAGAGAAATGGAGGAAACATCCCTTCACTCCTGCAGGACTGTTTCTGGGCCCATCAGGCCATCAAATTTCCTCCAGGGTCAGTTGTGGGAGGAGTGGCCAGATGCCACAGGTCACCTGGAGTTCCTCCTCGTCCCCTCACCAGTACACAGGGACCTCTCATGTCTGTGCCAAAGGCATGCTCTCTGGCTGATGTTTGTGTGTCTGCCTCTTGGAACGTAAGCTCTTCTGGGACCAAGAATCTTGCTTCTTGGTCTCCCCAGCTTAGTTCCACTGCACTGAGTTCGCCCCTCTTCCTAGCCAGTACAGGCTCCATGCTCAGCAAAGGCGTCCGCCGCCTAGTTCTGAAGCCTACATAGCTAACAACCAGCTTCCTGCCCTGGTGCTTCTGCCCAAATGGTCCTCTGACCATTGTCCTCCCCTGCTTAGGCAGAAGCTCCCGGACAGGAAGTTAGTTGCCCACTATTAATATCAAAGCTCAATGTCCAGAACAAGATGGTTGACTTCCTTGTCTAGTAAGGACCTCTATTTGGGTTAGTCATGCCTAGAAGGGGCTTAGGCAAAGGCCGGAAGGCAGGCAGGCAAGAAAACAGAAGTACTTCAAGATGTGAGAGCCTCTTCATCTTGACAACCAAAGGGCCAGACTCTCCAGTCTGCACACTCCCCTCTAAGGAGCTGAGGGAAACCCCCTAAGTACACAGTGTACTGGTGAGGGGAGAATCCCACCCAGTCTACCCTCTTCACAGCCCCAGCTCCACAGAATGAACACCTACTGAACCATTTTGGAGAGCTGGACCTCACCAGCTGCCTGGACCTCAGAAATTTCCAGCGTAAAACTGTAGGTGGGGGCGAGAGAGCCGTAGGGCAAGCCTATGGAGGCGATTTTAGAAGTGCACAAGTGGTAGGGAAATTTTTCCCTCAAACCGTCTAGAGGGAAGTGGTTATGATCTACTACAAGTTCTCTTGAAATGATCAAGTGCACAGAGGCAAAGCGCTACACTGATGAGAAACATGGCTGCTTTGCTTCCTCCCCAGTCCCCAGGCAGCTCCAAAGTCTTTCTATCAGTGAGTGATCCGTCCCAGCCAGTCGTACAGAGGGATGTGATCAGGCCTGGAAGAACTGCACTCTCCTTCTAAGTCTCCAGATAGCCAGTTCTCTGCTGGTTGCCATTTTTGCAATTTAAAATTTAAAAAAATTTAAATGGGATCAGCTCTGTGGGTGGAAGAGCCTTTTTGACCAAACAGAAAAGGTACCATGTTGTGGAAGTTGTACATATTTTAACTGAGAGGTGTGTGTGTGTGTGTGTGTGTGTGTGTGTGTGTGTTTGTGTGTGTAGCCACAGAACAAAGTGCTGTAATCTATACAGTTAGGTATTTAAGCCATTATAAGCACCATCACAACAGGAGGGAGGGGAGAGAATATCTAAAATACATTAAATGATTCTTAAAAGCTCATTCTAGGAAAAGGAAATGCCAGAGTAGTAAGATAAGGAGTCTTCATTAACAACAAATTCATCATTTCCCTCCTTCAAAATGAGACACTCTTCTAAGGCAGTTTGCTTGGAGAGTAGTTTTGCACCGTAAATCTGGGACATGTTTTTTAATGTATGTGTTTGCTCTGCATGAGGCTTAAGAAAAACACAGCAACCAAACCACCCAGGCCAACCCTGGAGGGAAAGAGAAGACCTAATCACCCGTGATGGCGATTACATAATAGAGATTCGCACACACAAACCCCAAGAGTCTCAAAAGAATCAGCCTTTGGCTTCCTGTCATAAAAGATGCCTTTTCTTTTCCTTTGTGAGGATCACTAAAAATGCTTCTTAAAGACCAAGTGGATGTCTTCGGTAGAAACAGAGGTCACTTAGGAATGATTTATAAGTACACCCCCAGCCAAAATGAAGCCTGTATCGATAGCTAAAGTGCTTCTGCATTTAGCGCAGCAAAAGCTCATAATCTGTTTCTAATCAGTGCCCTGAAGATGCTCCCAAGGAGGAAAAGGCCTGGCGTGGGTAGTCGCCCCTCCCCAGGCCCGCGTCCCAGGCCCTCCCTGGGGCAGCCGGAGTGCTCCTCTCTTAGATAATGCCAGGTACTCTGGAAAGTAGCCGTGTAATAATACACAAACCCCTGATGATGTCAGCGTGTTATTGACTTTCCAAGTCTGAATGACTGAGCAGAGGAGAGGGGGTGGGGCGCGATCCATCCGGCAGCGCGGGGACCGGCCAAGCGAAAATGGGCTCGCGGACCAGGCGGGGGAGGGGCGGCAGCAGCTCCGCGCTCAGGCTCCGCCGAGGCGGCGTTGGTGTCCGCGGCCCAACCCGGGCACGGCTCCGGGCTCCCGCTCCTCAGCTCTTTACGTTTGGTCAAACACCCCTCCGGCAGAAACCGCTCAGGCCACCCTCCCCTCCCCCCACCCCGCCCCCCACCCCCCTGAAGCGTTCACCACGTGGCCCAGCCGCATTACAAAACGGGGAGCAGAGGGCTGGAAAGGGAGCCCCTGCCCTTCCCCTACCCGGCACCAGAGCCTGTCGCCCCAGCTGCGGTGAATTCGCAGAAGCGGGGGTCGCCAGCCGCAGGGTGTTGCCTTCTGCTAGAGATCCCCTTGGAAATTGCACCTCAGCGGGGGTGACATTTTATGGGATGTGACTGGCTTCCTTTATGGCGCTGGGAGTGCAGGTGCCGGGTGGTAGGTTCCTGTTCTCATCCTGCAAACCCGACCACAGGGCGTCCTGTCACCGTCAAGGCTAGGTGTGAACCGGGCCAGGCTGCCCTTAAATGGAATTGCATTTGGAGGCCGGGATCTGAGGATCTGCACTCCAAGCTGGGGCGTGGCCTTCCCCACCAGGCCTGTGCCTCCCTTTTGGGCCTAGCAGCTCCTGCTGGCCCTCCCCCCCCCCCCCCCCCCCCCCGGCTTCGCCGGTGGCACCTATGGGACGAGGCACCTAGACCGCTGCCCGCCGGCGCAGCTCGCTCACCCCCTCTCCTCGACCTGCTGAAACCCTCCCAGAAGTCCCAGTCCGCAGAACTTCAACCCCACGCCCCAGAGCCGGACTGCTCCTCCTCAGAGCTCCAGCCTGCCTCTCCCCGCATTCCCTGCCCCACCAGGTTTGTTCATGCAAGCCCCATGCGGAGCCCCTGGTTCCCAGTCCGGTTCCGCCCCTTATTGGCTATGTGCGTGTAGACAGAGTGCTTAACCTCTCTGTACCCTTTATCCGTGAAAAGCGGGAAGCAGTAATCCCCGCAGTCACTGTTGGGAGGATTAAATGAAAGCCGGATTTCATAAGAGACGCCGGCCTTCGAATATTCCAGTCCTTTGCCCTCACTAGCAGTGTCATTTGTCAGGCCGGAGTCCCACGGTGGTTTGCTGGAGTGGGGCCCTCTGTTCCCCCCACCCTCTGGGTTCTGTAGAGCCCACTGACTCTCAGGCCTTTTCCCAAACCCTCTCCTCTGCCACCTTGCACGTGGTCCAGAAGTGAAGAGCTGACACTTTTAGTCCAATCAGAAGGCCCCTTGGAGAATTTTGAAACTGGAAGTGAAAAAGTCAATTTCTCCCCGGGGCTAAAGCTGCAAAATGTCATAATGCTGGGAACCTTCTTTGTGACCATTTTCTGATAAGTGGAGGAAAGGCCAACCTGAAGGCAAAGATAGAGGGCGGGGAACAGGGACAGGCTGAGAGCAGCCGAGGGAGGTCTTATGTTGGCCGCGCTGCTTCCTCTGCCCCTGATACAGCCGCACCGGCCCCAGGTTCTTTGTGACAGCCCAGGAGTTTTTACAACAAATTCCTCTTGTTGTTTAACTCAGTTTGCATTTTTAGTGCTTGAAACCAAAAAAGCCCTAATAGTATACCAACATGGTACTTATTATTCTAACTGGGACGATATCTTAGCTGAGTTCCAGACTAGCTCCTGACCTCTACGGTAAACCTCCAGAGGGCAGAGCTGTGGCTTTTACCCCCCACAGTCATTGCCTCATAACAGGGTGCTCCCTAAATGCTCTTCATAATGAAGTGAGTGACGTGTGAGTGTACAGGAGGTGTCCTGGAGGCTGTTGGAGACAGAGACTTCCACTGGTTCGTTGAAAGAGGAGACATTACTTACGCCTGCAGTCTCCTGGAAGCCCATTTCTTCTGCCCTGGTGGTAATTAGGGTTTATTCAAGTGAATGGAAAGAGCGAAGAGAAGAAACTATCCCCTCTAAATGGTATTTAATAAACATCTGGGAGAAAATGAGTGAATTGTCAGACTTAATAATTCCCCCTGGGTTTTTGTTGGAGAGAAGCTGAAGAAATGTACAGTGTTCAACATTTATGGGACAACAGATCCACGTTTTATCAGAAGATAAAATTGTGCAGTGCTTAACCTCCTTTTTTTCCCCCTCATTTGTTTCCAAAACGTTTTTCTTTTATTTTTTTTTTCCAGCCTATGAGTCACTTCCAGGCAGATCCGAAGACAAAAGCCCGGCTAATTGTTTGAGTCAGGTCCCACCCTGCCTTATCATGAACACCCTTTCTAGCTCCCAGAAGACAGGACACTTTTCAGCCTGTGCGAGGCTGAATGGAACCTGTTATACACCAGGGAGCAGTAGGGGCCCTCCCAACTCCCTCTGGCCTTTGGCAGCTGATCCCTCACCTGATAGCACCGTTTGGTGTTTCCTTCCCAGGGTTATTTTCGATCTGGAATTCTCCATGCAATCTACTCTGTTTTCAAGGACCCTGTTGAGCTCAGGGATACTGAGGTGAATTTGTATTTATAAAAAAAAAGGCCCCAAACCTCTAACAATCTGACAACGAATGGAGAAAGGCTGGAAAGAACCAACGTTCCACAAGCTTTGACAGCTACTACTGAGGAGTTCACGTTAGATTTCTCAGTCTCCACCCCTCACCATCTCTCAGCAGCACATTATCTGCTTGACCGTCTCCAACTTATAGACACACACTCTCAAGAGGCTTCCTGGATGCCACCCTCGTGCTGTCCAACCAGTTACCTGTTCCCCACTGCCACATCATCTCCCCGCCTCCCTCCTCCAGACAGCTTTCTCTTCTGGAGGATGTGTGGTTGGTACCGCATCCACCTGGTGCTTACACCAAAGAAGCACTCCTTGCTTTGTTCTTTGCTCCACGCACCACATACAGCCCATACACGTTTACCTCTAAAAGCTATATCCACCCATGTCCTTCTCTCCATCTACGCTGACACAGCTCAGCCAAGTCCCCTCACCTCTTACTCACCCCCCTCCTCAGGCCTCTTAGGCCTTTTATAATCTGGTCCCTTTGCCCAATTAGACCACCTTCCCCAACTCACACCACACCAGCCACACGAGACCTCTTTTTCTTCTTCTACCACCCCAACCTCTTCCTACCTTAAGGTGTAAACTCTTTGAACTCATTCCCTCTGCCTGGAAGACTCTTCTGGCCCTTCCTGGGACTGGCCCCTCCATATCTGTCTTAGTTCGTTCTGGCTGCTATAACAAACATACCATAGACTGGGTGGCTTACACACTGGCAATTTATTTCTCACAGTTCTAGAGGCTGGGAAAGTCCAAGTTAAGGGGCCAGCAGATTCAGTGTCTGGTGAGGGCCCACTTTCTTGTATGCAGACAGAAGTCTGCCTGCTGTGTCCTCACATGGGGGAGAGAAAAAGCATCTCTCTTGTGTCTCTTCTTTGAAGGGCACTAATACCGTTCCTGAGGGCTCCACACCTGTGACCTCGTTACCTCCCAAAGGCCCCACCTCCAAATACCATCATGTCGGGAACTGGGGTTTTAGCATATGAATTTGGGGGGACACAAATACTCAGCCCATAGCAGTATCCGTCAGGTTACACTGGAGCTGTCACCTCCCTAGAGAGGCTTTCACAACCACCACCTCTCGCCTTCTCTCACATCACTCCGTTTGTGACCTGTCCAACACTTACCGTCATCAGTAGTGATCAGTTACCTTACGTCTTTACTTGTTTGCCTCTGTATGCTCTGTATCCACATTGGAATATAACCTCTGAGAAGGCAGAGCTCTTATCAGGCTTACTCATTGTTCATTGATGAGTTCACTGAATAGTATCTATTTCAGAGCAGACATAGAGGAAGTCTTTTTTGATGAATGTTAAGGAAAGTGTAATGTAGACATTGTCAAATTAGCTCAAGGAAAAGAGGAGGATCTCCCAGTAGACTCCAGAAGCAGGGCACCTCGAAAGGCAGGAAGTCATCAACCACCCAGTATGTTCACAGAACCCTTTCTTGACCCCATTCACCCTCCGGCTATTCCTTATTACCCTGCTCCTTTTATTGCTAAACAGTGCTCAGGGTCATTGTGACTCACTGTCTTCAATTCCTCTCCTCCCATTCTCTCCTATTTACCACCAATTACGTTTCTGCTCCAAACCACTCTGCCACAACAGCTTTCCTCAAGGTTACCAAAGATCTCCATATTGTTAAAGTAAACTGTCGAGTTTCTAGACTCATCTTACTGAAGGGATCAGCTGCATCTGATATAAGTGGTCACTGACTCCTTCCAGAAATGCTTTCTTTACTTGGTAGACAGAAAGGTACCCTCTACTGTTTTGTCTCCCCGCTTACTGACTGTACTGTCCCAATCTCCTTGCGGATTCCTCCACTCTACCTATCTTCTGTCTCCTGAATGTTGAAGCATTTCAAATCCTGTAGGTTTTCCTTTTAAATAGATCCCTAGTCAGACTACCTCTTACCACTTCCACCGCTGCTAACCTTGGTCTAAACCATAATCCTCTCTCACCTGATTACTGCCAACAGCTTCCCAGCTGGTCTTCCCCCTCCTGTACTTCAGTCTGTCCACAGGACAGCAGACAGAGGGGGCCTTTGAAAATATGTCCGGTCATGTCACTCTTGCACAAAACCCTCCCATGGCTTTCCATTTCACTCAAAGTGAAAGTCGAAGTCCTGACAGTGTCAGTCAAGACTCCATCTGGTCCCACCACCTACAGGCCAACCAGTTTAACTCTCTTGCTTTCTCATTGCCATTCCAGTACACCAGCCTTTTCACTGCTTCACCAAAGCAACAGCTATTCCTTGTGTCAAGACCTTTGAGATGGCCCTGGCCTCTGCCTGGAAGGCAGTTTTCTAAGATGTCTGTATAGTTTACCCCTGTATCAGCTAGCTCTTATTGCAACTATGCTCATAACTGAAACATCACCCCCAATTCCTATTTCCAGTACAAGTAAAGCTCCCCATCTTGCTCCAGTTTTCTCATAGGTCTCATCACTTTCTAATTTGCTATATAATGTTTATCATCTGTCTCCTCCTACACGGTAGACTCCGTTTTATTTACTGATTTATCCCCAGCATGGAGAATTATACTTGACCCTTATTAGTAGGCATGCATTAAATATTTGTTGAATAAATATGGAATTTGAGAATGAAAGTATATAGACCGGAGCCTAGAACTCTGCTGTTAAGACTGGGCAATAATCACAGCAGAACTAGAACTGGAGAAATAACTGGAAGCCATGCTTCTTAAAGGTCTCTTATGCTATGCTAAGTTGTTTGGATTTTATTTTGTATGCAATGGAGTAGCATTAATCCTTTTTAAGCTGGGGACTCTGAAAGTGATTGTGCCTCAAATGGCTCTGGATGCATGGTGGAGTACAGTAGGGTAGAGCTGAGTGGCCCAGAGCCCTGGTGGCAGGCTGTGGGCAGCTGGACTGATGAGTAACAAGCCTTGTCTGAGTCTCTCCATTCAAGATGTCAGAGTGGTTGCTAACTCCACTTACTGGCCTACCTGACATGGGCTCCCCACGTGTGCTAGAAAGAGTACATGGAACACAGATGGTGGGAAGGAGGACCTCAGGCTTCTTTCACCTGAGCCTCAAACTACGGGTATCACTTGAAGCATGTATTGTAAGAATAATAACCACTTACCCTTACATAGCACCACAGAGCTGACAAAGGATTTTTCCAGCCATTTCATCTTGAAACTCAAAGACCTAAAGTACTCTAGCCAGTATGTTTAAGTATCTAGCTACTTCACTGGTTAAGAAAGGGAATAACACTTATGTCCTGAAATTCACCAGGGAATTATGTCCTGAAAAACACTAGGGAGCGTTTCCAGTGAATTGCTAACAACACAGTTAAAACATAATCTGGGGCACTTCTTTTCTTCTAACAAATACCATACTGGATTTGAATTTTTCAGAGATCTCAGGTCAGTATTGCTGTTCAACCTGATTCCGTAGGTTCTTTAGAATCCATTAAATGATTCTCCTCTCTGCAGTTTGGTCCCTTGAGTGTGTTTTCAGATAACTCACATAAAGGCACTAACAGGTAAAGTAGGTACTTTCCCCAGTTACTTCTGCACAGAGTAAGAGATCACACTTAGCTTACCCCAACCACTGAGAGATCACTCAGGCTTGTAAGAATATTTATAGGGCTACCAGGAGTTCCCCGTTAGTCCCCCAAACACTTGGCACACCCCAGAGAGGGTTTGTTTTTACATAAATAGTCTTTGTACCTCCCACATGCCTTTCTTCTTTGGCAGAAACCCAATTTGGCCATGACTGTATCTGAATGCTATGGCCCAAGCAAGGAGTTTCATATAGATACACAGACTTTCACAGCTAGAAGCAACTGTAGACATTATCTAGTGACTATAAACATCTTCATTTTTCCAGATGAGAAAACTGAGGCTCACCAAGCAGAGGGAAAGAAAAAGCAAAGAAAAGGGATGCTTTCTAAGCTAATGCCGTGATCCAGACCTGCGGCAGACAGTGTTCCATATTTGGCTTCCTTTTCTCTTTCCTATGGCCCCCCAAAAATCTTTAAGGTCAATGTATTAGAGTTCTCCAAGGAACAGAATCAATAGGATGTGTATGTATGGAGAGTGAGGTTCAGTTTAAGGAACTGACTCTCAAGATAACGGAGGCCTCTACTGCGTGGGATGTGAGACTGGAAACGGAGGGAAGAGCTGATGTTGCTATTTGAGGTCAGAGGTCATCTGCTAACAAAATCCTTTCTCACTTGGGGAAAATCTATCTTTTTTCTATTCAGGGCTTCAACTGATAGGATGAGGCCTAACTACATTTATGGGGGCCCATCTGCTTTACTCAGAGTCCATCCAATTTAAATGTTAATCTCATCCAGAAATACCCTCATAGAAACATCCAAAATAATATCTGACCAAATATCTGGACACTGTGACCCAGCCAAGCTGACCCATAAAATTAACCACCACAATAGATATCATAATTTTACAAAGGTAATTTGAAAACTGCTCTTCAGAAAGTTTGAATGACTTGGTCAAGTTCACCTAGCTGATAAGCTGGGGGTAGCACTGAGACTTTTAAGGCCCAGAAGGTCTTCTTTCTGCTAAATTGTGTTTTGTTCTCCAATGAAAAGAAGGAAAACAACAATTTTTGAGTGCCTAATATCCAAATATTTGCCACACTCTATACTAAGTGATTTACATAAGTGCCCATTTACTAGACCACCATCATATAGACCAGGAAACAGAACCTTAGGGAAGCTACATAACAAATTCAAAGGAGCAAAGAGTTTCTAGTAAAGCAAAGTTTGAATCTAGGTTTACATGGTACTAATGCTTCCCACCATCTAGTACTTTTTAATGATGTTTTCTGTTACTCGCCTTTCTTTCAATTTGGTAGCACGTAAGTTCTCTCCCAAATTTTAAGAAATGGCCCAATGTCTTCATCCACTAAGATCATATTCTCAGTTCAAAATGAGTTTTCAGATATCAGTTGTGAATATAAGATGAGGAGACTGATCTTAGAGAGCTCTGCCACATCAAAATGAGTGTTGTACCAATGAAAAAAAGCTACCCAGTCGACCATATACTTCTTCCATTACTCAAAAATCTTTCATGCCTCTTCTTTTGAAATCATCTTCCAGACCTGTATCACTTGCTTTTCCTAATAGGTTCAATGTTAGAAAATGTTCATTGCTTGATTTGATTTTGAGGAAACAGTCCAAAATTATCTGGTGCCAAGTCTGTTGAATGAGGTACACGATCAGCAAATATAGCTTAGATTAAGATTTTAAAAAATGAGATGTGACTATAAAAAGATGGGTGATTTTCCTTATATTGCTGGGGAAAAGGCTTCACAGGCAACCCAGTCTCATTTTCTGAGCAATGACAGCAAAGTTGGAGTAAACATTTGCACTGGAAAAAGTAGTCTCCCAAGTGATTACATAGGACAGACAATAGTCTGTCTGGTTTATCCCATTACATCATGGTCACTCCCCATGTTAAGATTTTTTTTAAAAAAAATAATATTTTCACAAATATTTGGAGTGAGATATTCTTATACACTAATGGTTAGGTTTTCAGTAAATGAAAAATCAAGCAATGTTGGGAGCTATAATATGTCAGCAGTTACAGTTCAGAGAAAATGTGAATTTCCCATTTCTTTTTTAATCCCAATAATGCAAAGAGCTAATCAAACTGTTTTTCTTGGAAATATTCTCTCCTTTTTCAGTGAGCATAAATGAAACATATGAGCAAAAAGATCTAGTTCCCAAAAGCAAATCAGAGAACTTTAGGTCTTTGAAAGTTGAGGAAAAAAATGTCTTCCTGCTGCACAACTGTCTTTATAAATGTCCCCTTATAATACCCCACAGAATCTACACTCAGAAGTCCCCTTAGATTCCACACATAATTAACACTTGGCAGAAATAAGGAGAGTGAGCCCGAGGCTCTCTTAAATTTCACTTAAGAAATTCAGATTTCCATGAGGGGGGCTGAGGGAGGGGGAAGTTAAGTCCCCTTTCCCACAGTATTTCCAACCACTGAATTTCACATGAATTTATAAAGATGTCCTTAGTCAGTCAAAAGGTATATATCAAGTGTCTGCTATGTGTAGGGCACCATGTACAGGTTGAGAGAGCTTCAACATGGTATGAAACAAAATTCCAACTCTCATTTATTTTACTGATGTCATTACCAGTCCTAAATAACATCAAGGTGTCAAAGAAGAAATTGGCAGAGGAATTGGAAAGAATAGAGAAGGCTTAACTGAGTCTTGAGAAAGGAGCTATATTAAAGAATGTGGTTAGGGGAATTCCCTGGTGGTCCAGTGGTGAGGACTTGGTGCTTCCAAGGCCGGGACCTGGGGCTCTGTCCCTGGTCAGGAAACTAAGCACAGCCAAAAAAAAAGCATGTGGTGAGGATGACGATGGCTAGAATGGGAGGAGGGGTCCCTGTAGAGATGGATATCATGTGCTCAGGGCAGCACGTGGAGACTGTTGAGGGAAGACTTTCAATACAGGCTCCGGGAGAACCCTGGGGGGCCGCAGGAAGCCTGTTGTCTCTCTGCGTACATGTGGGAAGTTGGCTACAGCATTTCAGGCCCTGTTTTAGGCATTAGTTAAGAAGACTCTTGAGAGTCCCTTGGACTGCAAAGAGATCCACCCAGTCCGTCCTAAAGGAAATCAGTCCTGAATATTCGTTGGAAGGACTGATGCTGAAGCTGAAACTCCAATAACTTGGCCACCTGATGGGAAGAACTGACTCATTTGAAAAGACCCTGATGCTGGGAAAGACTGAAGGCGGGAGGAGAAAGGGACGACAGAGGACGAGATGGTTGGATGGCATCACCGACTCAATGGACATGAGTTTGAGTAAACTCCAGGAGTTAGTGATAGAAGGGAGGCCTGGCGTGCTGAAGTCCATGGGGTCGCAAAGAGTCAGACACAACTGAACTAACTGACTATGGGAATGTGTAGAATATCTTTTGATTGTCCACTTTCCTCCCTGTAGTAAAAAAACAAGTCATCAGAGAATATGGACTGGGGAACAAGTGTTGGGGCTATTTAATTTGCTTTTAACTAGATAATACTTACATATGATATGAAATACAAACAGGGTGAAAGGACAGAGAATAATCCCTCTTCTGCCTATGTCCACCAGCTATGCAGTTCCTCTCCATGGGGACAACCAGGCCTCTGGTCAGGATCGCCTCTGAGCAAAAGACTGGCATAAAAGCAGCATTAAGTTAATTTTAAAGAGTCAGAAGAATTATGGGGTTACTGAATTTTATGATCCGAGACAATCAGCTGACTTTTTGCCCAGAGCAGCAATTAAGAGATGGTTTAAACCTGTTCCTGTCTTGATCTTCACTGGATTTTACTTTTCACAGCTGACATATCTTTATTTTGATTCTTTATCATATTAGAAAGATTTTGTGGGCCCACTTCACCCAACACCCATGACTATCTTGATGGTAACCCTGCATCAGTCCTTCCCAAGAAGCTTGGAGCAGGGCCATCTCTGGGGATGTTCCCTTCCAAGCTGTGTATCAGGAACCTCAGATCCTATAAGCATGTGGGTATGGACTGATCTTTTCAGGCTGGGCTCCAGCCCCCTCTCACCAAGAAAGGCCAGAGAGGAAAGAGGGGTTCTCAAGGAGTTTGTTAGGATGCTTCAAGCATAAATTTCCCTCTGTGGTCCCTCAAATATTTTGTGAAACCAGAAAAAGTCAGGATTCCCCCAAAATACATTCGTATCTAACACTTTTATCTTGTTTTTATTAAAAGAAGCTATTAGGGAGTCCCTAAAAAACATAGAAGGAAACTCAGTTCAAATAAAATGCCATACACCCCTTTCTGCAACCAACAGCTTAAAAAAAAAAAAAAAAAAAAACTATATACCTTCATGCTGCCTGATGGGCAGTAGAACAGATGTTCTACTGATAAAAAAAAAAAAAAAAAAAAAAGACCTTTCTGGATGGTTTTAAAAGGAAAGGATTAAGAAGATTATTGAAAATGCTGGAGGTCAGGCTCTAAGCCAGATGTTCTTGAACTTTTGTGACTAAAACTCATAGCTAGATATATATTTTATATTGTGACTCAGAATACACATAAGTAAATGCAGGTGCACACATGTGTGACACTGAAATATTAGTTGCATAAAACAAATTAACCTTTACTAGGGACAATATACTGTTTTTTTTTTACTATTTTATTTTATTCTATATAATTTCTATCTTTCTTAGTGCTTGTCCCATGGCACTAAATAGATTGTATTACTTATAGTTTGAAAAACATTGCTCTAGGCTGGCTGATGTCTCAGGCACAGATCCCAGGCCCTAGAAACAACTGCCTCCACCCCAAGGGGAGAAGTCTGTTTCCAGAAGTTGCTAAATCAGGAGCCCTCCTACTGGATTATGAGGCCACAACTCAGCGACTAGCTCCAGAACCAGGCCATTGTCACCACATCTTCACACCTGCATCTCTTACCTCTAAATTAAATCCTGAGTTTATCTGATGGAACCCTAGCTACAAAGGACTCTGAGAAATTTTATTTTTAGCTTTCTAGTCTTCACAAGCAGGGAGAGGTGAGAATGAGAATGGGTGAATGGCACTGAGCCCATCCTTCTGTGAGGTGGAGGATGCCCACTCCAAACTTCAGACACTGCTAGACCTCTGGGCCTCCTTGTTCCCTGGTGTCTACCATGAAAAGTCTTATGCCCAGGGTATTTCTAGAATCCCTGCCCAACTGGGAATCTAAGAACTCTGTGAGCTATACCTGGGAAAGGCTAAGCATCCCTAAAATTTCTTAGGGAATTTTAACCAGTTTGAGAGTGTAGACATAGTCACTAATGAAACTGTATGCTCATCAGTAATCAGTCGTGCATGTGCGTGTATATGATAAAAAGTGTTTAGAACTGAATTTCAGGTTTAACTTGAAAATGGTAGCATCACATAAACTTGGCCTTTCAAAGAATTGCTTTCTACTTTCCCAAATCATTTGGTAAGCACTGACCAACCACTATTCTATATCAAGTATTCTTACAGCTGCTGTGCGTACATGAGCAATCAATCATGTCTGACTCTGCCACTCCATGGACTACAGCCCATCAGGCTGCTCTGTCCATGGGATTTTTCAGGCAAGGATACTGGAGAAGAATACAGGTCCTTCTTCAATATAGCTGCTGTAATTCACAAGGTAACTAACTTGTGACCTCTGCCCTCAAGGGACTTACAGTCTGATGGAAGGATAAACACAGGAATCACATTAATACGGTTGTAAAAACAAAGGTTAGGATGGGCTCAGTCATGGGCCACCAAGGGAACGTGGAGGATGAAGACTTGAAAGAGACTGTGGAATTACCGAGACTTTGGAGGCATGATCTTTAAACTCAGTTTGGAAGGATGAGCAGTTGTTACTGGGTGAAGAAGCCGAAGAAGGACATGTCAGGAAGACAAAAGAGCCGGTGTAGGGGTCCTAGTACTTAAAACAGGTGCCGTGCGTGAGCGATTCTGGACAGGCCCGCGGGACTGCGTAAAAGCGCGAGGGAGCACGGTGGCGTCTGCAGCTAGAGAAATAGGCGGGTAGACCCCATACATGCCTCTTCTGCTAGACACATGGCCAAAAACCAATAGCAATGATTTATTTGAACGCTGTAGATTGATTGCCTCTCTTAGCCATTGTTTCATGAAATGTCCAGGGTAGAACACATGGATTTGGTATTTCTTCCTCATTTATCAAACATACCCTATTCTCAGCATTGTTAATTATTTGTGGGGGTGGGATGACGCATGGTCATATATTATTATGCAAATACCATCCTGAGTGAACATCTGGACATGGGTCATTTAGAAACAACATTATTAGAGGTAAGTAAATGTCTTTTAGGATATTCCAGGGAATATGTATCAACATAAATTTATAAAAAAATACTCTTGAGAGCACAAATAAATGACCCATTTGTAACTGTGCCCTTTTTATCAGTGAGATTCTTTACATAAATTCACAGCTGTCACAAAGAAATGCTCTGAGGCGGAACTCTTTTGTATTAGCGTTGTAATTTTTAGACTGACTCCTGAGCTCCAAACCACTTGGAAACTTTTCACCAGCTCTGGAATAGATAACAAGCAGGGTAATACTCATTTAATTCTTTTGCACAGTAATCTGATGGCTGAATATGCTTCAGAGATTCTTTTAGGACTAGCTAGGGAATGAAATCAATCAGAGTGCATAAATTACAAGAAAAGTGCTGTTGGTGTCAATTACCTAAGCTCTGTGAATGTAAGGCTTCTAATTTCCTGTTAAATCAGTAATGTTACCAATCTCACTCTATTATTTTAAATAGGACTGTAACTGCGGTTGCTAGGAGTTGAATGAGGGCAAACCAATGTGAATAGTTAATAAGTCTCACCAACTAATAGCAAGTGGAAGATGTCAATAACAGTGATATTATAACAGGCTTGCAAAACTCCACCCCAATGTCCACAAAAGGAGCTTTCATGGGTTTCCTTTTTTGTGTGTGCCTCTGTCCTCTCCTTAAATCCATTTTGAACACAGCACATGCCAGCTGAGTATAGGTGTTCCTATTGCCAGAGTGAGTCCCTATCTTCCCCCAAAGATAATGACCCTAAGTTGGTACAGGAAGTTTTGGCTGCACTTTCCCTGGTAATCTACCCACCCCTACGGCTCACGGCTACATTTCACTGACTCATAATTTCCAAGTATGATCAGCATGTTAACAGGAAAGATACGGTCACTGGGCAAAGCAGCAGCCCTCGGGAGCTGGCCAAGGCCTATCCAATAACCTCTGCCACCATTGACAGCAAAACAGAAAGGACAACAACAATAACAGCAACAGAACTGAAACCTAGAGTACAGGGACCTTCAGATCCCAGCACACCAAGCACCCCCACTCCACATGGTACTGAATGGGAGAGTGCAGCTGGAGTTAGCTCTCGGCTATCAGTTCACTTCCAGTTCTCTAAAGTAATAAAACTAGCAAATGGCACATCACGCCGAGCACTATGACAGAAATCAAACAGGCTGGGAGGCAAGTTACAACTTAGGTTTGTGTCGACCTGGGTTCGAGCTGGAGGTGTCACGTACTGTATGGTCAGGCTGGGTCTTGTCTGCATTGCAGGGCTCCTCCTGTTATGAAACATTCTCTCAGATGGCACGTAGACGACACGACCCAGCCAGTTCTTGAACAGGAAACACAACTCCGCCCTTCCACTTTCCTTGGTAAAGCCTCATCTTCTTTGAGTCAAAGAACTTCAACTTTATAAATCACCCCATTTGTTTTCAACTTGCATTTTTCTGTTTGTCAGCATCCTACAAATGTAAAGGTACCTCCAATTCTCTAAATCCATCCTCAAGTGCCCCTCTGTTCCCAGTTATACTCACAGAACACATGATGAGTGAAGGGGAATCCTGTGATAAAGAATAACTATTCATGAGTCAGTTGTCAACTAGTCAGATGAACTAAATAGCTCGATTCTAAACAGATTTAAGGAACTGGTGAGGGGCTCAAACAGAGTCAGGTCATAAAGTGATATTCAGTCACTTACCATTTCACTACTTGCCTGACAGATATTCTCAGAGAAGTTTCATTTAGTGCCATGGGAATTAAATGTAAAAATGAATAAATGAAGAGAGAGAGGAAAGGAGAAATGCAGGGGGAAGAAGAAACAAGAGTAAAGTAACCCATGACAGTTTCCGTATAACTTGTTGCTCTGGGAGCATTTGGTAGAATCAAAGAGAATTAAGAACAAGGAAACTGGCAGCTCTCCCCAGACATACTTCCTAGGTTCAGAAAAAGCCATATCAATCCTATATGTGACCCTAGTCTGTTTTGCGTCATACGTGAAGAAGGTAATATTGTCAATGACACTGAAATACTTATAACTATGATGCTCATCCTACCACCAGAGGACTGGAGAAGTACTAAGGGAAACAAACTCAGTTTCTCTGGATCACAGAGAAACCCGGGAATGCTGGAAAGTCATGGGACTCATTAACAGCTGACTAGCCCCCAGTCCAGAGCTCCCACAACGCTCCACAGTGCTTCCAGGCTAGCTATATTTGGTTTATGGATTGTAAGGCACTTAGATGCTGATTAATTATCTATTTTCAACCTCTGTGACTGTAAATGAGATTAGAACGTCTGTGTGATGGGGAATTCAATGGTGCATCATGTGACGGCAATAGAAGAAATGTACTTATGATAAAATCTTTTCTGACACAAATAACTCAGCAAGCTGTTGAGGAAGGCCAGGTCTGTGCACATCATGATGTTATTATTAGCCAAGACTCTAGCTATGTTTGTATTTCCAGTCAGGGGCAAGGGAAAAAAGACACTAAATACCTCTAGAAAGATTTACCTAGTGCAAAAGTGGAGTTGTTTCCTATTTCAACACAAAAACGTCTATTTTTGCAAAATGATCTTTCCAGAAAATCCAGAAATGACCCTTCCATGCCTTATCAAGGAATACTGTAAGACTTTTCCAATATCAAAAAATTCTCTGATAGAATCATCTTAGGCTTTTTAAGTTAAAAAAAAAAAAAAGAATATACACTCAAAAGCCTCTACTTGTTGTGAGAGATTATTACTGTTATTTCATCTTCTTTGTCCAGAAGGATCATATGAAAGTTGTTCAAAAAATTTTAGATGGATTGAGTAGATCTGATTGTGACAGCTTGCTTCCGAGTCTGAATGCTGAATGGGCTACAGCTCTGCTTCACAAAGCAGGGGCAGGCAACACAGAAGAAGGTGGGGTGGGATGGACAGCCTGGATGCTCTGAACAGCTTTTCTGCTAGAAACTTAGGCAGCTTTGCACAGACTCAGCTTGTTCTGCCTTGGGCCTTCCTTGTGTAAGCCAACAAATGAGTACACACTTCTAAAGAACAGCAACATTATGAGCTAGCATCCATCATGTGCTTGCTAGATGCCAAATTCCAGCTGAACAGTTTTTCCAACAGCACTGAGAGTGTTAGTCACTCATTCGTGTGCAACTCTTTGTGACCCTATGGACTTAGCCCACCAGGCTTTTCTATCCATGGAATTTTCCAGGCAAGAATACCAGAGGTGGGTTGCTATTCCCTTCTCCAGGGCCAATATTATCCCCATTTTACAGATGGGGGAATCTGACATTTAGGGAAGTCAGGTACCTTGTCCAAGGCACACAGATGGAAAAGTTAAGTTTCAAGCCCAGGCAGTCTGATTCCCAAACTAATCCATTTCCTAGAGACTTGTTTATTGTTTAGTCACTAAGATCAGTCAGACTCTTTGAAACCCCATGCACTGCAGCACGACGGGCTTCCCTGTCCTCCACTATCTCCTGGAGTTTGCTCAAACACATATCCATTGAGTCAGTGATGCTACCTAATCATCTCATCATCTGCCGCCCCCTTCTCCTCCTGCCTTCAATCTTTCCCAGCATCAGCATCTTTTCCAATGAGTCAGCTCTTCGCATCAGGTGGCTGAAGTATTGGAGCTTCAGCATCAGTCTCTTCCAATGAATATTCAGGGTTGATTTCCTTTAGGATTGACTGGTTTGATCTCCTTGCTATCTAAGGGACTCTCAAGAGTCTTCTCCAGCACCACAATTTGAAAGCATCAGTTCTTCAGTACTCAGCCTTCTTTATGGTCCAACTCTCACAATCGTACATGACTACTAGAAAATCCATAGCACTGACTATATGAACCTTTGTTGGCAAAATGATGTCTCTGCTTTTTAATACACTGTCTAGGTTTGTCATAGCTTTTCACAGAATCAAAGGCTTTAGCATAGTCAATGAAGCAGATGTTTTCCTGGAACTCATCCTAGAGACTAATGGAAGTCAAATGACATGGCCTTGAAAAAAAAAACAGTAATTTGTTTGGGTGGTTGTTTTCAACATAAAGAGGTATAATTAGATTATGAAGGCATCTGCCTCATCGATGTAACTTACAGTTTGAAATGTGAATATTACATTGTCTAATATAATGCTAGCTGCTGAAACAAAGGAACCCCAAACTCAATAAATAAAAGTTTGTCTTTTGTTTATGTCAGAGACCACTGTGTATTAGTGATAGACTCTTCAGTCATTCATGGACCCAAGCTCTTTCCATCTTGTAGCTCTGGCCTCCTCAAGATATTTGAAGTCCTCTGGGACTCCTTGGATATATGGGAAAGGAGAAAGAATGGAACAAAGATGGGCCAGGCAAGTTCATTCACATGATTAAACCTACTGCCTATGCGACTGAGAAAGGTAGTCTAGCTGCGGTCCAAAAAAGAAGGAGTGGACAAAGATACTGGGGACTGTTGGGCTGTACTCTGCAGGCCTGCAAGCCTTGAAGATGCCCAGCCTTGAGACCAAAGAAAGAACCTGGATACAGCAACAGGGCCATCAACAGTTTATTGGTCAGGGGATCTTATGTGTCTGAAGCAACAGGTCCTGGAGTGACAGCCCCACAGTGTACAGCCTATAGCAGGCACGACGTTGAGCAGTCTTCGCTACTTAGGATGAAGCAAGCTACCATTCATAGGGGGAATCGATGTCAGGTGGGCTCATCATCTACCTGGGAAACCAGGGTCTGGAGCAGGGGGCAAGCACCCAATTATTGGTTAATCCCTATAATTAAAAGGACTCGATAGTTACATGGGTGAAGCAGGGCCTGGTCAAGCAGGGGATGGGCAGAGAGCAAGAGGACAGCCATCTCGAATGGCGTGACTATACAGGGATCATGAGTAGCCTTTGCCTCAGGAACCATTACCTTTACTGGGCTATTTAATTCTCTCTTTGCTGCCCAATAATCATTCTAAAATAATTTTAAGGGATAGTAGCTACAGAAGCTTTGTTGAAGGATGTATAATCTACAGATTTCTAAACATCTCGGTGTGTACTTAGATCCACTGTTTTTGCACCCACATTCAATATCCAAAACATGGAAACATGTTTTCTACTTTGTGTGAGTTGCTGTGACCTTGGCTTACATTGAGGAATATAGTGAGACACAGCTGTAAGAAATTCACTGTTATATCTACTGAGAGGATAGTATTAAGGGAAGAACCTCTCCCCAGTCTTTATGAATAAAAGACTTGATTTTTTTTAATCTTATGAATATTCTGAATCTTACAATAAATCATCTGTCCCACTTTGCTAAGGCCACTAAGCAACTTAAAGCCAAAGTTGATACCCTTTGCCAAACATTGACCAAAGACTCTATGACATTTATGTGATGGCGTGAAAGTAACTCAGTTGTGTCTGACTCTTTGTGACCCCATGGACTGTACAGTCCAAGGAACTCTCCAAGCCAGAATACTGGAGTGGGTAGCCTTTCCATTCTCCAAGGGATCTTCCCAACCCAGGGATCCAACCCAGGTCTCCCACATTGCAGGCGAATTCTTTAACAGCTGAGCCACAAAAGACGCCCAATGTATCTGTGTACCAATTTGATCTATCTTTATTATTTTCCTATCAAAACTAAAACAATTTTCCCTTCACCCTAATTATTCCTAGAATTTATTTAATATTTTTGTATTTTATATATATAGAGAGAACCTTGTGTTGCAAGATGGGTAAAGCATAAAACTTTGGTCATTTGTGTGATTTGGAATCTATGCTCAATTCCAGCTTCGTTATGGGTTTTTTTCAGAAAGACAAATGTGACTAATAGGTCCCAGCTGTCATGGTTCCTCAGCACACAGGAAACTCTGTGAGCAGCTGACCCTCTGAGCTGATCTCAGGCCACGGGCATTCTTGGTAGGATCCCCACCACATCTTAGAAGTGAAAAGTCCTGGGCGTAGTACGTGTGACAAAACTGTTCTCTTAGTTAGGGCCTTTGTTTAATGAGGTACTGTGGAAACATGGAACCTGAAGGTACAGTCTAGGAATTCACCCTGTGCACCCACGGCAAATTTCCTGGAGCTAACTAGCTGAGTGACCTTGAGCAAGGCACTTAACTTCTCTGGACTTTCCATGTCTTTATCTTTAAAATATAAGGCACTGGACCATTGAACTAAATGATCTCTAAAGTGTCTTCTAGCGCAATAAATCTGTGATGAATTCTTTAAATTAAAATACTTATAATTTCAAAAACTCCATCCAGCACTTTTGAAATAAATGACTATGTCTAGAGAAAAAAAAGAGCCAACAGGCAACCCACAAATGATGAAGCAGGCTTCAGGCTATTGGTAAAGATATTTCAAAAGCACTAGGGTAAGATGTAACTGCTTATCTTGTCTCTAGGAGCAACAGGAGGTCACGGTTCCACTATACAGAACTGAAAGGTTATATCAACAGGATGTATTAATTTGGGTCAGAATTTGGCTGAAGTACCTGGACAGTTAATCCAACTCTGGGCTTCAGGAATCTGATACTACTCTAAGAACAGTGTTGCAGGACTCACAGGGCACCCTGGACATGGGACTCGGCTTGCTCCCCTGGTGGGCTAGGAGAGGCTCAGGTCCACCCAGCATACCCCAAGGAACCACCCCAGGTTCCTGACTGCCCAGCTCTGCATGAACAGTATCGAGTAATTCAACTGTAATCCAGGAGAAATGTGAGCCTGCCACACTGACTCTTTGCATACAGTTCAGGACCTTCCACTGAAAATGCATTTTATGGTGAAACAAGGGATTAGCTAATCTTTCGGGCTAACGGAGGGCCAGCTACAAATGTTTCCTGTGTGTATTGTGAAACCCTGAGATGACAGAGAAGTTCCTCGTTACTCTCTGAATTTCCCTTCCCCCAAGACTTCCATTGGTCACACAAGCCATTATCTGAAGCAAGCTGGCCAGAACACAATGTTATAAGTTTTCTTGGTTCATACTTCTAAATTAAATCTCCTTGGAGAAAGAAAAGACTGAAAAAATATTTAAATCTTGTCCTAAATCATGGAGGAATTTTCTGATTTTTCTTCCTTTGTTGGCGAGTCTTATTTTTTGTTAAGAAATCATTCTTTGGATTCTCAAGAGCCAAAAACAAGAAGAAAAAAAAAAAAAAAACAGAACCAAAACATCCTAGAATCTAGGCACTTAAGCAGTGAGAACTCAGACGCTTGTGGTTTTTGATACAAAGGCACTGACAGAGAGCCCAGGCTGCTACCCTTAAATTTCACATATACAGCCAAGATCAACGATCCACTTTGATGAATAAATGTTAAGATGATGTACTTTGACTCATACTGTATGCATTTAATATTCCCTTTGGCCTTACTTATAAGAGAGTTTCTTTTTTTTTCTAGGGTAAAGGTGTGGGAATTTCCCAACCACACTGTTCCACTTCATATCTTCTTTCTCTTCTGATTTTATTTTCACTGCAGACCAGGGTAAAGGCAAATGTGTATTATTTGGTAGCCTCTGGGAACCAAGGGAAATGATTGGTTCTGATTAGCAAGTACAACAGCAAGATATGTATCTGTAACCACTAAGACTCTCACATTCAGAAGTTCTAACCAGCAAAAGTCTAGGCCAAAAACATCTACTCCCTTATAGCTGTTTTATTATTATTACTTGAACAGGGTTATAAATAAGTGTTTTGGCATAAGATACTGGATGACTCACCTTTTGCAAAGTGGAGGGAAGGGGAAATGTATTCATATATATATGAATATATATTTGTATTTGTTGTATATGTATAAAAATATCAGAAAGATATAGAAGAAACTACTAAATTGTTATCTGTAAAGAAAAAAAAAAAGTAAGTGGCTGTCTTCCAATAATCAGTTGCTGATTGTGCTTGACCTCTTTCTTTATTTCTTCAATAATAAATCGATTGTCATGCATTTCAACAGAGAAGAATGAACCGCCCCAAAACTCACTGAAAATACCAACCCCTAGTAGCTCAGATGGTAAAGAATCTGCCTGCAATGCAGGAGTCCTGGGTGCTACTAATACTTTTCTCCTCCTAACAGCATTACTATTCATTTCATTCTGTATGTGTGTGTTCTCAGTCATATCTGAATCTTTGAGACCCTATGGACTGTAGCCTGTCAGGCTTCTCTGTCCATGGAATTCTCCAGGCAAGAATACTGGAGTGGGTTGCCATTTTCTTCTCCAGGGGATCTTCCTGACCCAGGGGTCGAATCTGAGACTCTTGCATCTCTTGCATCAGCAAGCGGATCCTTTACCGTTATGCCACATCCTTTCATTAAGGCCATGAAAATTCTAACATGATACCGAACGAGAAAAATATTTTAAATTTTATCACATTGCCAGCTGAGAGACTTCATTGTACATTGTTAATTCACTGACACTCACCACCAGGCCAAGTAAATGTGGTGTTTCCAAACTGAGAAAGTTCGAGCTCCTGAGAGAAGTCTGCAGTCACAGTTTCCTGAGTCCTGTTCACATAGCTCATTTGTTAAATCAGATTCCTCCCAGAACTCCTCTCTCACCATAGTTTGTGTTTAATCCCACTCTGGTTTGTGTCTTTGTGAGAGCACATTGTTGACCAAGCCGGAGCAGGGCCTAGCTGGTTAAAACACAAATCAAACCAGGAACTCCTTCCCTACAGCTGGCTTGGGGTTTAACAGTTAACTGAGAGCCAGAGCTCTTTGGAGACCCTCAGGACTGAGGAGTGAGAAGCAAGGTTTGAGTGGAATAGTGTTGAAGCTCTGTCCTGCAGCTAGAGAAAAAGGCTGAGCTATTTTCTGGGGGACTTTAATTCTGTGTACAGCCAATCAGAAAGAATCGATGGATTTGTGTCCAGTGATAATTATTCCTCCTAGTTACAGACAGATTTACAGTTTACACAGCATTTCCTAGACGTTCTCTCTCACCACGGTTCAACACCAGCTCTGTATAGCCAATAGGGCTGTTATTTTTCAACACTGTTTTAGAGATCAGTGTTCCGAGGCTGGAGGGATGAAATAGTTTGTCTCTCGGAACCAGATCTGATTGGCGGGTGGTGAGCCAAGACTCACTCTTGGGTTTTCTGAGGATACTTTCCACTGAGCTGGCTGCCTCAGGTCCTCAAATCCAGTCACTCAGTTAAGGAATCCACCCACGAAGCCAACTTTCCATTTGATTAACGTGAGAGTCCTATTCCTCTAACACTGAACTTCTATTGGGCTCTCTGCCTTGTACTGAAACACAAAAGACAAATTCCCATTGTTAAATAAGTTGTAACAATGATGAAACTGTATGCGTCTTTCCTCCTCCTGCCTGTGTCTTCTTTTCATTTTCTTTTTCATTGCTTTTGTCACTCAGGCTGTATTAGAAATTACAGGAAGGCTGAAACCAGGTATGTGGTGACTGAGGAGAGGAGTGTAGAAGCCAGCCCCTTGTTTCTAGGCTTTTGGGTGGAAATTTTGACAAAGGGGGCGGTTGTGTCACTGTGCTCTACACAGTCATTTTATTTTCCTGAAAACATTTGTCCTTGCTACAAGTGGATTAGAGGTTAGAATGCAGGATTGGCAGGCAGGATTTGTGGTTTCTATTATTAGGCCCGCCACAGTTTTATCACACCAGGGTGAGCCGTAAGCAGAGTGGTTTATTGGAGAGAGAAACTTGACTGGAAGACAGCGTCTGCCCTCCTGTGAATGAGAGAGGCTGCGCGCCACAGCTGAGAGGCAGCCCAGGGTAAGGGTGCAGGGGACACCGTGAGAGCCCTGAGTCACTGAAGGCAAGGCTTGATCAGAGAAATGTATGATTCACCTGGGTACACGGCAAGCTGTGTGCAGAAGAATCCTATTAGGCCTCCCTCCGCGACTTCCTAGAGAAGGAACAGAAAGCATTCTTTTGTGGAGGCCTGCTCAAGGAAGAGGAAGGACTCGGAGTATTGCTTTCCCAACATGCTTTCTGTGCACAAACCTACAGGTTTCCACCCCATGAGTGTGTGTGTGTGTATCAGGCAAAAAAAACACCACCACCACCAATGCTGTTTGGAGAAGCAGGGCTGGGGTGGTGGTGAAATGTTTTTGGATGATTGTTGGGGTTTCCTTGACTTCAGATATCTTAATACAGGCTAAGGTAGGGAAGGGGAGAAAAAGAACCTTGCATACAGTCAATTCTGAGTGAGATCTCTAACAGCCTCTGAGCTTAGTGATGAACTGAACCGAACATGTTCAAAACACACTACATCAGCCCTCTGTGGCTTCCAGACCTGTGCACACTGCTGAGAGCACCTGTGAACACACCTCTGCTCAGCCCTAATCCAAAAGCCCCTAGACCCACTGTCCCCTTAGGCAAGAGAGACAGGTAACCCTGACCCCTGATTCTGAGTCTCAGCACCTATGGCATCCTTTTCTGGCCCCAACTCATATTCATTTAATAACTGTGCTCTTGCTTTCTTCCCCATCGATGAAGCTCTGTGTGATTATTCTACCTGCTAACCCAGTCCCACTGGGAATGCAGGCAATGAATGCAAATGAATTCATTTATCCCGTCAAGAAATATATACACATGCGTATTATGTAACAGACCCTGTGCTAAGCTTGAGGCTAGAGTAGCAGTGACAAAGCAAGACAAAAATGCATAGTGTTTGCCCTCCTCCAGGGGATCTTTCTAACCCAGGGAACCTATGTATCCTGCATCTCCTGCCCTGGCAGACAGATTCTTTACCACTGAAGCCACCTGGGAAGCCCCTTTATTTTGTATTATTAATAGTAACATCCTTTTTGACTGAAATTAGTATTTAGTGAGTGACAATCATGGGCTTCCCTAATGTCTCAGACAGTAAAGAATCTGCCTGCAATACAAGAAAGCCAGGTTTGATTCTTGGGTCAGGAAGATCCCCTGGAGAAGGAAAATAACAACCCACTCCAGTATTCTTGCCTGGGAAATGCCATGGACAGAGGAGCCTGGCAGGTTACAGTCCATGGGGTCACAATGAGTTGGACACAACTGAGCAATTAACACACGCTCAATCATGGGCCAAATATTTGGCTAGGAT
The DNA here is from genome assembly GCA_007570785.1 of Antilocapra americana. NCBI lineage: Eukaryota > Metazoa > Chordata > Mammalia > Artiodactyla > Antilocapridae > Antilocapra > Antilocapra americana. Next base: position 14,081,762 of record ML664161.1, on the reverse strand, counting down.
TCGGAAATAAAATGAAAAATAATACTGCCGTGATCCCAACTGTCAAAGAGCATAGGATCTCTCAGAGGAACTGTAATGAAGAATATACAGACAATAGGTCACATTCAGTCTCAGGCAGAAGGGGCATCCAACCAAGCAACAAGAACTAGAGAAAGACACAGCCTAGAAGAAGTGCTGTCTCTCTCCGTTGAGATTGTTGTCACCTAGTTACAATTTTAGTGGTCATTGCATGACATGCAGTAGATGGGACATAACTTACTCAAACATTCTTTGATTGTAAAAAAAATTTCATTGCCCCTCTCTTTCCTCTCAATTATAAATAGTAACATTATTAACCACTGCCAGCAAATTATCTGTCACTATAGTAGACCTCATTTTTACCTACCAAATGAGCTGGTCTCATGCTGATGTGGTTTATCTAGGAGGAGAGCTCTCTGATCTCTAAAGTAAAATGAAATGCAACCTTCTATAGGTGATTTCACTTTGCAGACTATAGACAGGCAAAAACACATATCTCTGGACCACTTCTGACAAACGGCCTGACACAGAGCTATTTCTTCCTTTCAGTAATCAGAATACATACAGGGAGGTGAATTCACCATAGATTTCATTTACTTAAAGCATAACTATGATAGTATATTTTCATATGATTTCATTAAAAAATCAGGTAACTCATTCTAAGATTAAATATAAAGGATTTTGAACTAACTGCATTTTTAAAAATATCTGTACCACTCAAATGTTTTAGGGGTATTATCTGTGGTTTGTGTTATCTGTGCTTTTTCTCCACTGGGACAGGCAGTAATTGAAAGCTGGGTACATACTTTATGTAACTGTTTTTGAATTGATCAAATCATCTTAGAGTTGCTTTGTAAAGCTTAATTAATGCTTCCTAAATGCTTTAAGATCCTATTAAAAGCATAGAATGAAAGTTTTATTCTAAATTCTGAAATATTAGACTTCCATGTTATATCTACAAAGAATATGAGATTTATTTTATGTCAAAATATATGAAAGCAAAGTAGGAACTGAAGGAATTGAGAAGATGATCTTCTCCAAAATAAAACATAAGTGATGACATTTCCACTCTGCTCCTTGTACAATGCATTGCCTACAAAAGTCATTCCTATCTTCAAGGCTCCTGTAATTTATATCTTAGAATTCATAATGCCCAGAATCATTTTGTGCCATGCTTACTAAAAGATGACCTCCAACATTCAATCAGAAAAGTTTCCTATGCAATTTACTCAAAGCCTGTAAGTGTAAAGGAAAAAAAGTAAGGACAAAATACTCTTCCTGAATGCTTATGTGGGTTTCCACTGGTATAATAAATGAAATAAAGAGATTCTAATTTCTTTGTAAATATTCTCTTTAAACCAACGCAATGCATACAGCTCAATGATAAATTATGTTAGCTGAATATGATCGCCAATTATGAAGAGGAAACCATTTAATTTTTTTTAATTATTTGAAAAATAGATCATTCTTCCACCTGGAATGGCTAAAAGTCAAAATAATAACAGTTCTCTTTATTCATTCTATTCCGGATAAAAACCTCTGTTGAAATGTTAGGCAACTATTTTGTTTTTGTTATATTCTTCTTTTGTATTCAAGGCATTCAACAGAATAATTGTTCAAAAAAATGACAAGAACATAACCTTATATAAGAAAATAATCTTGGCTCAGGGCCATTTTGTCATGTAGATGTGTATGTAGTAAGGGCTTTTAAAAAGTTAATTAAAAATTGAATTGCTAAAAGAGATCCAAAATCATGACAGTGATTCAGGAAATTAAATAGGACCATCTTCCAAGAGAGAAAATGACTAGCACCAAAAGGACCACAATTTCTCGCTGTTTGGACCATCCCTCACCACCTTCTACCACCAGGATCTCCTCTCCAAGGCCCATCTCAAATGTCCTTTTTTCTGATTAATTTTTTTGGGGTGGGGGCGGGGGTGTGGGGGGGAACCTATACAGAGTTAGTGACTCCGTTCTGAGTGTTTGGCCATGGGCTGAGGGCTAGAGATACCAAGACTAATAGGAAACATTCTCTGTTCTGCCCCAAAATGGGGGAGAAAGCCATACACAAACAAATTACAGTCCAACAGAGAAAGTGTCTTTAGAGCAATAAGACCAAATGGGCTCAGATAAAAACAAGAACATATATTTATGCTCTAGATATTTCTACAGTACTCTCTCCATGCTTTCACTATACCAGTTTATTTGTATTCGGGGCAATCTCCACGCTAAACTGGGAGTTCCTTCATTCATTCAAAAACACACATTTCAATTCCATTATGTGCTTGGCATTGTGCTGGGCAGATCAAACATTATTATCTGAGTTCTGATTCAAATGTAACCCTTGCTATCATGAATGCAAAGTCAGCTCAAGCCCAACAAATATATAATAAGAGTCTGACAAATTTTGATTGAACAAACAAACAAACTGAATGAACTCATATTGGCAAACAGGAAAAGCTTTGGAAAGCAGGATGGAAAAACAAGCATGTCTGATTTAACCAGGCGCCACTCAGGAAGTTGAAGTTGATGCCCACCTGGGTACAGGGAACCTGCTGTTTTGTTTGTTCTTCTCAGTACTATACCTATAACTTACCCACCACTTGGGGAAATTTAGCTTTTTTTAAACTCCGGGATCTCGATAACAATTAAAGAAAATCAAAGCAAAGTGAAACAATCATGAACGAGACTGTAAGTTACCATAAGAACTTCTGTTCTCAGAGGTTTAGCACGGAAAAATGGGAATTTAAACATGAATTTTAATAACTTTAGGAAGATGTTTATAGCAGCCTTAGTCCTAATAGTTGAAAACAAGAAACAATCCAAATATTCATCAACAGGATGATGGACAAATTGTGATAACGTTACACCAAAAATAAAAAGAAATAACCTTCTGATGCAATGTAGTAATGCATATGAACCTCAAAAACATGTTGAATGAAAGATGCTAGACACCAAAAAAGTGTTTGATTATTTTGATTATTATTACACTGATTAATTACATCTACATGAAATTCAGTGAGTGATAGTTGAGTGATAGTTGCTCAGTCATGCCTGACTCTTTGCAACCCATGTCAGGCTCCTCTGACATTCTCCAGACAACATTACTGGAGTGGGTTGCCATTTCCTTCTCCAAATGAAGTTCAATAAAAGGCAAAAATAAGAACAGTGGTCACCTGGGAAAGGAGAGGAGGAACTGACTGGGAAAGAGCTGAAGGGAACTTTCTGGAATGACAAAATGTTCTATATGTTGTTTTGAGTGGTGATTACATGGGTTTATATAATTGCCCAAATTTACTGCACTAAGTCTGAAAGACTACTGTATCGTACATAAGTTACACCACAACAATGGGGAAAAAAATCTTATGAATACTGTGTCTCTTCTAAATATGGATTCCTTTACAGAATTTTTATTTAAAATGTAATCTTAAGATCCTCAGCTTCATTTCGCAGAATTTTTAACATGCTTCTTAAAATCTGTGCTATTTTTATAAATTACACCACATCGTGTGCACGAGTGAAATATTTAGCGCCAATCAGATATGGCAGTAAACCAATGAATGATAGAGCCTTTTGCCTTTTGCCATCTCAGCCTCTATTCAGAAACCAGAAGCACTTGGTTCGATATACTCCTCTTTTGGTGAATTAGTTCAGGTGGCTCCTTTGTGAGCACTCACACGGACTTCAGGGGTCTCTACAGAACATCTGTTTAGAGTTCTTGCCATGGGAGGTGGTGAGGCTTTATGCCGACTTGTTCACACCCTCTCACCTGATCCCTCACACCCAGCTCACGTATCTGTAAGGCATTTGTGCTGATGAGGGATTTAATCTGTGGTGACTGAAGCTGAAGCTCTCTCACTAAGAGTATTTGCCTGTATGGAAATGAGAACCCTGACCTTGGCCTCATTAGCACTCTCTTCCAAACAGCTAAGTGAATCAGCCACTGGCACATACCAATAATAAACTGAAAACACGTTGGCTGGAGAGTGATATTAAGGTGCACGCAAGGCCACTCTGCTCCCTTTAAGCCCTTGGTGATATGAAGCAAATTTTCAAGCTCTCTGATACCCAGAATCACAGTTCCAGCCTTACTGCTGCCCTACTTTCGCCTTCTGTGCCCCCAAAACAAATATATGCAGAGGAAGCAGGACTTTGAGTCCACACACAAGGGTTTATGCAAAATGTCACAATATTTCATTTTGCTCCAAAACCAAAACAGATTTGAAGATAAGTCGTCATCTCACTGGGCCTCTCAGTATTGTGAGAAAGCCCCTGGGAACTCACCTAGGCGACATCACTTGAATGAAGCCCCTTTGTCTTCAGTCCACACCAGCCACCACCCCTGTGCTCACTGTCCAAGCGCTGACACTCTCTTAAGTTCAGACAGCTCTGCTGACTCCTGCGAAGCTTGCTCTGAACTATTCACCAGGGCTGAAAAGCCCAGCCTCTCAGATCCAGTCTCTCTGGGGGTGCCACAAAGTCACTCCTCTCCAAGTTCTTCCTCAGGATTCTTCGAGAGAGCTGGGTACAGATCTCTGCTACTTGAAGAACAAATCTTAAAGAGTTCCTTCTTCTCTCTGCTTCTGTTCCCCTAGGATAGAGTTTAGGGAGTAGGAAAAGAAAAGGGAAAATAAAGCAAGAATATGTAAATTGACATTTTAATTATATAAAACATATGAACACAGCCTAACAATATCACCTATATCAACATATCAAGCTCTGGTTTTGATTTGAAACTCTATTACTGATCAGCTGTGAGTACTCAGATAAGCACCTAAACTTAGAAAGTCTCACTTTCCTCATCTACACAATGGGAATATACTTTAGCCTGTTTTATGTACAAGTCCATTAAGAACACTTTTCATTATGTATTTAGTCTGTTTTCCATTATGATTTCATATATATTCTATGTTATCCTCAAAAGATGTAACTGTTTTATAATGAGCAGAGAATGGCACAAAAGTTATATAATGTTGTCCTTTTCAAACAAAGACCCAGTAATCATATCTTGATATACTTTTTAAAATTTCTTCCATGTTTATCCCCAACTACTACATTGCATACCACATATTCCCACATTGTACCAACTGCGAAGAACTTTATTCCAATTATTCTCCCATTGCCTCTTAAGCTCAAACTCAAACTTCTGTATGATGGTCCTATAGTTGGGCAGCTGTTAATCTAACAAATGCTTTTTACTTGGTATCAATTTAAAAATGAAAGGGCTACCAGAGAACACCCTCACATCTTGTCTTGGGGCTGTGTCAAGCCTCTGGGCATAATCCCTTCTGCAGGGACCTTGATCCCACAAGAGATCAAACCGGTTCACTGCGTAGGGGACATCAGGATGTTTGAAACAGATGATCAATAGTAGCATGTGTTGCATTAGATGCCTAAGACACACACTTATCAAAAGGGACAAGTATTAAATAACTCTTGAAAGCTAGGACTCAACCACCTAGATGAGGTTTCTAGGGGCCCAGTATTCTGGATCATATTTTCTCGGAATGAAAGAAAAGTTGTAACCAAGAATAATTTTGACCATATGATGGCCCTGTATTTTGGAGGCAATGTATGGCACCTCTGACTGCGCTGCTCTGAACAAACCAGTTAATGTAGCCAGAATTGGGTGGTGACCAGGTAAAAGAAGGCTCTGCTACTAGTCCAGGTGGTAGGCCATAGATTAATCCCACACAAGCTATACTGTTTCACAGGCCTTAGGAGCCAGCAGATCCAGTAGCACCGGATGCTTCCTTGGTAAACAGGGATCCTGTACAGAACCTACGCAAACCCCCAAAGAATAACCAAGGCGCACACCCTGAGAGTCTGAAGTACAGAGGGGTCCTCTTTCCCAGATAACTCTTGTTTGGCAAAAGTGCTCCTGCCTCACTATCGGACCTTACAGAGAATGAACCCTTGGCCCTGTGACTTGAGCTGCCTGTAACTGACTGGGTGATATCTGATTCATTAGGTTACAAAATTAAGCATGTACAGCAACACTTCACCACCGAGTGGAAACGGTATGTGTAAAATTAGGCTGAAACACATCCCAAAGCATCAATAATGCCAGAAGTGCTGATGACTCAGGCTTTTATGGCACATTCGTCTGCTGCACCGCCATCTTCCCTTCAACTAACACCAGGTTTTCGTGGAGCTCTGCCTGTGAACAAATGACCAAGGAAGGATCTGGTTTACAGATGCTTTTTCTCAATATACTGGCAAAGGAGGGATAGAACACTATAGCTCAGGAGTGTGCTTAAAAAATAATAAACAAAAACACTGAAGAAGGGAGATCCTCTCAGTGAGAAAATTTTGCAGTAATATATCACATCACAGTGTCTGCTTTGACTGGACTGAGAGATGGCCCAAGATAGAGATAGACCTACACTGCTTCAGGGATAACAACTAACAGTTAGGCTGGATCATTGCAGGTTTGGAAAGCCAGGATGGAAAGGCAGCAAAGCAGTATGTTGACAGACCTCTTAAACGGGCACCGAGCATGAGGATATTCACAAGAATGTTTTAAGTGTTGTGAGAATGCTCACAAAAGCACATGCTTTAGATGAAGCTTTCAATAATCAAAGTCTTCCCTAATGGCTCAGACAAGTCTGCCTGCAGTGCAAGAGACCCATGTTCGATCCCTGGGTCAGGAAGGTCCTCTGGAGAAGGGAATGGCAACCCACTCCAGTATTCTTGCCTGGACAATCCCTTGAATGGAGGAACCTGGCAGGCCCTAATTCATGGGGTCACAAAGAGTCAGACATGACTGAGCGACTAACACACACACACGCAATAATCAGGTAGAAAAGAAAACCTATCCAATGGATGCCTGTCAGTGTCTTTCTCCCAATACCCAGGTACTTAGTCAACAGGTCTGTGTACACAAGACATGAACGACATCACGAATGGATGTTGCATACGGGCCCAGCAACAGGGAGTTCCCATCCCCAGTCATGACCAGGTTCCCAGCAATCTGGTGAGCACTAACTACCAAGAGCTCAAGCTGACAGTAGCAGAAGCAACACTGGTTCCTGCTGTAGCACCATGTCGTGGAGAAGGGGGCCAATTTAGCCACCAGCTATGCTGCATCCCTTCCATAGTGGAGGGGCTACAAGTCTTCACTGGGATAGGCACTTACTCTGGACACTGATTTGTTTCCTCTGCTAGCAAGACTTCTGTGAACACAGGATCCACAGGCTTATGGGCTGCTTTATTCTCTTCCTTGGCATCCACAGAAATTGAGTCGGATTAAACAACTCACTTCACAGCCAAAAGAGTGCAGCAATGGATGGGATCATGCCCATGGAACTTACTGGTATCGCCATTCATCCCTTGAAGCAGGTGGCCTGAGAGGAAGGTGGCCTGGCCTCCAAAAGATTCATTTTTGGGTCTAATTGAGAGATCACCTTGTGAGGTGCACACAGGCCTACAGGATGCAGTGTATGGCTCAAACCAGTGACCAGTAAGTAGGGACTTCCCTGGTGGTCCAGTGGTTGAAAATCCACTTGGCAATGCAGGGGACGTGGGTTCGATCCCTGGTTGGGGAACTAAGATTCCATATGCCACAGAGCAACTAAGCCTGTGCTCTACAGCTACTGAGACCACATGCCGCAGAGCCTGTGTGCCATAACTGAGACTGATGCAGCCAAGTAAATAAGACCCTAAACAGTGGTTAAAATGGCAAACCAGCGACCAATAAATGGTGCTTTTTTCTTCCAGAATCAGAATCCATGGGTCTGGAATAAAAAGATGAAAAGAACAGTGGTTCCTCTGTTACCCTTAATAATCCACTTACTGAATTCTTGCTTCCTACTCTCACAACTTTACGTAATGCGTTCTTGTTAAAGAGTTTAGCTCCTACAGGAAGACTGACAGTGTTTCTATTGAATTGGAAACTGAGACTGCCATCTGGCAATCTGGGTTCCTCATATCACTGAACCAAAGGAAGAGGTTACTATATTTGGTTGGGCTGATTGATTCTGTTGACCTGTACTGGTTGCTACACAGTGCTGGCAGGAGAAACTAGGTCTAGAACTGAGAGGACTCTCCAAGGCATCTCTTAGTCATTTATCATGTGCAAAACAGACAGGACTGAAAAATAATTTAGACCCAAGAATAAAGGTTTGGGTCACCTCACCAGATAAGAAACACTGACCAGCTGATTAAAGGCAAAGGGACTATAGAATGGGTGGTAGGAAAGAGAATTGTGACCAGTTCCAGAAATAAAGAAGCAGATATGAACTGTTTCTTCCTCACTTGTTTCCATTCATTTTCTTTATCCTAATTCCCTATTTTTTTATACAAATAGTGTTAGTGACAATTAAATTTATAATAGTCTTTAATGAAAAAAGAGCAAAAAGGTAATTAAAATCACCAAAGATAGGTATGAAGAGCATTAGAGATTTGTGACTCCATTTTGAGGGTAAGGAGATGAAAGTATGTTTTTATAAAAGAAGTTATAAGTCTCTAGACAGAAGTCTGGTATTGTTCTTATTGTCCAGTAGAAGTTTTAAAATGGGTAGAAGAGAGTGTGTGGAGAACTGGTAGCCAAGGGAAGTATATCTGTGATCATTTATTCACGTATTGTCTCTCAACCTTCTGCACAGTGCCCCATGACTCTGCGGCTGGGGATATGAGGACCACACTTCCTAAGATTCTCTTGCCAGTGTCCCAGTTAGATTCTGCCAGAGACAGGCAGTGTGGGGGGAGACTGAAAGGGAGGAGAAGAGATTCCTCCTGCTTCCAATAGCTTCAGCATCTTTCCAGCACAAACAGGCAGCAAAGACTCTGGTACCAGTCTGCTGGCACCACGCGGACCCCCCTTGGGTCCTGGACACAGCTGCGCAACTCTCCGAAGTCCCAGCTGCCCGAGCACTAGCCGTGAGGCACCCCACCCTCTCACCTAAGCACATCGGAGCGGCACACTCCCAGGGAGGCAGCAACCCCACCCCTCTGCTCGCCACTTCTGCTGTCCCCATCTTTGTCTTTTTTGTCCTCTCAGCCTAGGGATGGTAGCTACTTCTAGTTTACTGATCTCTGGGTTAGCTGACCATCCTTTTCCTTTCTTTCAGGCTATTAGTTCCTTGTATTGAATACCCTCTGTTTGAAATACCTACTGTGGTTTCTTTTTCCTTACTAGACCATGACAGATGCTTGCATATAAATTAAAAGTTGATAATAAAAATCTTTGAAATGTGAGCGAAAATGAAAATATTTAATATTTGAAACCATTATATGATTCAGAATTTTAAAGAATTAAACTCCCTCCAGAATTTGACATCTTTCTACCCCTAGACGGTGTGAAACCTCGATTTCCCTTGGGGGTCACGTAACTGTATGTCAGTCTACTGCTGCTGCTGCTAAGTCGCTTCAGTCGTGTCGGACTGTGTGTGACCCCATAGACGGCAGCCCACCAGGCTCCGCCGTCCCTGGGATTCTCCAGGCAAGAACACGGGAGTGGGCTGCCATTTACCAAGCAGCAATTTACCCAGCTTCTCCTCTTCCTCCTCAAACACAGCAACAGGATACATATCCCCCGCTAGAGTGCTGAGAGCAGAGACTTAGAGCACTGTTTACATGTGAGTGTCAGGAAGTCAAAACGATGCCTTTTTTCAAAGACTGCAGTCTCAGCATCTGCCCATTACAGAGACTGCTTTCCTCCTCTCAGATCATGTGCTGTAAAGACACAGTGAGCCACTTCCTGTCTTTTGGTGGAGGGGTCATGTAGGTCAACCTTTAGACTGAAGTGTGAACTTCCTGGTTCTGCAGAATAGCAGGATGAGAAGGGCAATTTGGGCAGACAGACGTGCGGCAACATTGTTTTGGAAAAAATTTTTAGAACACTGGGCTTCCTTGGAAATGTGACATTTACAAGCATCCTAAATGTTCTGTACAATTGAGGTATTTTCAAAATAGAACAGTGAGCATACCAAGACTGTTCTTTTGTCTGCCATTTTACTTCTGTGACCTACCCCCAAGTACCACTTGTACATGACACATGACAGAGTGTCCATCTGGTGGCTTCTGTGAAAGGTGAGGTGAAAGGGAGCTCCCACCACCGTGGATACTGCAATTCCTACTATGGATAAACACACAATGGAAAACTTTTTAGAAATACACTTTTTTTCCCATTGCTTCTTATGTTCATCCTACAGAGGTGGAGATGGCAACTTTCCATTACACTGGGAGACAGGGACTTGAGTTTAGTGTCATCCTTGCTTCTACAGATGGGGAACAAGCAAAATAATAAGATGGGCAATATCAAGATAATATGGTTATTCACAGTGTCATCACAGGCCTCCTCCTAATATACTTCCTTATTTTGAAGGGTGCTCTGACCCTTCTCTAACTTCAGTCAAGTTACTAGTCATACAGCTTTAGTAACCGGCAGGCTATAGGAAAAAGACTGGAGAGAGAGAAAAAATCCAGTGAGCATACTGATGTGCAAAAAAAGGGACAACAGCACCACCCTGAATGTGAACTGTTGCTCATTATAACAGTCTTTTGGGCCATTGCTCTACCCAGAGATAGAAGAGGAAAAGTCTTTTTGCATGAGGACAGAGCACAGGAATAATGAAAAAGGATACTGCTTTCCTAGGTGGTTAATCTTTTTTGAGGTACTTTATCTAGATTTTATTCTTGCTCCAAGCAAGAGGAACAGATTAAGTTGCCCCACACAGTAGAGATTTGAGGTTTGGGAGGAGCAGAAAAATCATTAGAACCCAAGAGAAATATCACCTCCCCCAGAGAGAATTAGTTTCTCCTTCTCCATGCTTCCACGTTCATATCTTGTAATATGTTGCAATTATTTGCTTAGATCTGTCTCTTTGCTGGAAAGCAGGAAATATATCTTGGTATATTCTCAGCATAAACCAGTACCTGGTACAAGAAGGTTCAGTGAATATTGATCAAGTAATGACTGAACAAAGGAGGTATGCTTGGGAATTATGTCTTAAATTAACCTCAGTAATGAACTTGCCTGGATATCAGAATGAAATTGTTGGCTGAGGTTGGTCAAGAACATCGTTAAAGCACATTACCTAAAGTTTCAGTATTTTAGCAATAAGGAATGATAAAGAAGCTGTGCTGTGCTGAGTCGCTCAGTCGTGTCCGACTCTTTGCAACCCCATGAACTGTAGCCCTCCAGGCTCCTCTGTCTGTGGGGATTCTCCAGGCAAGAATACTGGAGTGGGTTGCCATGCCTTCCTCCAGGGGATCTTCCCAACCCAGGGATTAAACCCAGATCTTCTGCATTGCAGGCAGATTCTTTACCATCTGAGCCACCAGGGAAACCTGATAAAGAAGCTGGAGGGGTACTTTCCTGATGGTCCAGTGGTAGGGACTTTTCTTTTCCACTGCAGAGGCACAGGTTCAATCCCTAATTGGGGAACTAAGATCCCACATGCTGCACGGCTTGGCCAAAACCATAAATAAATAAATAGAGAATGTTTAAAAAAGAAGCAACCAGAGGCCCCAGATCAGGATCACAATGAAGGAAGGGAAACATAGAGCAAAGGTCTCCCTACTGACTGGATGTGCCCTGTAGCCCCAAAGACCTCTGAAAGTCATCTTTCAACTCCTTTCCTTTAAGCCTCAGGATGTCAACTGCTAAAATCACCCCAAGTACACGAACACATGAGCGTGCACATGTGTATGCAAAATATAATATCTTTCCTCTCAAGAAGTCAGCCTTCTGGCAATGAGAAATACTTCTTAAATTATAACCAGCAAAGGAAATAAAACCTCCAGGCAGTAAACCGTGAGGAAAAAAATAGTGAATAGTTGAAGTCGTGAAACAACATCCATTCAAAAGGCTTGTTTGCTATCCAGAAAGAATGAAATAAATGACCAGCACAAGTTTGATGAATGAAGCAGGGCACCCAAAGCTGGCACTCCGGGACAACCTAAAGGGATAGTATGTCCTATCCCAAGGTGGGAGGGGGGTTCAGGATGTGGGGATGCATGTATATCTATGGCTGATTGCCATTGATGTATGGCAAAAACCATCACAATATTGTAAAGTAATTATCTTCCAATTAAATAATTTTTAAAAAAAGAATGAAATGCCCTTTTATATTTCTCGATATGAAGAAGGCTATCCTACCCAGACTGGAGAGGGCTCTTCTGCATGGTTCCCCCTACCTCAGAGTCTCTTAACACTAAATAGATCTGGAAATCAAGACCCCAGTGACTAGCAGGAGACTGAAGTTGCCTGAACATTGGAGAACACTCTAAATTATGTTCCCTTTTCTCAGGACAGGCATCTGATTTGGTTCTGATCATATTCTTGCCAGTTTCTCCCTCAGGCATTCAAGTTCTGTGCCTATCTCAGACAGATGATTAGAGCCTTCTGAGATAGAAACCAGGTTGCCTGACATCAAAGCACCATCCTCTTTGGATTCTCTACTCTTTAATCCTGTTGCCTGTACCTGTCAAAGATAATGCACAGAAAGAAATCAAGAGAACTAGCTCACTTATGAACTGCAGATTTAAAAAAAAAAAAAACACTAACATAAAATAGTGGCCAATCAAATCTAGCACTGGACAGAAAGGATCCACAAATGATGAGGACCCCTTAAATGGAGGAATCAGACTGCAGTGCCAGAAGCCCCCGATCAATCATTAAAAACAGAAGAACCAAACTGCACGTGCCTCCTAATGCAGTAGAAAACCAAGGCCACAGCTCACTTTTGACATATTCTTGCTTAAAAGTTGAACTTTCATCTAATCAAGCCTCTAGATCTAACTACCAGTTGTAGGAAATGCAGGGGAAAGGAGACTGTTTACAACCACAGGATACAGTCAGCTGAATCTTGAATGCAGAGATTCAAGAAATGACCTCATTTCTTCAGCATAAAACGTGCTCTTGTTGATTAAGAGACTCTTGCTGATTAAGAGACTTCTTAAACCAACAATTCAAAGAAGCCCAACATTGGTGGCAATTAGAGAAACAACTTGGATAAATTATTAGATATCTCTAAGAAAATAGTATTAACTGGTACTTTTTGTTAGATATCATAATGGCATTGTGCTTGCATTTTTAAAGTCCTTATCTGTTAGAAAGCCACATTATAGTATTAATGGGTAAAACAGAAAATAGTCCTAGAGTTTTCTTTAAAACATTCCGCCAAAAAGGGAAGGAGAGAAGAGCTGAATCAAGAATGCTGATAATTACGGGATTTGGGTACGATTATATGAGGATTCATTACATTATTCCCTATATTTTGAAGTCAGTTTGAAAATTCTCATAACTAAAATGAAAGAAAAATAAACACCATGACCAAATAAGGGAGTTTCCAGAAATGCGAAAGTGATTTGAAATTTAAAATACTTCACCTTAACAAAAAGTTAATGGAGGAAAATCATTTAATTGACTTAATAGATGCTAAAAAGGTCTTTAAAAAGTTAAATCTGATGTCCTGACCTTAACAAAAACATTGGAAATACCAACAGAGGATTGGTAAATGTATTAAAGTATCTCCACCTGATAAAATGCCATGCATTTCTTTAAAATGATGTTGAAAGAAAACAAGGACATGGAAACATACTTATGATGTACTAAGTAGAAAAAAAAAAAAAAGATTCCCAGAAGAAATGAAAGGCATCATTTCATTTTACGTTAACATATATATCAAAATGTAGAGTGTGGCTAAATGTGGGTTTGGATTTGCTATTGTTTGTGGTTTTCATTTTCTTTCTTGTAGCTGTCTATATTTTCCAAAGTATCTACAGATAATACATATTGCTTTTTTAATAAGGGAAAAGCACACAGTGTTATTTTAAATTTTTAGAAACTCTTATGGTCATTTCTTCAGTTAAAATACACCTAAATTAACCCTGGTCTTACAACTATTTTTCCATTTTGCTCAAAATGATATCTTAAGAGACTTATCAAGTGCCTTGTTGGAATTAAAATTCAGTGTTTACAGAGTTTCCTGTGTAATAACGTTATTGAAATAAAAGTCAGAGGCCCTATTGAAAAATAGTGCTCATATTAAACATCTTGAACAAGCCTGAGATTATTAGTTTACATCGAATGTGTTTTAAATAATTCCTATTGTACAACTCTGCATGCAAATGGAACAAAGTTTGAGAAAATGCAAAAACAGATCAGTTTTTATAGGGCAGGAGATACAGGAATTTATCTTTATTGAAAAAATTCAGGAATTTTTTTCTTCCTTATCATGATGTTACAAAGAACAAGAAACTATGTAGTATGTTTTAGAATGACTTGTATCCAAAGTGAATTAAATTGTTAAATTTTCAGTAAGAGGCTTCAGTTCTCTTCCTTTCTCCTAAAACATGCACACATGAACGTGCACACACACACACAATATAGTATTTCATGAAATACTACTTTACTGCTACAGTATGAGAGACAAACACCTGATTTTCTTAACCAAATAATAAATGAAATTAGGAAACAGAATTAAGCTTCATTATGAACTGTGTTGCTAAATATCTAATTGTTCTGTGTACCATGTACTGATGGTTCTAAAGTACTAAAAAGACAAAAATGAAGTAAACTAAATTAAACATCATGCTCTAAATTGCATGTTCTTCAGAATTCTGTCATCAAGCCTGACACTTCAGTTCCATTTGTAAATCAGGTTGAGCTTCTCTCTCTGAGTAGATTTGGTTTCTTTTCAGCCAAATTATTAAATCTGCATGGTAGATATAAACTTGCTTACAAGAAGGCATTTCCTAAGAAAAGTTAAAGTTTCAAGATTAACCTTTAAAAATTAGCTCCAGAGATATCACGGAGCTGAAGGAACACTATACAGGCTACTGTCTCCATTCAAATAATTGACTTGTCCAATTAGCACCAAAACTATTGTGATTTCAGAGGGGCTGTGGTCTAATGAAGGTCAGCTGGACTTCCTGCTAAATAAAGTACAAGAATATTAGGTAGCATTAGAAGAATACATGTTAAGCATTCTCACCACACACCCACACCCACACCCACACCAAGTTAACCATATGACAGATGTGTTAATCAACTTGATTGCGGTAATCATTTCACAATGCATACATATGTCAAATCATTGCATTGTAAACTTTAAATATATACAATTTTATTTATCAATTATACTTCAATGAAGCTGGGAAAATGATTTAAAGTAAAAGCAGAAGGTTTATAGTTGTTACTGATTTCCTCCCCTCAAATATGAGAAACATAGAAACATTTTCATAAGCTGACCAAACAAAAAAAAAAAATTAGGTGGCACTGACTACTGACTGACCTTCCTCCTATATTTAGCTTTTTGGATCCCTGAAAATATAAAACTATCTTTAAAATGGTGATTTTTCCCAATTGACTGGGGTAGACTTGCTAATGAGACGATCAAGTGTGACTAGTGTGGCCTGACAGCTGTATGATATAATAATATGTCCTGAATTTTCCTCCTAACAATAGAAATACACTGATCCAAGTTCTCATATAATCTAAATTAAATGTATCTAATTTCTACATAAATTGTTGAACTGCTATTTTAGATGAATAGGTTTTACCCTATATTTTCTCATCCTTTTGACACAGGTTCCAAACCACTGACTGGAGAAATCTATAATACTGAAAGCAAAATTTATAATACTGAAAGTTTCAACTTGAGCCAAGTCTTGAAATACCATGAGACTTATATTAATAATAGTATCGTTTATTCATTTAATTCCACTGAATTCAAAAGCTATATGATATATCAAAGTACCTAACAAACTGTCATTTTTTTTTCAGTATTCTTATAAAAAATTTTGATATATGCTATATTGGCCTGCCAACAGGTGATTTTAGAAACCAGGAGAAAATCAGATCATTTAACCTACTCTTTTTACTTATTGTTACAAATTCTAAAGAAGAGTTGGAGATGCTAGTCTATATGATAGGATGTTACAAAATATTCTTTAGGGTTGAACTTTTTGTTTCCTGCCTGTCTAATAGGGAAAAAGAAAGCATGTACGCGGGTGCATTCACGTACACACATAACACACTGTACGGAATAGAACCCATTGTTAATATAAATAAATCCTTTTAGACTGGAATGATTTTATCTATTACCAAGTTGTTCACATTTAATTCACAAAACTTAAAATAGTTCTCTTCTGTTGGGCACTGGCCTTTATAAGGATTTCTCCAGCATCTATAGTTTTAGCCATTCTCTCTCTTTCCTGAGCTTCAGATCCATATTGCTACCAGCCTCCTGCTCATCTCCATCCCAATGACCCACAGAAACTCTTTTCCCTCACTCTACACCCAACCCACTTCTTTCTTCTGGGCTCCTAAACTCGGAAGATGCAACTGCCATCCAATAATCATATTGGATTGTGAGGGCTGGATAATGTCTCTTACCGCTTAATTAGGTAACAAGTTCCAGAGAGCCTATGAAACATTTTTCAAATGTATATATTATATTATATTACCAATGGCTTTGTCTTATTCAGGTCACCTTTTCCTCTCAAGAATAATATTTCAAAGAACTCTGAACAACGTGAAACAACAATGCAGCTGGTGCAGTGTTTCTGAGCTCCACATCCTAAGATTTAATCAGTGGCATGTTGAAAATATTCAGGAAAAAATTCTAGAAAATTCCAAACTCAAAACTTGATTTTGCTGCCCACAGGCAACTATTTACATAACATTTACATTTTATTAAGTATTATAAGTAATCTACAGATGGCTTAAAATATATGGAAGGATGTACCATTTTATATAAGAGACCTAAGAATCCACACTTTGGTAACCACAGGAAGAGGGGATGGGACTTGGAACCAATCCCACCCCTCCACTCCCCATTCCTTGGGATGACTATAAGTGAATTTATCCCGAAACAAACAAACATTTCTTCATGTGAAAGAATGGTTCACAAAACTCTGGTCATCAGGAACAAAGAACAGTGATCCTTGAAAGATGGGAAATAAGACTGGCACTATGATTATCTGACTGCCTTAGCTTTGTGCCTAGAAAAAATTTCCAGGCTTGGCACAGGGAGGGGAAACCAAGTGAAGCCTGACTGTCTAAGTTGAGGAGACAGCATTGTGAGTGTGACACACACACACACACAGAATTTAGCCAAAGCATCTAGAATTCACAAGGCAGACTTCCAGAGGGAAAAGAGCTGGACATCCGCAGAGTTACAGCTCTAGACATTCAGCTGAGTACTGATTACTGCATCAGGTGAGGACAAAATAAAAGCACAAAATGAAACTGAAACTATGAAAGGGAATAAAAGAGGGTACTATTTCAGGTGGGCTGAAAAAATTGCCTGTTTCCATTAGCCAAATTAAAAAGCCTCATAATTCATGTGGGTGTCAGTGAGAATACTCAAAAGGGGGCTTTCCTCCAAAAAAAACCAGGAAAAACTAGTCCTAGATTAAACGTTGCTTTGGTCCTGCTTAACAAAGTTTTTCAAGCCAGCCACAAAAGTAGCTAATGTTTCAAAAGAATTTAGGCACAACATGAAGAAAGCTCAAGAATATAGGAGTATTAAAATATCCAACATGGTAAAAATCACGTCAGGCATCAAACCATAAGTTACAAAGCAAGAAAAGAAACAAAAACTTTGAACCATGAAGACTGGAAATATCAATCAATCAAAACTGACCAGCAAGTCGTATAGATGATATATTTACTGGATAAGGATATTACAATAGTTATTAATGTTATAATTGTATTCTATGTGTTTAAGAAGCTGTAGGAACAATTAAATATGCTAACTAGAGACATGGAATATACAAAGACTCAAAATGAGTTTCTGGAGATGACAATTACAGTATCTGAGATGAAAAACATACAAGACAGAAATAATGATAGATTACACTCTGCAGAAGAAAACATTAGTGGGATTGAATTCATAACAATAGAAATGCTCCAAAATTAAACACAATTAGATTAAAAAATCTGAAAAATAAACAGACTTTCACTGAGCTGTGGGACAACTTTAACAGGACTAATATGCTAATTCCCGAAGGTCAGGCAGCAAAAAATAACAGTTAAAATCTTTCCAAATTTGATAAAAACTACTAACTTACAGATTCAGAAACTGAGAAAAAAAACTCAAGTGCAAGATAAAACTACACCAAAGCACATTATAATCAAATTACTTAAGACCGGTGATTATTAGAAAATCAAACCACAGGGACAAAATGCAGAACAAATATATATTTTCATATATATGTGTGTATATATGAAAGGTTTCTCATTGGAAACAACACAATCTAAGAGATACTAGGGCATCGTCTTTAAAGTACTGAAGAAAAAACTGTCAGCCTGGAATACTTTACAGTGAAAGTATCTTTCAAAAATGAAGGTAAAATACAAAGTCTTTCAAACACAAAACAGCTTTATCACCAGCAGACAGACATGCATTACAATAAGTGTGTTTTTAAAAAGCATTTTAACAAGAAGGGAAATGATACTATATGGAAATCTATGTCTACAGAAAGGAATGACGAGCATCAGAAGTGGAAGATACACTGGCAAATATGAAAATTTTCCATCAGTGTTTTGAAAGTATCATTAAAAGACAGTTGATTGTTTAAAGCAAAAATATAATAACCATGTATTGTGGGAGTACAATATATTGACACTTTAAATGTATGACATTTTTAAAAGCCTGGGAACAAAGAAATGAAAGTATAGTGTAGTAAGGTTGGTACACTCGTGTCACCTAAAGGTAGATGGTGATAATTTAAAGGCATATATTATAAGCCATAAAGAAATCACTTAAATACCATAACACAGAGATACGACTAATAAGGTGGTAAAAGAGATGAAATTGTCATAAAATACTCAATTCAAAAACAATTAGTAAAAAAATGAACCCAAAACAGATAACAATGGATTTCAAGTTTTGTTGATTCTTCTCTCAGCAAAACCTCTTTTAAATACAGAGCCTTATTGGTTAAGCTGAATATAACAAACAGAAAAGTAACAGTGCTCCGGTTAAAGTGGGGGCGGGAGAGCCTAGATTCTCCGCTGCCATCCCTCAGTGGGTCATGAGGCGTGAGTGGCTTCCAGCGCCTTCGTGACGCACTCCCACCCAGCATTCCTCCTGCCCAGACGGAGAACTGAGGAGAAAACGACTACGTCACACACACACAAGTTACTGACCTGGGGTTGAACTCTAGATTCTTCACTCACAATTAATTCCACCAAGCCGCTGAGAATAGAAAAATATGGGACGCACACAAAAATGACCAGAAAAAAAGAGTGAAGAAAGTCAAAAAAGCAGAGTGAGCATGTCTTGACAAACCTAACCACAAATCTATTTTTTTTACCCGAGATGAAAGTAAATATTAGATATTTGAGCTGATATTTCCATTAATATTCATTAGCATTTGTTTTCCTTAAACAGTATTAGCCATTTGGGGGTTTCTGATACATGAAGACAACCCAGGGGATGAACTTCGGATGTGCTGAATTTGAAATAAAAACAACTTATTAGTTTCGGTGAATTAAAAACACCACACCCTGCATATCCTGCCAAATCAGCTGAGAGCTGAAGAAATATCTTATTCTTCTGAAAAGACCTCTTTCTCCCTTTTTCCTTTTCATTTTAATAGTGGAAAGATAGTAAAATAAATTCTGTGATAATGGTCTTCATTACTGTAATCGCAATCAAATACTCCATTTTCAATCTCTGTTTCAGATTTGAAATGATTATGCTGATATGTAGTAAAGAAAACAGACATATAAGGGATAATTTCAAATAATGTGATTTTTTTTATTTCAATATAATGTGAGTCCTAAAAACAAACACAGCTAAAATATACAGCAGAACTTGGCTATAAATTTCAGTGTATGGTTCCCTGAACTATAGCAGTAGAAATACTGTTTCTGGGGTAAACATTTAAGTGTTGAGAGGACCATTCATTAACACAGATGAGACAGGACGGCAGCAGAGCCAGACCTGTGTACAGGGTAGCTGCCGTTCTTCAGGTATGAGAGCAGGCTTAGGTTCATCATTCCATCTCAAGCCAGTACTTAATGTTTGGTCCCCTACTTGGTATCTTATTAGTGGCTGAGACTGAGTTCCACAGTTACATAGCAAGAAAAATATTTTATATTATAGGTTTTTTTGTTAGAGCATCCTAAATGAGGGTTAAAGCAATATTATCAACTTTTCAAAATAAAATAAAAGATTGTGATCACTATATAAATAGTTTCTTTTAAAACTCTTCAATCCAATCTTGCTTCTACCCAAAGCAAGGTTATTTTGAAAGCATGAATAGAGCGGAAGGCAAAATCAGTGATGTCAATGAGCTTATTTTACCTTCTAGCATGTGTGAGGATA
This sequence comes from Antilocapra americana, assembly GCA_007570785.1. Taxonomy (NCBI): domain Eukaryota; kingdom Metazoa; phylum Chordata; class Mammalia; order Artiodactyla; family Antilocapridae; genus Antilocapra; species Antilocapra americana. Next base: position 14,061,456 of record ML664161.1, on the reverse strand, counting down.
TGAAACCTAGTCCTGTGTATCAACTGCTTTTTTTTAAGTATGCATTTTTGAACGGGAAATTTTTTAAAAATTAATAATGTTGAAGTTGAATAAATAATATTTTAGTTTTCAAAATTACACTCATAGGCAAATAAATTATTTGGCATACATGATTCAGGTTTACCATTATTAAAAATAAGGTTTACTACTCAGTCTGACTTGTGATCAAAGCTTTCACAGTTCTCCTTTGAATCAGCAGAGAATATATTTTTGTGCCTATATTTTGAAAAGAATCTTATTCAAAATTAAAAATGACAGTGCAAATCTCTTAAAATCCAAAAGGAACCATAAAAATTTATTAATAATGTCTAATACTATTAATTCTTTAATGCAAGTATTACTTGGACATTTTATTGATATTCACAAAAACAGAGCTACAAGAGAGACTTAGTTACCTGTCTTCAGTTGGATAAATGTCTAAACCTATTACTTCTCAATGGAAATTAGAGATAGAATATGAAATAAGTTGAAAATATTCTTCAAACTATTCCCTCTCCCTATCAAGGAAAATATAAACTGCCAAGCTTAACCTTTAGTCAACCTTCCTCACCCCCCTTCCTAACTAAGAACTCTCATCTAACTATCTTCAGGATAATCTCTACAAATGAAGACTCAATAATAATGATAATAAAATAATGACAAATTCTTATATTGGGCTTCCCTGGTGGCTCAGATGGTAAAAAATCTGTCTGCAACGCAGGAGACCTGGTTTCAATACCAGGGTAAGGAAAATCCTCTGGATAAGGGAATGGCTACCCATTCAATACAAGGTACAGTCCATGGGGTTGCAAAGAGCCAGACACAACTGAGCGACTAACACTTTCACTTTTTCTTATATTAAGTGTCACTTTGCTATTTACAAAGCCCTTTTGTCTTTTTTGAGCCTCGAGTAATTCTATGAAGCAGTCATGCTGATATTATCCCATTTTATAGGGTCAAAGAAATCCCCAGTTTCCACCATATGTGCTAGAGTTAAGGGCTAGAATTTAAGGTTACCTGACACTCAGTTTGGTTCTTTCTCCTGTACAATACAGTCTCCTATGTCATACTAAGACGGTGTTCCCTGAATTTAATAATATTTTTTATTTGAAAGTTGCTCTGACTTAAATCTAAGTCAATTACTTCATTTAGTTCCCTCTCATGTTATTCCAACTTTTGGGTTAAGACTTCTAAAAAAGATATAAAAGGAAACAAACGGAAGAATTTCCCTCCCCCAACCCATTACATTTTGGCAAATACACATTTAAAACCACTCCTAGGCATACGTTTACCAAGGATAACCGAGCAAAGAAAGTGGTATGAGCTTATGCCATATATCAAAAATTCATGGCCAGAGAAACAAAGAGAAGATTCTGAAACAAGAGAGAGCTGATCTAATTCAGCTATGGACCCTAAGATCAGACCCTCAAAGTCACATCAGCTTCATAATAAATAGAAGAAAAAGGTACTCCACTAGGAACCCTTGCTCAGAGAGGAAGTCACATGGGAATCAAGTAAAGAAGACTCCTACACTGTAACCGAGGCAAGTGTGGACAGACTGAAAATAAATATAATGGAAACCCTAAAAACATAATACAGAGGAAGAAGAAAGGAAGGGAGGAAGAAAGGACTGAAAAGATCTAGAAGGAAATCATTATCATAATTAACATTTGCTTCATGCTATAGCATAACGTTATTTCCATAAGTGGCTCAGATTGTAAAGAATCTGCCTGTAATGTAGGAGATCCAGGTTCGATCCCTGGGTCAGGAAAATCCCTTGAAGAAAGAAATGGCAATCCACTGCAGTATTCTTGCCTAGAGAATTTCATGGATAGAGGAGCCTGGCGGGCTAGTGGCCCACACGGTCACAAAGAGTCGGACACATCTGAGCAACTACACTTCCACTTTCTTTCATAGCATAACTTAAGAAGAATAAGCCTTCAATAAAGTATGAGCTGAAAGATAAGGTGATTACAGCACAAATGTAAAAAGAAGATTTAGTTGAAATAATATTATCACTGAACTAATTGATAAACCAGAGATAACAAGGAAGAATAGACACCACTGAATGTGAAATTTTAAGACAAAATAAAAATTCAATTAAAACAGCATTAATAAATATAGAGAAAATAAAAGATAAAAACCCCAAATAAGGGTAATTGATGTCTCTGTGCTATAGAAACTATCAACATAAATGAAGCAGAAGCTGTAGTGAAAGATATAATAGCCAAAAAACCATCCCCCATACCCTCATCCCAAGTAAAAAGAAAAAAAAAACTGAATATGCAAATAAGTTCCCAGAAAATCTGATACAGAAGGCTCAATATAGATACTACCTGGGGTGTCTACTGAACATCAAGAAGAAAAAGAATTCTTTAGATTTAGCATATTACTACTGCAATGGTTAATTTTATGTGTCAACTCGACTATGCCATGGTTGCCCAGACATTTGGTTAAACATTATTCTGGATATGTCTAAAAGGGTGTTTCTAGATGAGATTAACCTTTGAATTGGTAGGCTAAGTAAAACAGACTGCCTTCTCCAAGATGGGTGCCTCTGATCCAGTCAACTGAAGAACTAAATAGAACAAAAATGCTGAGTAAGAATGAACTCTGCCTACCAGACTGCTTGAGCTAGAACATTCATCATTTCCAGCATTTGGACTGGACTGAAACATTGGCTCTTATTGGGTTTTGAGCCTGCTGGCTTTCAGATGGTCCTACACCATTAGCTCTCCCACTTCTCAGAATGTGGACTCAGAACGGAACCACACTTCAGTTCTCCTGGGTCTCCCACTTGGAACTTCTCAGACTCCATAATCACAGAGTCAATTCCTTATAATAAATCTCTATATAAGTATCTTACATATGGGCTATCTATCCATCTATATGTCCTTTTGGTTCTGTTTCTCTGGAAACCTCTAATACACCTACAAAGAAGAAAAAAAAAAATCAGACCAGCCTCACCTCATATGTCCTCCAATAACATACAACAGCAGAAGACAAGAGAAATAGTCCAGTGAAAAGAAGCCAAAATTCTAGTGAAAAGCAGCTGATCAGCATCATTAATTCAGTCATATCTTTCTAATGTAAAAGCAACAGACATTTTGGGACCTCTGTGGTGGTCTAGTGGCAAGACCCCATGCTCCCAATGCAGGGGGGCCTGTTTGACCCCTGATCAAGGAGCTAGACCCCACATGACGCAACGAAGAGTTCACCTGGACCAACTGAAGACCCTGCATGCCATAGCTAAGACCTGGTGCAGCCGAATAAATAAAGAAAGACTTTTTAAAACATATTTTCAAAAATGAAAGAACCAGGAATATGATACTAATGTGCCCCTTTGGAAAAAATTATCTGACAATGAAATCCAAGCAAATAAGAGAAGAATCAAAGATCAAAGAAATTATAGTACCAAAACAGATAGGAAATGATACTTACATTTAAATAAAGTTAAAACAATGAAACTATAATTATGGAATGTAAACAATATCAATCTGGATAATTTAAAAATAATACTATAAGAGCATTTGAGAGATGGGCAAAGAGGAGATGGAAAAGTGATGATGTTAGTGTCTTTATTCTACACACCTAAAACTGGGGGAAAATATCTTTAAATGTTCTTCACAACCTCTTTTACAACCTCAGAGGGATAGTTAGGAAATACTCCTAAAGGAGAAGAAATATCTACTTAGAGGAACAGCACTTATATCATGATACCATTTTTATAAAGTTAATCTACTTGACTACACATAGAATAATCCAGGTCCATTCATTGTCTAACTGTGGACATTTATGGGTGGTGGCATTCCAGCTGATTCACTCTTACTTTTTGTTTTTACTTTTCTAAATAGTTTGAATTATTTTTAAAACAATAAAGCAATTTTTCTTTAAAAAATACTAGAAACTAATATACAAAGATCTTGACAGCAATGGGAATATATCCAATCATTCTTCACTTGTTTTTCATATAAAGTTTCAATTTCTAAAACTAAAATCTAAGCCAGAAGGAAAAACAACAATACAGTATACTAACACTTATATATGGAATTTAGAAAGATGGTAACGAGAACCCTGCATGCGAGACAGCAAAAGGAACACAGATGTATAGAACAGACTCGTGGACTCTGTGGATGAGGGCAAGGGTGGGATGATATGGGAGAATGGCATTGAAACATGTTAATTATCATATGTGAAATCAATCGCCAGCCCAGGATTGATGCTCGGGGCTGGTGCACCAAGATTTCCCATGGGGAGGGAATCGGGAGGGAGGAGGGAGGGGGGTTCTGGAGGGGGAGCATATGTAGACCCATGGCAGTTTCATGTCATTGTATGGCAAAACCAATAAAAAATATATATATATATATAAAATTTAAAAAAATCTAACACAGTATTTTAAAAGGATGACTCAAACTTCTTTCATTTATCTTCCCCTGTACTCTTTCTCAATGGAGAGAGCTAGAGAATCTTTAGAAGGAAGAAAACTAGACCTCTTTCCACTGAACATCGGAGAAGGCAATGGCACCCCACTCCAGTACTCTTGCCTGGAAAACCCCATGGACAGAGGAGTCTGGTAGGCTGTAGTCCATGGGGTCACTAAGAGTCAGACATGACGGACTTCACTTTCAGTTTTCATTTAATTTCTCCATTGCATTGGAGAAGTAAATGGCAACCCACTCCAGTGTGCTTGCCTGGAGAATCCCAGGGCCGGGGGTGCCTGGTGGGCTGCCGTCTATGGGGGTCACACAGAGTCTAACTTAGCAGCCACTGAACATATATGATTGCAGGACCTGCGTTTTAGTGCCACAGTAAATAAATTAAAATGAGACAGATACTGTCCTAAGAAAGACAGAATTCATAAGTGTGAGCAGCAGCAGTAAATAGATCTAGGTTTGTACACAGACTCCCTCATTTTCTAGCTGTGGACCTTGACAAGTTCTTCTATCTGATTCTTGGGGGATAATAATACTGAACACAATATGAGATGGTAGTAACTAAAAAAGACAACATGTGTAAATGAGCTGGTACATAAAGGTAGCTATTAGAACTTTCAAAACAATTATTTTCATCTCACTGAATGTAGGGACTGGAGGAAGAACCATATTGGGAGACACTCTAGAAAGCTCTCAAAAGGCAGTTTTTGCCACTCCCATGGCAACCATTCAGTTATCTGTGTCTATGGTGGCAGAAGGGGCCCTTCTTGGAGGAGTCAGGCACCCCAGCTGTCGCAAGGAAAAGCAGCAGCAGCAGCAGCAGCCTCTTGCCCTCCTCGGCACTTTGTGACCCTACAAGCAGCACGGCTGATCCTGGCCTCAAATAGAAAGAAAGCCTCTGCTCGTTCTTTCATTTCAAGGTGCCAGTTTTGTAGCTTGTGTCCAGATTAATTTTTATGATGAGAATATATCACTGCCCACGTCATAAAGTGCAGTCAGGTTGCTTGACTTCTCAGAAACCAGGCTTGTGAGATAGTGCTGAGTCTTTCCGGGTGAATAAGTGACCGAAATGAAAACCCCTCCCAGCCCTGCGCTGAACCCTGGCACCACAGGGCGCGACTGCTTTTTATCACTGGGCCTCAGAGATGCTCTCTGGGCCCCCTGAGGGAGCATGCGCCCTGCCCTGCACGCCTGCCCCTTCAGAGGAGGGTGTCTGCAGGACACACAGCTGTGCAAAAGCAATCAGTCCTTAATAAAACAGGCAGGGCACATTAGGCTGGGCTTTTGTGCAAGAAGAATAAACACATGCTTTGTGGAGATGAAAGATAAGAAAATACTGTGTTCTGGCTTGCAGGTTCAAGCCCAATCTCTTACGTTCATGGAGCCCATCATCTGAGTCAGGACCACCAAGTTTACTGATATATATATACACATTTATATATACATATTTTTTTTTGCTGCTTAGTTGCTAGGTCCTGTCCAACTCTTTCAACTGTAACCCATCAGGCTCCTTTGTCCATGGGATTTCCCAGGCAAGAATACTAGAGTGGGTTGCCATTTTCTTCTCTAGGGGGTCTTCCCGACCCAGGGATGGAACCCACATCTCCTACACTGGCAGATGAACTCTTTACCGCTGAGCCACTAGTGGCTCTGTCTGCAATGCGGGAGACCTGGGTTTGATCCCTGGGTCAGCAAGATCCTCTGGAGAAGGAAGTGGCAACCCACTCCAATATTCTTGCCTAGAGAATTTCATGGACAGAGTAGCCTGGTGGGCTACAGTCCATGGGATCGCAACGAGTTGGACACGACTGAGTGATTAACACAAAAGGTACAAAAATACTTTGTATGAGGCATCCTACAAAATACTTTGTATGAGGCATCCTAAAAAACTCTGACCACTCAGTTCTATGTCCAGTTCTATGTTGTGGGTCAGGGCTCCGACCTAGGTACTAGAGGCTGGGGCTGGGAAATGCTTCCACGAGCATGGCCCACGTTTCTTCCATCACACATATGTCCTTCCAGAAGGGTGGAGCCTTCAGAGGCACAGTCGCCGTCTTACTTCTCTGTAAGGCACACAACATCTGGCACTAAGAGGGGTTCCCTAAGTGTCTGGTGAAAAAAAGACTAAAAGTATTAATACAGAGTAAATTACAATAACTTTCCAAATGGACTTCTTACTCTCAATCTTTATCTTTCAAATCACTGTCACATAGCCAGTTTCCTTTCCTCCAAATATTTCACCCCTTCACTCAAAAAGCCTCATTGACTTCTATTTGCCTGTACAGAAAAGCCTCTTTAGCCTGGCCATCAAGGCCATACAAATGTTATTTCTATAATCCTTTCATATTTCCTGGGTACCTACCAAACTTGCCCACTCCCTCCTCATATACCTACATGCTCCCGTACAAGTTTTTCTATTAGTCTGGAAACCCCTTTCACTGTCGTCCCTACACAGCTAAATCCCACCTTGCTGGACTTTAAGACCTAGTAGAAAGAGGCCCTCAGTAAATGATAAATAGTCACTGATGGAGTAATTAATTTCTTCTCTCTCATTACATTTTTTAAGAACTGGGCTAAGTGCAGCCTCTGCAATTTTTTCTTACTGCAGTTGATTTACAATATTATATTATTTTCAGATACATGACACAGTGATTCAATGTTTATAGATTACAATCCATTTAAAGTTATTACAAAATAATGGCTGTATTTCCCTGTGCTGTATAATATATTCTTGTTGTTTATTTATTTTATACACAGTAGTTTGTGTCTCTTCATCCTCTACCCCTATCTTGTCCCCTCTCCCCTTCCTTCTCCCCACTGGTAACCACTAGTTTGTTCTCTAATCTGTAAGTCTCCTTTGCTATATACATACGTTTGTTTTATTTTTTTGAGTCTACCTATAAATGATAACAGAGTATTTGTCTTTCTCTGATTTATTTCACTAAGCATAATACTCTTCAGGTCTACCCACATTGTTCAAAATCAGCCTCTGTGATTTAAGAGCTCTGACTGGGCAATCTGTGTAAATTTAGTTGTAAGAAAAACTTCTGTATTAGTCAGGGTTATCCACAGAAACAGATTCAATAGGGTGTGTGTGTGTGTGGGTACGTTTGTTCATGCAGTTGCAAAGGACTGGTAAGTCCAGAATCTATAGGGCAGGCCAAAGACCCAGGAAGGAATACAAAGACAGTCGGCTAGTAGAATTCCTTCCTGCTCCGGGAGGTCAGCCTTTATTATACCAAGCCTTCAACTATTTGGATGAGGTCTACCCACAACATGGAGGGCAATTTGCTTTATTCAAATATTAATTTATATATTAATCTCCTCCAAAAACAAACTTAACAAAAACATCCAGAATAATGTTTGACCAACTGTCTGAGCACCACAGCCTAGCCAAGTTGTCACACAAAATTAACCATCACACCTTCCAACATAGCCTCCTCTTCCTACCACCACTTCCAATCACTAAAGGGGTAGTTTCGCTTGGCCCTTGGCCTCTTTGCTGCTGCTGCTCAGTCGCTCAGTCGTGTCCGACTCTGTGCTACCCCATAGACGGCAGCCCACCAGGCGCCCCCGGCCCTGGGATTCTCCAGGCAAGAACACTGGAGTGGGTTGCCATTTCCTTCTCCAATGCATGAAAGTGAAAAGGGAAAGTGAAGTCGCTCAGTCGTGCCTGACTCCTAGTGACCCCATGGACTGCAGCCTACCAGGCTCCTCCATCCATGGGAATTTCCAGGCAAGAGTACTGGAGTGCGTTGCCAGTGGCCTCTTTATGTCATCACAAAACCAGCTCCAAGGATATTGCACTCTACTCAGAGAATTTGGGCACAGAAAGGCAGAGAGTTTAGGGGGAGGGTTGGGTAGGGAGTAAGTTCCCCTTAGCATAGCTGAAATTTGCAATCACTTTCAAGAACAATACCAAGGTAAACAAAAGGAAATGATTACAGATAATTCAAATAACTTGCAAGCTCCTAAAGAATAGATTTCTGGTTCTGCAACTGCATACAGCTAGCTTTATAGTTGTATACATCCGACACCTGCCTGAGAACCAGTTCCCACCCAAACAATTCCTCTTTTTAATTCCTAGAATGGTTGCTCTTCTTCCTGTAGCTCTTTCTGCTCCTCCTCCCTCCTGGAAAAGAGGTTGAGGCCTCTGGAGACAGACAGACCTTCCTAAGAAGGTAACAGGTTAGGTAACTACAGTTTAAAGTCCAGCCAAAACCTTCATCCTTATCTCACTGTCAGTTGTCATATAGGGAAATAGTTCAGGCACAGAGATGTCCTCCCTTCCTTGGGTCATGAGTTATTTTCTCATAGTTTTCCTAACTAGCCTTCCCTTAAAATGGGAGCTCCGGAACAAACCTCGGCCATATTTACCCCAGGCCTGAACAGAACATGGCTTAATTTCTGTTGGTGTGAGATGGGGAAGATTTGGCCTCCTTGAGGGTAACAACCGTGCAATTTCTATTATTATCTGATCTTTCCCCTGATGTAGTTGAGCATAAATTCAGCTGATGTGGGCTTAAGGGTTTTGCTGACAGGTCTCTAGTGCCTGATACGGGACACACACCTCCAGAATTATTTGCCTAGCACATCTTTTCTAAGAATCAATTCCCTCCCCACCTCCATTCTCACAACTCCTCCCCATCTACATTTTTTGCCACGGGAGCCACTGTAAGGGTACATCAGGACCTAGCTCCCTGGTTACTGTTCATTCCTTTTCAGCTAAGCACTGGACTTGAGCTGATCCACAGTCCTTTTTGTGGCTTGTGGCCATGGAATGAGATATGAGTTGAACTAATCTCTCTCCAGTGGCTCCCATTATTAAGATATAAAACTCAGGTGCTTCTGGTAAGCAAGTCTTCCACCACGTAGAGAAAGGCTGTCTAAAATGAGAGAGGGTAAAGCCCAGAGAGTAAATGCTCAGAAAGGCATGTGAGATTGAGAAAAATCTTGACAACTTTCTAGTCCCTGGCTCAAAGTGTTTATAACCCAGTCGCTCCTCTGTTCTTCCTGTGTTTTGATTATTCAGTGCTTCCTAGAAGTCTATTTTTTAAAAAAACACACCAGTAACCTTTCTTTCTTGCAGAGGGTAATGCATGTTTCTAACATCTGTAACCAAAAACTTCTAGAAATCATATAATGTGGCCACATTGTCCGCTGATAACATCACCTAACTGCAGGGAGAATTAACATGATTGATGGGAGAAGCACTTTGTCATATGTAAAAATACAATACAAAGATACGGTTCTTCTAAAGTCTTCATAGTCAACTAACTGGGAATAAAAATTTCTGCTTTAAGACCAAAGGGTTTGTCATGCCTCACAATTTCCTTACTTTCTCATACTTTTTGTATTACATTATCACTTTTTATGATCTTGAGATGTATCTAATAAGAAGTTATCTTTACAGTAATAGAACTCTGAATACAAATGTAACATGTCATAGAAGTGCAATAATAACATTTGTAAAATGGCCCATTGTACATCTAAATGTGTAATACCTGGATGCTGAGGGCTCTGTGAAGTTAGCAAGACATCCTGGAGCTATTTTAAATATTTTTAAACTTCTAAAGACAACTGTATATGCACTGTACATTTATTTCCACAAGTTAACTACAACATCTTATTTCTTTGTTTGGGGCTAGAATTATATCATTTCAGTCTGGCAACTGTCTAGCTCATGTTGCTCAAAAGTTCTGATTGGCTGTTTATGATATCATATGCATTTCTCTTATGAAACTGAGGGCTCAGACTGTTACCAGGTTACAATATGCAAACTGAATACCCACAGCAGAATGGACCTGGGGACAGAGACAGGTTGAGAGCCAAAACGAAGGAATCTGCAGCAGGGAACATTGCCTACACATTTCTCTGCTTACACAAAATTCATCTGAGGGAGATAAGTATGGGTTTATTTACTAGGAAAAATGTTCAAAACATGAAATAAATGGGGAAAACCAAAAAAGGGGTCCTGGGTGAGGAAAAGATTGGTAACTTCTAGACTGCATGGTGTTTCCCTAAGCATGTTTCCCCCAATATAATTCTAAAGTATTACAACAGAGTTATAAAAAATGTTACATAGAAATATATATATACACATATATACACTACATTTGGGCAATGCTGGGTCAAGCAAACTTGTCTGTTTTGCTACCTGCTTTCTAGTAACCTTTAATATCTTTGTACTTGGTGTATTTCCAAGATGGCATCTCCCAAGCTGAGTATGGAACTCGTGTTTTTTGAGACATTTTACCAGACTAGAAGAATCTCATGAAAACATTCCTTGGAGAAAGCCGATTTAATAAACTCTCGTAAAATCTTTCCTATTTGTATTACCTGGCCCACACAGAGATTTCTAAACAGAGCTGGTCCCACCAGTTGGCAGAATGTATGAAATGAGTTACTTAACACACCCACCAATAGATCTCTTCCACCTCCCATCAAACCACCTTCATTTCTATCAGTAAAGCGCCATTTCTTTGGTTCTTGAATATTCTTTGCTGTTCCCAATACAGATGCTCCTAAGCAAGTAAACAAAGGAGGCCAGATTTCCTCAAGAACTTCCAGGAAAACACCTCCAGCGTCAAAGCAGGGTGAACAGAGAGCCCTGAGGATCTGAGTGAACTGACCTCGAAGCAGCTGAAGGCTCGACACTGATCAATCAAGTCTCCTGTTGGATTTGACGTTCATGCTCATTTTATATTCTACACCATAATACGCCCAAGTTTGCTTTAATATAAAACTGCTTTCAGCAGAATGCCCTGAGGCCCCGCTGATCTGTCTCTTGCTGCAACAGTGTTTGGATCCCACAGGCCCAAGGCCGCCCCTTACTCCAGCCTCCCAGCACCCTCCAACCTCCAGCCTCCTTTCCAGCCTCAACCTTTGGAACCAAGCACTTAATCATCCTCGGCTTTTTGTTTTGTCAGTCTGCTTGAGCTGAGCTCTTTACATCAACCAGGAACTCCCAGGTTCGTCAGAGTTATTCCACCAAGGGCAAGGCCAGGGTAACCCCCAGGTCGGCCCGCACCTGCGGGGCCTGCTACACTTACCTCTCCCAGAGCCTCTATTTCCACCGCGACTCGGTGCCTTGGAAGGAGTGGGGACCTCCACCGGCCGGCCGAGGAGAAGCGCCAGGGCGCCCGGCATTTCTGGAAGATGCCAAACCAGTGCGGCGCAGGCCCCTCTTCCAGGACGTGCAGGCGCCGTCCCATGATGAGTGGGGCAAGACTCTGGGTGCTGTGGAAGCCTCCATGGCCCAGGAGAAGAACCTAGACGGGTGTCTTCAGACCCGCGCGCCCTCCGTCCTGCCGTGCAGACGGCCAGCTCCTTCTTCCAGGAGCTCTCCGCGCACCCGCGAGCAGGTGAAACTCATCAAGAAGATGGGGACTAGATCCTTCGCAGTCCAGAGGCCCCTGAGGGGGCCCTCTGCACCCACCCAGTCAGGGCTTCGGCCTGAGCCTCTGCCTGCAGCCCGTGGGCAGCGTTTTAACCACTCTCGAGCTCTCTTCCAAGCTGTGGACTACATGGAGATAATAAAGCTTTTTGTGCGGAAAAGCAAAGGAAACGTTTATTGCTTGGCAGCAAATATAATCGGTATTATAAGATGCACTATGTTATCGCGGCTACTGGGGACCCTGTGGCAAGTTGTCCATCTAGATGAGAAACAAGCCTTGCGGGAGGGACTTTGGTAAGACCCTCAAGAAGTAAATAAGAGAGGAAAGGCACTGAAAGGGGAGGTAGGTGAGAACCTAAGCAGTTGTAGAGAGGCCAAGGATGTGTTTGGCATTGTGGGCAGGATCATTCAAGTGGGGTGTTCCCACCATCCCCTGGAGAGTGGGAGCAGAGGGCAGAGAGGGAAAGCAGTGCTGGGGGAGCTGGTCAGAGGAGAGGTGGTCCCTGTTCCTGCTCTCACCTTCCTTTCTGATCTGGAAGGTGACTCTCTGCCCACAGTAACCTTTCCCTCTACTTCCTCTTTTTCTGTTCCTTAATCTCATTTTTGTTGCCCCTTCTTGATTTCCTCTTCCACTCTCCCCCTAACTTAGAAGTACGGTTCATTATTGTCTCTGTGTTTGGGGGTGAAGAGAGCTGGGAGGGACCAGGATCAAAGTTGTGTCCTCTCCTCTTGTAGAGAAGGGAACAATTTCAGTTCCTTTAATTTCATCCATAAGATCTAAATGGATGTGAACACAATGGGGAACAGTCCACGTTTTCCCACTCTGTACTAACTGACACTGATGCCTGTGTTGGAAGTGTCTTTCTCTATCATTGAGTTTTTGCCACTTTCCAGCTTTTGAAATTGAGAACTCTTTTTCAAATCAACTTATCAGAAACAAAGAAAATTGGTATTATTTTTAGTGTATCGATTACCACTGTTACCAGTGTTCAGGACCTATGAAGGGTAACAGAAAATAACCTTATGCCTTTCTCCTCACTACCCCTGCAAGCTCATTCTTTCAGATTGGTGCTCCTTGTCCTTTGGATGCTATTCAGTACTAGACTTTGCTGATCATTCTCAGACTTAACGAAGAAAATGAGAAGGTCCTTTGCTCACTGTACTCCTCCAAACAAGTTCATTTCTGTTATTAATCTGATGAGTCCAGTTTAACCAAAACTCTGAGCTCCTTTCAAAATTTATGCTTCTTTCCTCCCCAGTGAAGACAGCTTTAGGCTGGGCCTGGCAGTGGGGAAGGGCTTTGGGCTGGCGGTTTCTTTAGCTTCCCACCTCTTTCTTCCACCTGCTTTGCCCCAGCTAATTGATATAGTTTCTGATACCTTCAGAATTAAAGGATCAGGAGAAAAAGGGAGGACAAAGAAGCAGAAAATATCTTACTCTTGTCATGGGTGATACAGCTGCTCCCTGGGCCTAGTAAGTGTTTCAAGTTGACTCTCTCAAGGGGTGATGTTTTAGGTTCTTGGAAGATTCTCTCTCTTCTATGGACTTACACTTGCTGTTTCTGTGACAAAGGTATGAATGTCTTTAGAATTGGTTTCTAATACATCTTTCATCAGTCCCTACCTCCTGCCTTTACTACTGAGGTCTCCTTGCTACCCTAGGGAGCTCTCTTAGGTAGAATCTAAGGCAGCCTCAAGCTAGCTCTTTCTATTTTCTGCATGTAGTTCACAAAAAGCACACACCTCTGGCCTTACTCTCAAAGGGAGTGCAGTTACTTCCTAAGCCACAGTCTTCCACTCCATGTGGAAGTCAGCTACTGGATCTAGATTTCTGGAGTCAGATTCAGGTCCACAGGGTCACTTCAGGCTGCTGCTAAGTCGCTTCAGTCGTGTCCGACTCTGTGCAACCCCATAGACGGCAGCCCACCAGGCTCCCCTGTCCCTGGGATTCTCCAGGCAAGAACACTGGAGTGGGTTGCCATTTCCTTCTCCAATGCAGGAAAGTGAAAAGTGAAAGTGAAATCGCTCAGGAGTGTCTGACTCTTAGTGATCCCATGGACTGCAGCCTACCAGGCTCCTCTGTCCATGGGATTTTCCAGGCAAGAATACTGGAGTGGGGTGCCATTGCCTTCTTCTTCTTCTTCTTCTCACTTCAGGCTGCAGGGGCACAAATCAGGTGGTCTCTCAGAAGCTCTGGTCATGGATCTTGGAGTGAGGGAAAAGCACCTCCTTTCCCCCCTCAGTGGGCTGAGGGTATTAGCAGCATACTGACACCTCTCTCTAAAGAAACTTTCCAATTTCCATCCATTCCTGACCTCTTCACATTTAATACTTTTGTATTCCAAACCAGCTGAGGGGTTAAGTTTGCAAAACAAGTTTGAACATCTCTGTTGGTTTCATGCATGGTGACTAATTTCTCCTACAACATAATTAAAGTTCACATTGATAACATCTGAACTAAGATAGTACTTAAATAGGACTTTCCTGGTGGTACAGTGGGTAGGAATCCTCCTGCCAAGTCAGGGGACACGAGTTCGGTTCCTGATCCAAGAAGATTCCACATGCCATCAGCAACTAAGCCCATGCACCACAACTCCTGAGCCCATGCAACTACTGAGAACCTGCGCTCTGCAGCAAGAGAAGCCACTGCAGTGAGAAGCCCCTGCACCACAACAAAAGAGGAGTCCCTGTTTGCTGCAACTAGAGAAAGCCTGTGTACAGCAACAAAGGCCCAGTGCAACCAAAAAAAAAAAAATGAACTCTGAAATTTGAAAACACGAGTTAAGAATGGTCTGAGTTCAGCCTCCACCTCCATGAAGCCACACAGGCATTTGCAGAACCTTAGAAATGCATGCGTGAAGCCATCCCCACTGACAAACACTGGGCTGTTCCAGGCCTTCCTGTTAGAAAGAAGGAACCTGTGGCCTTTAAGAGTTAAGCGATTTGCTCAGGATCACACGAGTATGGGCAGAAAAGTGAGAACTAAATCTTCATCCTTTCACCTACTCAGATAAGTTTATCATTATGTGGTCTTGGCTGGCTCTTCCAAATCTCTAGAAACATGGAAAATGTGCATGGGTCGGGCGGCCTCTGTGGCCCTATGGTCAGAAGCCTGGCCCCAAATCCTGGCTCCCCGTGCACCCTGCTGAATGAACCTGGGGGAAGTCTCTTGTCCTCTAAGCCACAGGTTTCTGTCTGTAAAATGACATTGATAATGGTAGAAAGAGCACAATGGGTGATTAATAGGAAAGTGCTTTCCAAACTGCCATGTGTGTGTGCTCAGTTGCTTCAGTTGTATCCAACTCTGGTGACCCTATGACTGTGGTGTGCCAGTCTCCTCTGTCCGTGGGATTCTCTAGGTAAGCGTACTGGAATGGGTTGCCATGCCCTCCTCCAGGGCATCTTCCCGACCCAGGGGTTGAACCTGTGGTGTCTCCTGCATCTTCTGCAGCACAGGCTAAGTGTTTACCACTGAGCCACCCAGAAAGCCCCCCAAACTGCTGTACCTAGAGTAAATGTTAATTGCCTTTATTATAACCATATGGAAGAAAGGGTGATGATGGTGTGTTCAGGATAACCTTAGTCTTAGAATTATTGTGAGGTTTCTTATAAGATCACTAATGAGTAATGGGGTGCTTCCCTGGTGGCTCAGTGGTAAAGAATCTGCCTGCCAATGCAGGAGACATGGGTTCAATCCCTGGGTGGAAAAGTTCCACTGGAGAAAGAAATGGCAACACATTCCAGTATTCTTGCCTAGGAAATCCTATAGACAGAAGAGCCTGTTGAGCTACAGTCCATGGGGTCACAAGAGTTGGACATGACTTAGCAACTAAAACAACAACGGGTAATGACGTTTGATCATAAGAAATCATGACCTAAACAAGTTCCAATATCTTTCACATAACCTTTTGTAGCTATAAGGCTATTACCAAGCCTCTTAGAAGTAAATATACTTTAAAGAAAGTGGTACACGTTATACTAATGGTACGGTGTTAAAGAGCAAGAAAGGATATGTACATTTTGTCTATAGCCAAGAGCTGTAAAAAAGACAAGTTAGATAAACAAACGGAGACTACAGAGCACCACGGCACAGGCACAGGCATAGCAAAATCGTGTCCAGAGCTAAAGAACCCTCACCCTCCGAGGCTGTGGAAGAGGAATGGGCCTTTCTCAGAGGAATCATTTGATAACATACCGCAAGGCACCTGCTTCAATGCCACGTAGTGCCTGGGCGTCTTTGTAACATGAAGAGGATGAATACCCACCAGGTGCTCCCCAGCAAGAAACACTGGACCTAATTCAAGTCAAGGGCACAGAGAATGTCAGGGGACACGGAGGAGCATCTTACAGAGGCTCTGAGAAAATGCTGCTGGCTTTGGAGGGCTCCCCCAGCAGGAAACCCCGCCTTTTATCCTTGTTTGACCTCCTTGGATTGTGAAATAGATGCACGCTCTTCTCTGGCCTAAGAGCTCTTAAGAAAGAGGGGAAACAGGGCAGGAGAGGAATACTTAACAGAAGGAAAACTTCAATATTCATTGTCATCATTTTCTGGGAGAAATGAGATAGATCAAGGGACAAAGCTCCACTCTAGTGGAAAACTCTAGTAGTTACCATCCAATTTCAACCTTCCTATCAGATATTATATTGCCAAGCTTACATTTGTTTTTATTTACATTCATGAAAAGCAAGTAAAGCAAGTTTGGAATTAACCGTGTGTAAGGCAAAGCTCTGATCTCTGTGATCAGTATGTGGGTGACTAACACCTGGATGAGCTTGGTGTAATGTGATACAGGTAAACCAAAGGACATGCTGGCCCAGTTAACTCGCCAAAGGCCACCCACATCCATTTATTTCTATTTCATCTTGCTTATTTCCTCAGCAGAATAATACATGTAGGTAATAAATCACTTAACTATTTTCTACTATAATTTAAAAGAACATGTTCAATGGGAGGCACACCAATTTTTATTTTTTATTAAAAAAGTTATCTTCCTTTTAGCACTCAGTTAAAGAGACTCTGAAAACCCTCACACCCTCATAGATAGCTATGAGTCTAGTCATTTTACTCTGAAAGGTCAAACTGGGCTTATCCCTGAAGAGACACTGTGAAATTTATTCTAGGCATTCCAGGGACTCTTGGGCATCCAGGCAAGACATGGCTGAGTGTGGTTACAAGGGGAATGGGGAGGGCGATGAACATTCTGAAACGTGGCCCTAAGATTAAAATCTCTTAAGATAAAATCTGTGTTCGGTCAGCATTTATTTGCCAAGCTAAGGGCCAGCTCTGGATAATCACTAGATATTTCAGACTGCCTGAGCCTCTGTCTCCATTCTGTGACTATGAGCCTCTCTACTGGGGAAATACAGTCTTGACAATTTAGATTCCCACAGGGAGAAGCCCAGTACCTGGAACGTGATAGTGGTCCCACACACACTGAACTGTCATCAAACATCTAACAAATCATCAAACCCTAAATGTATTTTTCATCTAACTATTCCCCTTCGGTTGCTTCTAGTCTCCCACAGGGACTGGTGCTGTACAGGCAGAAACTGAGTGAATGAGTGAATAAATGGATGTGTTAATAGATGCATATTGTCTGGTTATATATAAAAGCATTTGTAGAGCTTGTGAATGCAATAGTGTTTTTTTTTCCTAATGTTGTTTGCTCGAATATGGTGCCATTATTCATTATGATAAACGCACCTTTATATTTGTAAGACTTTGTGCTATTTACAAAACGCTTTCACATGCATTATCTTCTTTAATTCTCACAGCAGTGCTGCAAAGTAGATATTATCATCCCCCATGTTAGATAAGAGGTGATTTGTCCCAGGTCCACAGTAAATACAGAGTTGGACTTGCACCCAAGTTTTGCCACATACACTTAGCGGTCTTTCCTGGGTTAAAGGGGGAGCAGGAAAGCAAAGGTTACATGCAATTTAAACAGATGCTTGTTTCTGAAGATGTCCTGGTGTGTAGTGCCCAGATAAAGGAAGTGGCATCTCTAAACTGCTGACAAGCTCTCCCATCAGTCACCTGGCTTGCCACTGGCTACATCTGCTCTGAATGCATAGCTGTTCTTATGCCAGGTCACTCGATGGAACTTACGTTTAATTATAGCTACTTGATACTAAAATAACTAGTGAAAAGAGGGAAAATTTAGACAACTAACCAGTTATTATTTTGTCCACACAATGACAAACAACCTCTGGGGTAAATTTTTGTCTTTGAGTTGAACTGCTAAATTCATGGAGATACCACAACTATTTCCTCTCCACTTAAATGTCAGCCCACAACAAGGAAGCCAGCAGGCTTGAACGGCAGGAGTCAATATTTAAAAAAAAAAAAATCCAGGCCTCAAAATGTGACCTGCTTCCTAAGGCCCCTGCTTCCTAAGGGTGCTCTTTTCTGTGCTAATGATCTGTGTTGTTGGCACTGTGGTGGCAGACATACTTTATATCCTAGAGCGGAAAGGACCTTAGAAATCGCTTAGTGCGGCAGTTTTCAAACTTTGAAAAAATGAACACTTTATTTAAATAAACTCTAATATAGAAGGGGCTTCCCAGGTAGCTCAGTGGTAAAGAATATGCCTGCCAATGCAGGAGACAAAAGAGACGCATGTTAGAACCCTGGGTCAGGAAGATCTCCTAGAGAAGGAAAGGGCAACCCACTCCAGTATTCTTATTGGGAAAATCCCATGGACAGAGAAGCCTGGTGGGATAGAGTCCATAGGGTCCCAAAGAGTCAGATACAACCGAGCACACACACACTCACTAATCTAGAAGCCCTGATGAGCAAAGCAAATCCATGCAGGTTTGCTTAGGTTGAGGAGGAGATTGTGCATGGCCTGAGGGGCCCTTTCCAACAGGACTCTGCAGGTAGGGCAATCTCTCGTTTTGCAAAACGAGAAATTTTGCCTGGAAAGCAAAACTAGGATCAAGAACTTGGAAATCTGTTTTTGTGGTCCTGCTACTCTTAGAATGTCTTTGTGCCTTATCTCAGTTAAACTTTCTTTTCTACCTGAATTCCAGCCAGCCCATTGACTTACACCTGCTTACTGCCTCCAGAACCACCCTAGCATTCTAACCACTGCTTAGAGAACATCGTATTTCCCAAGTGTACCTGAATTCACTGAAGCCCTCGTTTTAAAAAATGCAGATCCTTCGATTCCCTTCTTTGCAATTCTGATTCAGTTGGTTTGGGGTAAAACTGAAGTGATTTTCTCTGTCAGTGAAGTTTGGGAAATACTTGCTGGATAGACTGGGCCAAGGATGTCCTCTTATAGAGACAGTAAAGAGTAAGCCTAAGTGGTCCGTTCATCACATAAAAAGCCAAAGAAAGTCTCAGTATGTTCAGAAAAGTTTTCTCTTTACATCATAATCAAGGAATGTCAGTTCTCTGGTGTAAAAGAAAAACTTCAACCAAAAGAAATTTTTTTTCCATTCACTTTTGAGACCTCAAGACTTTGGAGGTGCATCACATTGTAATGTCATGTCTGACAGCTGGGTAGGAAGGCAGACCTCAGGTTGTGACCTCTGCTCCCCCCACTGACCACTGCCTCCTGACCGTCTGCTTTTGCCCAGGCACTCCCATGTGATTTGTGCTTTGCCCACAGGGCCTCCTTCAAGTCCTTGTTTCCTTCTCTACAGTGAACGTGCTTTATCCTACATGCTGTTCCTCCCAGGGTGGCCTGGACCCCAGGATCAGCTGGACCTTCGATGCACCCTCTCATCCACTCTAGACTTGCCGTCATGTCTTGTGTAACTATGTGTGGAACACAGGTGTCTGCCCCCTGGAAGTATCCTAGCCCTCTGTTCAGTTGGCATCCCCTTACTTATGACCCTACCCTCTCTACTTATATTTGAGATTTTCCCCACTTACATTTTGTCTCAGAATAAATATTTACATATGTATCCTTCAAAATCTGGGGCTTGTCTCATTTCTTTCCAGAAACCATGTGGCTATAACCTGTCTCTCCACTGACCTGACTCCAAACCCCTCTACCTTGGTCTCTGATGGCTTTTCTGTTGATCTTAGAACTAGAGGACCACTCTTTTCCTTTGGAATAATGCTTCCATTGGTGATGCTGGCCTCAAGGGATGGGGTTAGCAAAAATGCCGGGCTTCTCAGCACTTCATCATCCCTTAATTCCCTACATTATTATTAGCACAGGCTATTACATGAACAGACTGTAGTGAATATCAGGGGATAATTAGAGAGAATAGATTTACAACTGGATGCCAAATATAAGAATTGAAGGGAAAGGGGATTTTAAACACATGATAAGAGTTTCCTTGTGGACAAACTCCAGTTCCTAGCCTGCCTTCTATCCATTGAGGTCTTCAAAGAGAGAGCCCTCTGTGATCCTTCCCCATATGAACAAGAGCCCTCCACTCCATAGATTAATTGTATTTATCCTAGAATGTGTCCCAACCACATTATTCCTCAACACACACACATGCACACACATTCACACAGCCTACATGCACAGCCTACATGGGACAAATGGTCTATAACAGCACTCTGAGACTATCACCCACACTGGGGAGCAGGGGACATGAGGACGGTTTGGGACGGGTTCCAGGGTTCCATATCCTGTCTATTTCAGGGTTACTCTGCAAGTATAAGGTGAAGCTATACCCTTTATTCTCCATCTCTACTTCTGTTTCTATATGAGCCACTTGTTTATTTATTTTTATCGAGGTATATAGTTGGTGGGCAATATTATATAGGTTTCATGTGTATAACAATGATTCATAACTTTTTGAATCTCTGGGACACTTTTAAAATATGCACACATTCTCAAGAAGAAACACAAAGTCACTTTCCTAAAAGTCTCTTTTCCCACATAAGCTGCAAATTTTTCTAACCCCAAGAGAAAAATATCCTTTTATACAATTATACAGAGGAATTATAGACCACTTTAATCCAACCTCCTTTTGCAGCCCATACCTTCTCCACAACAGTCAGACTATGTGGATTATTCACATAGCCTATCAGTGGCACCACAAAAATGGGATAAAACCAGTCCTGTGCTTTTTCTATTTGGTTATGACTTTATCCTCTCCCAAACATTGATAGGTGGATGGAACACATAAGGCGTACTGCTAGTTACCTTTCAATACCCATCCTTTCCTTCCATAGTAGTAGAGCTTTAGCTGGACACATGGCTACTTAGCTAAAGACCACCCAGCCATTCCTGAAGCTAGAAGCAGCCATGTGACCCCTGGTTCTGGCCAATGGAATGTGAGATGCGCTTTGTGCCGTTTTTCTGAGTTTGCCCTAAAAAAGATTGAGTGTGTGTTTCTGACCCTTTACTTCTTCCTGCTGGCTATAGGATGGCTGGAAACAAAGCAACACCTTGAATCCAGAGAGGGACTACCTATCTCTGGGCTTCTGTAGAGAAAGAGATAAGCATCTACTTTAAGCCAATGTATTTTTCGTAGTGCTTAGTTGAGTACAGCGGCCATCCTCACAGAGGCCAAGTTCCTTGAAGGAAACGGAATCAGTGAGAAGTGGAGCTGAGCCTCAGACCTAGTGCTCTAACCATGCAGCTCTGCTTATCCATCTTCAAGATGTCTTTATGAAAACTTGAACACTTGATAACAGAGATATCATAGTATGAAATGTGACATTTTATTGCATGTCATTCTGTGGTTTCCTTGTTTAGAATATAGTAGTTACTAATTTTGCCTCTCTGTTAAGATAATGCTGTCTGCCAATGGTCATCAGCCTCTACCACAACGGCAGCCTTCACCTTGCCTGGGATCTTAAGAGCATAGCACATTTTCTGGAAGCAGTGATTTCTTTCTCTGTAATGGGTTAAGAAGAAAATATACAATCTTGGAACTTAAAGGCAGAAATCTTAGAACCAACAAGGATAAAAGAGGCTTTACAAATAAGTAGAGGAATTGGAGGGTCCAGATAATGAGAGCTAATTTCTGTTGACTTGGTGATTGTAACTCCCTTGCTCAGTCCTTTTCCAACAGACCTGCTAAGCCCCACAAGTGAATAAAAGTGCAATGACCTCATCATTGCCAACAACAACAACAGAAAGAGCTGGGTGGCAGAAATTTAATTTTAACTCACCATTCCTCATCTTCACCAGAAAGAATAAATCATCATTTGACAACCTACACTAACTCCATACAAAGAATGGATGTTATTAACTCTATTTTTGGATTTGCTTAACAACAACTAGTAGCAAACTCATTAAGCTTTTATTATGTCCCAACCCCATTCTATATTTTTACATGTTGACGTCTAATTCTTTTAATTGTATGAAGTAGGTACAAATGGTTCTTTCCATGTTACAAACAAGGAAACCAAAGACACAAATATATTTTACATGCTTGTTAGTAACCTAAGTATACTTTAGCAGGTATAAAAAATGCTATCTTCTAGAAATCTTTTTGCTAGTGATGTTGTTGCTGAAGGGTGAGCATTCACATTTCACTCATCACTTCCCTCCCACTTGAAATTGCACTCCAAGGAAACAAACCTGCTTCCTCAGCAGGTGAAAACAAATTATCCAATTCTTTTGGGCTTGTACCTAAAAGCCAGATTATTCTCAGTTGAATCAAGTTCAAACATGATATCTTCATATTTAAGAAACACATCTCTATACTGAAATTTTTCATCATGTTGTTCATCTGTGTACTCTCTCTCCAGTTTTTTTTTTCCTTAGAACATCTGTGTAAATGTGTATTGCAATATAAATGTCCATAAGAAGTGGAATACTAATACTGATACTTGCTCTAGGAAAAAAAAAATGCTTATCTTTCAAAATCTGTACTTAATGAGAATCAATAGTTAAAAAAGAACCCACACAAAGTACATTGGATTTTGAGCATATTAGTTATGAGCCAGATCTTCCAGTGGAATTTATTTATAACTTGCTGTTTTCTTCGAATGACTGAAGATTTTTACAAGCTTTTAGCCTCAAGACAATACTATCACGTTGTATTGTCACATTGTTTTACAGTATTCAACTCTGCCATGCAAATGTTGAAATAGTTTTGTTGCTTGCCAATTCAAAGTTGGACAGTTCAAATTACTTTTCTTCTTGAATAATACTAATTTTCCTCTAGGCTATATGTGGCAAAAATTCATAATTTTCTCCATTCTCACCTCTTTTGGGGGGACAACAAAGTGATTGACTAATAAAAGCAAAACTAACCAAACTTCTTAAACATAGAAGTGGCCATGTGTCCTGATCAATGTGGTATTAGTGGATGCCACTGGTTGCGACTTTTAAAAATCCTCTTTAAAAGCAGTATAGACTCAAATAAAAATATTTTCCATGCCCTTCCCTTCTTCCTTCCTGGAGAGTAGATGTGATGCCAGAAGGCACACTGTGAGTTTGGGCTCATGAGATAACAAGGATCCATTAAGCATAGCTGAATGGAAGCACAGAAGGAGCCTAGATTATTCTGGTAGCAGGAAATGACAATACTATCCCTGTACTGTCCGACTCATGTAACGTAAAGAGATTAAAAGCCTTCATTTATTTAAGCTTCTATTTTTCTGGTTCCCATTACTCATAGCCAAGTACAGTTTCTAACTTCTAAGTGATCAGAAAACAGTAGCAGAGTATATGAAGATTTTCAACATCTTGAAACTAAAAAATTGGGATAGGTCTACTAAGCATGGTTAAACATTCTGTTATAAAGCCACTAGGTATTTTCCAACAATATTTGAAATCAAATCATCTGTTGGTGAATCAGATCAATCATTTGAAAATAAGATCCAGTTACCAAGACAAAAATACTTATGCTACCATCCAGTCTTATTTTATTTCAATAACACAAATTTAGACATAAAAAAGAAGACATGCACTATGAATTTTTTTCTTCGGAAATTGATAAGAAGTACATAAAATTTAGGGGGAGTTTTAACATGAAGAATTCCTGTGCTCAGGAAGACACATATATGTAATATTGTCATACAAGCGAAGGGACTTTGAGTTTTAACAAGAGCAATAAGAGCCTCTAAATTACAGAACTGAAAAAAGTATGAAAAGTACTACTAATAATGAGTTTTTCCTATACGTATGTATATGTGACAATAGTGATCACAGCTACTTTTTTTTTATTTTATTGAAGTATAGTTGACTTACAGCTACTATTTTAAATGGGCCAATAATGGGCCGAGTTCTGTAGCAGATCTTGGGACTTGGAGGCAGGCCTTTTGACTAATTTCAAAATCTAGGTTTTATTTCTCTAAGTCATTCGAGCATAAGGATTCTATGCCTGAAGAAGAGACGCATTCAGTGGATTCCTTGACGTACTACTAAGTTTGTTTTCCTCTTGTCCTATATCTCTGAGAAAGCCTCCATTCCCAAAGCACATACAAAGGAGAGATTTGGAGAGGCATTTTATGTGATTAAAAATTCTCTCAGTGGTTGCTCCTCCTAACCACAATTGTCTTTGTTTTCTGTAGCTGTGCAATGAGTTCTACACACTAGTGACTTACACGATACTCATTGTCACCTCACACATTCAGTAGGTCAGCAGTCCAGGAAGGCACACTGGGTTATCAGCACAGGCTCCCTAAAGGTTAAATTCAAAGTGTCGGTCAAGCCAGGTTTTCATCTGAAGCTCCGGACCGTCTTCTGAGCTGACTGGGATTGCCTGAAAGGTCTAGCTCTTTGCAGGATAGGTCCCCATGACTTGCTGGCTGTCAGCCAAGGTCTTCAGGTTCTAGCCATGTGCCTCCCTCTCACACAACTTGGCAGCTTGCTTGTCTTCAAACCAGCAGGAAAACAGCTTATAATGCTTAACTTCTTATGGGGAGCTTGTCTGAGGAAGTCGGGCCCACTCAGGATAATCTCTCTTGCGATTAACTCAAGGTCGGTTAGTAACCTAATCACAGGAGTGACGGCCCAGCATGCTCACTGCTTCCACCCACACACCGAGGGAGGGAACTCTGGAAGGTCTGTACACCGGAGGCAGAACCTCGGGGTCATCTCAGAATCCGTTTTATCACAGTGACCTAGAGCACGTTGCTTAGAGGTGTGGTTACAGTGGTTATAACGCTTACTTGAGCTCAGTCGCTCAGCTGTGTCTGACTCTTTGCCACCCCGTGGACTGTGGCCCGCCAGGCCTCCCTGCCCATGGGATTTTCCTGGCAAGAGTACTGGAGTGGGTTGCCATTTCCTCCTCCAGGGGATCCTCCCCACCCGGGGATTGAACCCACGTCTCTCGTGTTTCCTGCTTTGGCAAGTCGGAGTCTTTACCACTAGCGCTACCAGGGGAAGCCCCGGCGCTTTCTTGAACGCAGAGGAATTCCCTCTTCTAAAGAGGAAGGTAATGCTGATATTCTTCCCTAGTTATCTGGGAATGTCATTGTCAGCACTGCTCTGTTTTGAAGTTAGGTGTTCAGCGCCTTGGGATGAATGCTCCTCCAAACTAGAATGAAGCGAGGCTGCGCTCCCAGTCCGCTCCTTTGTGCGTGCGCCAGGAGCGCTGTCCTCTCAGACCTCCACCCACTGGGTTTGGCACCGGCCGCGCTCTCCTCGGGCCAGTGCTGCTGCTGCTCCTGGAGCTGGCAGGAGCTACATACAGCGTGTCCTTCATCAGGCGAGTTCTGCAGTGTTCCTCGGGGCTTGAACTGTGGAAACTTAGACGTCCTCTTCTGCCTTCCCAGTCATCCCCCAAGCCACCTAATATCCTTTATTAATCTATCTCAGCGAAAACTAGCTTGAGTGAATTGTTATTTGCAAACAAGAACACGGATCAATAGAGTAATTCATGACAGATGTGATGGTGGGCAACAAACCTTTCAGGAAATGAAAATGTGTGGCTGCTTATTCAATGTTGTCAGGTTATACGGCAAGGAGAATCCAGCCCTTGGCAGCAGCGGTGACAGTCACTTAAATTATCACTTGGTTATATGAAATAAGGGGGCTTCCCTGGTAACTCAGGGGTAAAGAATCTGCCTGCAATGCAGGAGATTGGGGTTCAATCCCTGGTTCGGGAAGATCCCCTGAAGAGGAGAATGGCAACCCAATTCAGTATTTTTGCCTGGAAAGTCCCATGGACAGAGGAGCCTGGTGGGCTACAGTCCATGGGCTATCACAAAAGAGTCAGAAACGACTTAGAGACTAAACAACAACAACAGATAGAATAAGAAGCCTATCAATACAGGACTTTCAGGCTACCCGCAGTTTTATAAGGGTAGGAAGGTATGTGGAAGAAGACTGACGATCCGTCAGGATGCTTCTAAGTATTATGGGAACGAAGAGAAAATGTGATGGCTAATTTTGTGTGTCAGCTAGGCTAGGCCATGATACCCAAATATTTGGTCAATATATATATATATATATATATATATACACATTATATGTATATATACAACACAAATATGCACATACACATCCTATTGTTCTCTGTTTCTTTGGAAAACTCTAATCCAGATAGGCTCTAAGTTTACCATAACCTGGATAAAGTTATGGTGACCAGAACTAAATATGTCCTGGGATTTCCCTGGTGGTCCAGTGGTTAAGATTCCTAGCTTCCAGTGCAAGGGCCCATGCCATGTGGTGTGGACAAAAAGCAAAAAAAAAAAAAAGCAGGATCATATTCCTGTAATAATCATGGAAACGTAAAAGATACATGCACACACAAACACACATACACACACACACACACACACACAAGATGCACAACCGGTGATTACTGTCACTTCACATCTAATTTACCTATCTGACCATTGCAGAAGAGAGGTCTCACAGAACAACAACGGGTTATTTTCCATTTAATTGGATTGTCACATCTGAAGAATGCTCTCACTCAGGAGAGAAAATCAGTCCAGACCCTGCATTGTAGCTAGAACGGACCTTTCAATCTGACCAATGTCTCTTCCTCTGTCCCAGTAAACAGAGGACACTGGATGCAGATGGTTTCCTCCTGGCTGGGACAGACACACACCGTGACTGGCTTTGATGCCAAAGAACAACAGGAACTCACTGACTGCCATAGTTCGGCCTGCAGAACATCAGAGTGGTCTGTAAACTGACAATTTTATGCTAATGCAATGCAGTGCACAGAAAGAGTATGTACCACTGCTGTTGATTTGCTAAGTTGTGTTTGACTCTTTGTGACCCCTTGGACTGTAGCATGCCAGGATTCCCTGTCCTTCACAAACTCCTGGAGTTTACTCAAGTTCATGTACATTGAGTCAATGATGCTATCTAACCATCTTATCTTCTGCTGCCCCCTTCTCCTTTTGCCTTCAGTCTTTCCTACCATCAGGGTCTTTTCCAATGAGCTGGCTCTTTGCATCAGATGGCCAAAGCATTGGAGCTTCAGCTTCAGCATCAGTCCTTCCAATGAATATTCAGAGTTAAATCCCTTTAGGTTTGACTGGTTCGATCTCCTTGCAGTGCAAGGGACTCTCAAGGGCCTTCTCCAGCACCACAATTTGAAGGCAACAATTGACACTCAGTCTTCTTTATGGTCCAACTCTCACATCTGTACCCATATACATTCATAAAACATATACATATCAAAAGATGTGTGCTTAGTCGCTCAATTGTGTCTGGCTCTCTGTAGCCCAACAGCTGTAGCCCACCAGGCTCCACTGTCCATGGAATTTCCCAGGCAAGAATACTGTAGTGGGTCGCCATTTCCTTTTCCAGGGATCTTCCCGACCTAGGAATTGAACTTGTATTTCCTGCATCTCCTGCATTGGCAGGTGGATTCTTTTGCCACTAATGCCACCTGGCAAGCCCCATCAAAAGACAAAAGATATGAAAAATACAGAGGCCTGTCAGTTGACTGAAATTTCTGGAGACCCATGTCTCAAAATGTCTCCTCCAACAGGAAAGAAAAGTATTCCAATATGCATCCACTGTCATAAGAAAGAGGAATGACGCTTGCTTAATTTTTGTATTTTGTAGAAATTATATACGATGTTTAGCTCTGCTTCTGCAAATAATTAACAGGTCACAGTCTTCTAGCCTTCAATGTGGCACAAAGCAATAGAAGATTCCCTGGAAGATCCAGACTGTAGTGCATACCCTCACATTTCAAAGTATGGTATCTTTTTAAGTGAATAACTATGCAATTCTCCTTCTGGGAAAGTCTCAATTTGCTGTTGGATCCTGGTAGAGACTGGATGTTTGAGAGCAGTACACATGTGGCTATGGAAATTGAGCATCCCACCGTGAACCATATTTTATCTCAGCTACTGAGCTATAAAATCAGATATTCCTTGCAGCATCCATCATCCCCAGGAAATCATTTCTATTTGAATTGGTTCAAGTAGGTCCTAAAAACAGACGTTTCAAAGGCAGATGACTCATTCTCTGCGTACATTTACCCCTGCCATGCTGCCTTTGTTCTCTCAAACCACACCGCTGTCCTCATTAAGAGAACTCTAAGAGCAGGTGACTGAGAAAAAAAAATATTCCAATTTACTGTTGTCTCCACTGGAAATGACAATACTAAAAAGCAACCTATAGGAACTTCTATTGTATAGAAGTATTCATTTTGTCCACATCACACAGCAGTATTTATTTGTCCCCTTTAATGCAGCTTAATCACCCCACCTATAGAAGTGGAACACTTCATCATGTCAACCCCACTCTGGGGTGACCTGATTGTTCATATAGAAAAATAAGTATTCCCAATGAGCAGAACTTCAAACAGGGCATCTCATGATCCATTTATCTGGAAAGCAGGATAAGCTACAGATCTATATTAATTTATACACAACACCTAATCATTTCACTGGATAGTCAGGGACTTGGGAGGGATAAGATTGGAGAGGTGGTGATAAGGAAGATTAGCGCAAAGACCAATCTAGACTTTTAAGCTCTTCTAGAGTTTAAGAACATGTATGTGAATATGCAAAACATTTTATGCAAAAAAACAACACTTATGCGAAAAGACTGACTCTATATGGAGCTTTCAGCTGATGACTGAACAAGGTGTCCTGCCGTGTGAATTTGTTAACCTCTTTCCACAGTGACCCAGTAATTATTAAATGATCTCATGAAAAAATGTGGTCATGGTTTCAGACAGAGTTGATTCATGGGCTTAACAACTTAGACTTCTTTTCCCTCTGATATCTGGATATTACTTCAGCCGAATGCCCAGTCTGAAAGCAACGGTGAACCAACAGGAGTCCTGCCATATGATATCATACCCCAAAAGGAATAACCAGCCACCTGATGGCAGATTAATTACATATGGCTTCTTCCAACATGATGAGTGCAAAATTGCTGCTTTCTGAAATTGATACATTCTAGACATGGATTTGTCCATCTTGTCTACCAGGTTTCTGCCAGCAACATCATCTGTGAACTGACCAAATGCTTCACTCTCTGTCATTATAATTTATGTAACATTGGTTCTGACCAGAGAGCTTATTTTACAGCAGAATGATTAGGACCTCAGATTGATGCATTTAGGAGACATTAATATTTCCAACTAGAAGCAGATGGCTTTATACAAAAGTGAAATGACTTATTAAAGATTTAGTTTTGGTTCCTGTATTAGAAGATATGACACAAAATTAGGATGACATCTTGTGAAATACAACATGTTCCATAAAATAGCATCCAATACATAGTGTTTCTTCAGCCATGGCCAGAAATATGAGCTTAGGAACCAGGAAATGAAATGGGAGTGGTACTTCTCACTTTTCCCATAATGGCTCACTAACATGAATTTAAGTTCACATCCTTGCCACTTTCAATTGCTTTGGTTTAAGGATCTTGATACTCAAGGGAGGAATACTTCCACCAAGAGCACGACAGTATCTCAAGCCATTTGACAGAGCAGACAAGGAGATTACCATGTTGGCTGTGGGGTTAAGCAAGATTAGAAAGGAATAATTACCATTATGCAATGGAAACACAAAAGAGTACCTTTAACTCAAGAATTTCAATAGGATATTCCTTAACATTTCCATGACCATTAGTAAAAATTAATGGAAAATTAGAGTAACCTCATACAAGAAGAGTCATCAGGGGCTCAATTCCCAATGAATGGAGTTTGGGTCTACTCAATAGGTAAGAAATCCAGCTAACTGAGTCATCACTGACCTAAAGATAAAAGTAATATGGACTAGTTAGTTGTTGATGAGGAAACTTATTAACATCAAATAAAGACCGTTTACTTTATAATAATGGAGGCTTCCCAGGTACTGCTAGTGGTAAAGAACCCACCTGCCAATGCAGGAGACACACGAGACGTGAGTTCAGTTCCTTGGTCAGAAAGACCTTCTGGAAGAGGGCATAGCAACCCACTCCAGCATTCTTGCATGGAGAATCCCATGGACAAAGGAGCGTAGAGGTCCACAGTCCATAGGGTCACAAAGAGTAGGACAGGGCTGAGCAACTGAACAATAAAAAATTTATGAACACCAAGGTAGGATTAAGGAAACATATGTATGATGACTACATATATTAGACCTAGAAAAGATTGTATTAAATTAAAACATTGTACTAAATAAAAAAGATTATGCTAAATAGTCTCTCTAGCTAGGGAGAGAATGAGTTTGTTTATTTGTGTGAGAGATTGTTACCTCATTAAGTGGGAATGCAGTTTTTATTGCTAATGTTTTAAGTTTGGAAAGTGGATGTATGTCCAGATAAAAGGTAACATCTGTCTTTTGCAGCTGCTCAAAATATTTTAAATACACTTTTTGGTTTTAATTGTTTTCTATTTTGTCAGCCTTGTGTTCCCCAGGTGGAATCCCCCTAACTACCTCCTCACAGATTCTTGTACAAATGGTGCAAGCAGTTTTCTGATTTCTGTCATATCGGAAACTAGGGTCTGCATGAGTACATTTTTTGATGGTGTGAATAGCCCCAGAGGTACAGGGAGTGATGGAGGATTCCTCTCTCATCCGTGAGATATGATTTTGGAGTGGCAGATCTGTGGAACGGTCCTAGAGTCAGTGGTGATGACAAATGACAGCTCTCTCATTAATCCAGTTTTGTGTATGCCTAGAGGTCTTGCTCCTGAAAGCTTTATCCATTTCTCCAACTCTCCCAGTTGTCCTGTATAGGGGATCATACAGTTTGCCATTTGAACTAGGACACATCTGGGAATAGAAGGGGATGCTTTTGATAATGTCAAGGATAAACTAGAACTGTATGGAACAGTTAGTAATTCTAACATCTAGTAACACTAATACTGTAATTTAGTTAATACATTTTGCTGCTTAAATTACAGTAGACTTGCTTGTTCTTTACTAAGAATCCTAGCCAAAATACTATTAAGTTTTTAGGATTATAGAATTAATCAACACTATAAGTAGACCCTGTGTACTATATTGTGCCTATAATACAGGTGAGAATAGACTTTTCTATAATTCTGTTATAAAGCAAGTTCTGACTAATTTAAATTCATAGAATCTATTATATAAATACTAGTTGACAATGTAGCCATATGCTTGTTGCCAAAAGAACCATGACTTATACCGATGTTATATGTGGTTAATGAAGCCTAGGGAATGGAAACAAAGTACAGTCATCCTTTGGTGTCTGGAAGGGACTGGTTCCAGGAATACCAAATCTACAGATGCTCACAACCCTCATATGAAATGGCGTAGTGCTTGCATATACTCAATAGCACATCCTCCCATATAGTAATACTTTAAATCATGGCTGAATTGCTTCTTCTAATACTTAATACAATGTAAGTACTACAGAAATAATTAATAGCACATGGCTAATTCAAATTTTGCTTTTTGGAAATTTCCAGAATTTTTTTTCCAAATATTTTTGATCCACAGTTGGATGAATCCCCAGATGCAGGATGCAAGGATATGAAGAAATACAAAGAGCCAACTATATCTTGTCATGATTCTTTTATAAACAGTGATTCATTGACACACAAGCAAGTCAAGGTTACTAAATGCAGCATTACTATGACAGAACATATACTTTAAGAAATCTTTAAGATAGTATCCATGTTAAAATTGTCATCATGTGATTTCTCTATAAGTTGTTAACTAATGCTATAGATATACAGCTGTATTCATATTGTTCTATGCCATAAATGTTTGTACTATAATACTGTTAATGCCAGAAACCTAAGAATAAACAAATATCAGTCTCATTCATCATTCCAATGTCTTCATTTAAACAGTTTGGTCAACTGGAGCCCATTATCCAGAGTGAAGTAAGCCAGAAGCAAAAACAACAATACAGTATATTAACACATATATATGGAATTTAGAAAGACAGTAATGAGAACCCAACATGGGAGATAACAAAAGGAACACAGATGTATAGAATAGACTTGTGGACTTTGTGGATGACGGTAAGGGTGGGATGAGATGGGAGAAGGGCATTGAAGCATGTTAATTGTCATATGTCTAATCAATCGCCAGCCCAGGATTGATGTTCGGGACTGGTGCAGCGAGATTTCCCAGGGGGGAGGGAGGAGGGAGGGGGGACCCGGAGGGGAAACATATGTAAACGCATGGTGATATCATGACAATGTATGGCAAAAACAATAATAAAAAAAAAAAAGGAAAAAAATAAAATAAAATAAACAGTTTGGTCATTAAGTGAACAGTTATTGATACGTATACTTTGTTTATTCACTCAGCAATTCACATAAGCACTAGGCTGGTAGCTGAGAATACTGTGATGAGTAAAAAAACCATAAAAGACATGATACTGGGGACAAGAGCCTACTAGTCTCAAAAAGGAACTGCAGTCACCAAACAATAATACAAATGAATATATGGTTTCAAACCATGGTGAGCGCTATGCAGAAAATGCATAGCGTTCTGGGACATGGGCTATGCAGAGAGGCTATGCAGGGGAGATCTATTGGAGGAAGCAGTTATTTCAGTGGACACCTGACAATGACGAAATGATAACTAAGTGTGGGAGTTAGTATAGGAGAAGAGGCTGCTCTAGAGGGAGAGAAAAGCATGTGAAAATCTGTGAAGCAAAACTGGGCATGAATTTCACTTCAAAGCACAGGAAGGAGACCTGTGCAGCTGGAGCTGTCAGCAAAATGGGTGAGACCACAGTCAACTCTGGAGGCTGCTGCCATCACCCCAGGGCCCTGAGGATGCACGCAGGAAGAGGGGAAATGGGCAGGTCAGTGGCAACTTGCAACAAAATACCAAGGACAAAAATTAGGGTCTGAGAGGATAACTAGTGTAGGAAGTCTACCTGTAACTGTTAAAAAAAAAAAAAGGGTATGAAGAGAGGAACCCAAACCAAAATTCTTATGGGAAAGCCAATAATTAGGAGTCCATACACCGGCTCATCAACATCAAAGACAAAGAGGACCTGTAAAGAAAGACGTCAGATGGAACACGGACATTCACCTATCCTTTCTCTCCCAAATTTCATAGCTTACATTTTCTTCACAGTTTTTACTTATAAAGGAAAATTGTGCTAGAAAAAAAAAAAATGTACCATTACCTGACCAGAAGTTTGAGGAAGAGACAAAGTGGATGGGAAACTGAAGGGAAATAAGAATCAATAAAACAAGAACAAACAAACAAAAGCCCCACTCAGCCTATAACACAAATAAGAGAAGAGTACTTGAGTGAATTTGCATTTTATAATAATTGTTTGTAATGAAAATTCCCATTGATGGGACTTTTATTGTCACTGCAGTTTTTTAATATACTTATAATATGGTGCCTTATGTGTGCATTAGTTGAATAGTTTCAGGAGGCCAGGCTCTGTCAGGAGAGTAGAACACCTGGAAAAACAGTCCTGGACAATTGATCTCCAATCCATCCATTCTTACAGTAAGCACTCAGGAACGTGGAAGGGTGATCACAAGTTAGTTTGCATCTGGTGAACATTAGAAAGATGACCAAAGTCTCCATAACAGTGAAGAGTGATCAAGAGGGAGTAAGAACCTCTGAGCAATGCCAAGACAGATTTCTTAAAAACCCTTAAGTGTTCTCTCTTTCAACAGATGATGCTACCAGGTAAGACACCCCCGTGGGAGATGACAGCCAGGTAAGTCTTCCGTCCCACAGGGAGACTGCTGTGATTTGCCCTGCAGACCTGTTCGGTTGTAGCAACTTGTATCTTTTCTATTTCCATTTAAGGAAGATGCATTATACACCTGAAACTTTACTCTCTTCCAGTCAACACAAGCATCTTTATAAAAACTGTATTACTATCTATTTCTTTAAAAAATGAATAAATAAAAACTATCTTTGAGAAGTCCTTGAGAAAAGGCCACATTGCAATCAAAGTATCTCTTAAGCATGCAGCACAAATTATTTTCCTCAGCAATGGAACAGACATATTTCTTTGGTTAAACACTGAAAAAAGGCTTGGCTTACATTTAGAAACCATGCTATGAAGGTACAAATCTGTAGCTTTAATCATACGGCCATACTAAATGCTTTTACTACAAGAGTCACTGGGATGCTAAATGTGATGGAAAGAACAGCAGTTTTACATCTCCCATCTGAGATTTGCTCCTTCCAGGACAAAATTGATTGAACAGAATGACAGGCAAAAATTATCCACCATATTTAAATTCTTGTTTTTCGTTGTGTTTTCCCTATAATGTAATTTAATTATGGAAAGTTACGTATGACTATAATTCTACCATATAAGTAAGAGCCATGTCAGATATACTTTAGGTTTGTGTGCGAGCTACATGCTCAGTCATGTCTGACTCTTTGCGACCCTCTGGACTGCGGCCTGCCAGGCTCCTCTGTCCATGGGGATTCTCCAGGCAGGAATACTAGAGTGAGTTGCCATTTCTCTCTCTAAGGCATGTTCCCCATCCAGGGATCAAACCAAATTCTCCTTCGTCTCCTTCATTGGCAGGCAGACTCTAACCACTGTACCACTTA
Organism: Antilocapra americana; assembly: GCA_007570785.1. Lineage (NCBI taxonomy): Eukaryota > Metazoa > Chordata > Mammalia > Artiodactyla > Antilocapridae > Antilocapra > Antilocapra americana. The sequence continues at coordinate 14,026,800 of ML664161.1, read as the reverse complement.
GGAAGCCCACTTTAAGTTTAGAGGCAACAAAAATGACGAGTAGCCTAGGCACAATTATCAGAGCAATTCATTAGGAAGTAGCCTTTGGATAAGCAACATAACTCAGAACTTTTCCTCTTCCTCTGAAAGTAGTTAAGAATGCTAATGCTGTTTCCCCCCAAAAGCAAACAATTCACCTGGAGTAGGAGTGTGATGAGTGTTGGAACTGGAGAAAGAAGAGCAGTGAGATAACTGCAAACCTCCGTATTGATAGGAGAGAAAAAAAAAAAAAGAGAGAGAGAGATAAATCAAGCACTTGTCTCCAGGACAAACTGCTAACATAATTGTTCTCTAAGGTGAGTTTTCTGACACAAGAAAATCTAACTGGGACCAGAAAAGCAGTAAAGAATACTGGATCATTTAAGATCCAAATGAATGATAGGGAACCCTGCCCCCACATCCAAAATCAAGCTGTTCACAGACTCTGCCTAGATACATATCCTATTCAATCCTGAAAGAATATTGAGAATCATTAAACATTTGTGAAGATAAGCCATCTTGTAGTTTATACATGTCTCTACCAACATTCCAGATATCTATTGCTATATAATGAACTACCTACCTTGTAGCTAAACAGAACTATTTTTACCATATTTCACCATTTGGGGGTCAGGGGATTGGGTAGGTCTCAGTTGGGTGACTTCTTATTCTTTATGCCATTGACTGATGTCACTTGGTTATACACAGCTGACAGATCAACTCATCTACAGTTTGCAAGACAGGTTTATCCACATGCTCACTGCCTTGGTGGGGAAACTAGAAGAAGGGACTTGGTTGGAACTGCCAGAGAACCTGTAAGGTGCCTGTAAACATGACAGTCTCAGGGTAGTCAAACCTCTTACATAGTGACTGTCTTTGCCAGAACAAAGATTCCAAGAAACCCAGGTGGAAGCTGCAAGGAGTCTCAGGACCTAATCTTGGAAATTCAACAATATCATTTCTGCCCACATTCTAATGATCAAGAAAAACTAAGGCAAAGCCAAACCCAAAGGTAGAGAATTAGATTCTATCTCTAATGGGAAGAATGGGCTCCTGGGTGGCTCAAATGGTAAAGAATCTGCGTCCAATGTAGAAGACTAATGTTTGATACCTGGGTTAGGCAGATCCCCTGGAGAAGAAAATGGCAACTCACTCCAGAATTCTGCCTGGAGAATTCCATGAACAGAGGCAGCCTGGGGTCACATTCCATGGGGTCACAAAGAATCGGACACGACTGAATGACTAACATTTTCACTTTTCTCAATGGGAGGAATAGCAAAAAAAATTCTGATCACCTTGAGTCTACAAGAGATGGATAGTTTTCACTTATGACCACATTGGAATAACTATTACTGGAAAAACCCTCCTGCAGTAAGCTGGAAAAATGTATGAAACAGCTATCTTCAGACACTGGATAAAAAGCATAAAAGAGTATGATCTCTGAGAAAAGAGAAATAAATGAAGTGGCCCCAATATTCACTAGCTTGCTGCCTAGAGGCACTTCCCAGACATCAGTCTGAGGACAGAAAACAGAAGTAGAGCAAATGATGTTGATGAGCTGAGTAGACAGAGGTTGAATTGAGGGAAAGCCAAAGTGACTGAAAATTGCAGAGCAGAGTACAAAAGAAAGATGGAAACAATACAGAAAATGGGGGATTATTGATGGCACCAAGGTACAAGTGAATTTGGAGGTGATGAAAATGAGCTATATCTTGACTGGAGTAGTAATTATTCTATTCTAGACAAGGAAATGGCAACCCACTCCAGTATTTTGCCTGAAAAATCCCATGGACAGAGAATCCTGGTAGGCTACAGTCCATGGGGTCACAAAGAGTCGGACGCGACTGAGTGAATTTACTTCCTTTCTTTTCTATACACATGAGTATATGCATTTATCAAAATCCATTTAACTACTTAGGGCATCAGTGCTAAAGGGTGGCTCAGTAGTAAAGAATCCATCTGCCAATGCAGAAAACATGGGTTCCATCCCAGGATCAGGAAGATCCCCTTGGAGAAGAAAATGGTAACCCACTCCAATTTTCTTGCCTAGGAAATCCCATGGACAGAGGAGCCTGGGGGCAACAGTACATGGGGTCACAAAAGAGTAAGACATGACAGCAACTAAAACAACAACAAACATCTTAAAATATGACTGTTTTATGGCAGGTACATTATACCTCTAAATAAAGTTCATTTATTAAAAATAAAATCTGTATCTTATAAATGAAGAACAAGTATCTCTGAAATTAAGTTCAAAAGGTGGGATAAATATGAATTGGACTCAATTGAAGACCAAATCAGTGAGCTAAAAGATCAGAAGCAATGTTTCTTAACTCAAAAGGATAATCAGTATCACATATTATAGAATAGTTGGATATTTCAGATAATTTAAAAGTTCCAGCAGTCATTAATAGGAATTATAGAAAGATGAACTAGAGAGGAGGAATGAGGAATTTTTTCAAGAAAAATACAACTTCTTAGAATTGAAGAAAGTCAAAGGCCCCCACAATCTGAGTACCATTGGCTGCAGAAAAATCAGAGCAAATAAAAAAAATTGTTTTAATACCAACACAAATACTGGTAAAATTTTAGGATTCTCAGGAAAACAATAAATTTCTAAAAGCTTTCATACACAGAACAGTCCACAAAGGAAAAGGATTGAATGGAAGCAGATTTTTCACTGGCAACACTGATTGTTAGAAGATAATAAAGTGATGACTTTAGTATTCTAGGGGAAAAAATGATTTTTAGTCTAAAAATTTGAGCCAAAGCAAACTAGCATTTAGTTCTGAAGGTAGAATAAAGATATTTTCAGACAGACAAGAACTCAGAAAATGTATCCTCCTGAGATTTCTCTGAAATACTTCAGACTTTTTCATTTATTTCTGTCCCTACTTGGCTAACTGCTGCCTCGTCTCTCTGCCTCTGGTCTTGCCACATCCCATACCTTTTTCTTTTTGCAGCTGGAATGATGTTTCAAAGGCATATCTCATCATGTGCTCCTCTAATCAAACCCTTCACTGAATTTTTTTCTCCATGCTTATCACCAACCACTTTTCTTTCCTTCCAGCTACGTTGGGTCTCCCAAGAGCCCTTCCTTCTCTCTCATCTCTCCCTGGGCTTAGTCTCAAAGTTACCTGCTTTAGAATGTAACCTGCTCCAGAATGTTACCTGCTCCTTCTGATTGCCTCTACTGAAAATACTCTTCCCTTGATCATTTCTTATCTTCCTTCAGGTCTTCCTTAGTACTGATGTTAATTACTTAGAAAAGTGTTCCATGACTCCACTCCCATCTCTGTTCTGCCATCACAGTAGATTTGATTCCTTTCTTATTGACCTTAATAGCATCTATACTTTTACTTATAGTAATTGTATTATACACCCATAACTTTGCATAATTATTTTGTATAGTTTGTATAATTATTCAATGTCCTTTTCCCCAATAGACAGCAAGTCTCATTCCACCCACAGCTCTGTGGGTGAGAATGCTGTCTCTAATATTTGTTCATCAGTTCTCTAATAACAGACTAGATTTTCCAGTCTCCCCTGGCTCCTGTGGCTAAGTTCTGGTTACTGGGGTGTGAGCACAACTTCTGGATTGTGTTTTTAAAGGAAACAGGTTTGATCCTATCTTCCCCATTTTACCTTTCTGCTTGCTCATGAGCCATCATAAGCTTACTATGGTGAAAACCTTAGGGACAGAGGATCAATAAGGCAGAGACAAATATCCATGACTCCAATGGGTCCAACTTCATACCAGTCCTGGAATAATGTTCTTAAACAGTCACATGAATGAAAATTCGGCTGTCAGACCCCAGCCTCATTCCTGAGAAATACTTGCTCCTTCCCCCTGAAGAAGCAACTCTAAAATTGCCTCTAGTTTCATTTATGATTTCTTATATGCTTTTTCCTTTCACTCATGGGTACCATAAATATTTATTATATTCAATGATCTACTTATATAATCTTTCAATTTTTTATTAACCAGTTATCTAGATGCCCTCTATAAGACCCACTGCTTCCACATTATCAATCTTAAATTATAATGGGGAAAGAAGGTATAACTACAAAATACCTTCTGACAAGTTATATTTGGAGCCCTAAACGTGTCCTCACCTCAAGGAGAGATAGGATATCCATGTCAAAATAAACAAAATACAAGTCAGCATGAAAAGGTCTTATTGTCCATTGAGTTTCAAGGGCCACTGGCAAAGACAAATTACACACAGATTTGGCAGTTGTTTGTATAAGTCTAAGAATCTGTGGCCAATTGCAGTAGCCTCTTCTTGCATCTGCCTACTTTCACTATGAACCCCTCAACTCTTTCTAAAGTGAAAACCTGATCACGTCACTTTCCCTTCTCAAAATTCTTCATTGGATTTCTGTCACCCTTGGATAAACACCAAAATCCTGGCTTGTGAGTCTCTGCAGCGTCCTCTGTGGTATTGCTCTCACATCTCCTCTCTCTTGCTCACTGAGTGACAGCCCCATTTACCTTTCTTCAGGTGGTTCCAAAGTCCTATCTCCTTCACCCTAAAGAGCCTCTAATCAGGATGTTCCTTCCTTTTGCTTGACACATTCTTTCCCCCATCATGCCTCCCTCAACTTATCTAACTACTCAAACGTCACATATTGGGGAAGCACCCCTCTCCTGAATCTTCAGACTTACTCACATTCCCCATTCTAAACATGTATGCGTGTGTGTGCTCAGTCACTTCAGTCGTGTCTGACTCTTTGCAACCCCATAGCTCCTCTGTCCATGGGGATTCTCCAGAAAAGAATACTGGAGTGGGTTGCCATGCCCTCCTCCAGGGGATCTTCCCCACCCAGGGATCAAACCAGCCCCTCTTATGTCTCCTGCATTGGCAGGCAGGTTCTTTACCACTAGCGCCACCTGGGAAGCCCCTGTACATGTATACTCATATTTTCTCATGGAACTCACACAGTTGTAATGAATTTACCTATTTGTAAGTATATTTGGTTTTCCCATCAAAGTACTAACCAGGCTCTACCCTGCTTAGACAAGACCAGACGTGTTCAGGGTGGTATGGCCGTACACTGTAAGCATATTTGGTTTTTTTTATTTGTCTGGTCATACCGTGTGGCTTGCAGGATCCTAGTTCCCTGACTAAGAATCAAACCTGTGACCCCCTGCAGTGAAAGTACAGAGTCCTAACCACTGGACTGCCAGGGAATTTTCTTAGTTTTTATTAAAATATAGTTGATTTACAATGTTGTGTTAGCTTCAGGTCTTTAGATAAGACTATTTGATTCAAGTATCTCTCCTATATTGGCTACAAGGCTCATGAGAGCATGAACCATGTCTATTTTGTGCCCTATTATATCTCATGTCCTTTGAGGGGACTTAATAAACACTGGTTGAATAAAATGAATGAATGAATAGGATATGATTTGCAGGTAAGGGTAGAAGGCCCTCCTGCCTATCTTTTCTAACAGAGCCTGGAATTCTGTTTTATTGCTTTAATCCAATCTAATATGGATTAAGGGTTTCTGGAATTTGATTGTTGAGCCTGAAATATATGCTTATCAGGCTCTGTTTCCATCTGTGACTACCAACCAGAAGCAACGTGAAAGAACAATGCTCCTGTAGGAACCCCTGCTGTGGAAATAGTGTTCTGAGGTTGTAAACTCAAGTGTGGAAAGGGTGGGGGAGGCTTCCTGGAGGGGAGGTGGCCTGGCATGTGGAGGTTATGAGCTCAGACTTTCCAGCCCGACCTATGGTTTTGAATCTCTGTCCCATCACTCATGAGCTCATTACTCAGAGGCAGTTTTCTGTCTTCTCTGTGCCTCGGTTTTCTCAACTATAAGATGGAGCTAACTACTGTGTACTTCATAGGATTAAGGAGTTAGTACTAAAGCACTTAGAAGCCTGAAAGTGAAGTGAAGGTCACTAAGTAACGTCTGACTCTGTGACCCAAAGGACTGTAACCCACTAGGCTCCTCTGTCCATGGGATTTCCCAGCAAGAAAACTGGAGTGGGTTGCCATTTCCTTCTCCAGGGAATCTTCCCAACCTAGGGATCGAACCCTAGTCTCCTGCATTGCAGGCAGATTCTTTTACCTCTGAACCACCAGAGAAGCCCTTAGAAGCCTGACAGAGGACAGGTATTTGTATCTGTTTGTAGGTAAAACATATTACATGGGACATGCTGCTCCCAGAGAGCTAAAAATACATCACTAGTCACAACAGTCAAGTGTATATAAACTCAACTTCAGAGGTTTCAGGTCATGTAGACCCCCTTCTCACCATCCTTGACACACTGCTTTGGGCTTAGGAATTGTGCCCCTCAGGCGTTTCCTGTCACATACAGTTGTCTTCTCTAAACAGGGAGCTATTTCACTATAGCCGATCCTAGCAAGGTCCAAGTGCAAGGCCTGAGATGACTCATTTTAATAAACAAGGGTGGGAGAGAAGTAGTTCATTGAAACTAGTGAATATTTACTGAGAATAGTGGAGACCTAACCAGCTGTTTCCCATTCCTCATGCTCTCAGCCTCCTTGGTGCATGGCTGGTCTGCATAGCCAGGCCCTTTGCATCTAGAAAGCCTCCATGAAGAGCTCCTCGGTCGATTGTGAGCATAGTGAGGGGTGGCACTTCTGACTATGTCAGTAAAAGCAGGTGCTCCTTTACCCACTATCTGAGGGTCTGCCGGAGGACTCCAAATCCCTAAGTGTGGCAGAGCACCTCCCCTAATTCCAATCTAAGGTTTCTCTCTGTGATGGAGGTTTAAATGGAAGCCTAAGTTATTTCAGTGGGACTTCATTACTGAGAAGCTTGAAGAAGAACTTTGTATTTAAAACTAGCCTTGCTGTTGAAACTATAGATTCCTATTAGACTGTTACATGAGCAAAGAATCAACTCATTATTTATTTTATCTCTACACTATTGAGACTTGGGGGCCATCTGTTATAGCAGGTGGTCCACTCTCACCAACACCAACCAGGCAGGCACCCTGAGCAGTTTATGTAAGTCAGTTTCAACTCAAGCTTCCATGTCCATTATAATGAGATATGCTGTTTGAGTGGCATGGCCTTCCCCAGGATTACCATGATGTCTATGAAGCTACATTATTCTACTCACCTCTGGCACTGACCTCTTTGTTCTGCAGAATTAGAACTTACTCAGGCCATTATCCCTTTCCCCAGTGGCTCAGATGGTAAAGAATCCGCCTGCAATGCAGGAGATCAGGGTTCAACCCCTAGGTCAGTAAGATCCCCTGGAGAAGGGAATGGCTACCCACTCCAGTATTCTTGCTTGGAGAATTCCAAGGACAGAGGAGCCTGGTGGGCTATAGTTCATGGGGTTGCACAGAGTCAGACACGACTGAGCAACTAACACACACACACTCACGCCGTTTCTCAACCACTTTTCTTAACCATGACAGCACCAACTAAATGTGAAATGGAATCCCTGCTTAATTTCCACTGCCCTTCCCCTGCCAATTCCACTCTTGCAGTCCTGCTGTTATTTGATTGATTTTACTGAAGGTGGGAGTCCAGTGAGACAGGGCAGGCATTCACCGTATACCTTCCATGGAATCTCATAGAGAAGAGCGGGCCTTTTCTCCTCAGTCTTTTAACTCTACTCCACCCTATAAACCTATTGATAAAACAGAAAATTCTCCACCTCACTGCAATCCCTTTTCTTCTCAACTCTCCGCCTTAGTTTGCCCCTAATTTGAGAACATCACATTTTTCTCCCCTTCATAGGTACTTCAGTAGTTTTAATTTAATGAAATTCACTTCTAAACCCTAACTTGCTCTATCTAGGCCCATCTTTGTCATGCCAAACCCATTAAGGTCATCCTCAGTGCAAAAGGGTGCTCCACATTTCAGGATCCTTTCACAAAGACACAAAAAACACACAGTCACTCCCATGGGAGATATACTGTCTCATGGAAAAGATAAGACAAACACACAAATTACTATAAATCAGAGTATAATATTACATCTCACCAAACAAGCTAGTTCGTTCATACCCCACAGGACTCTGGGAGAACAGAGCAAATCTGGCATGGTGCCTTTCCTCGCTGTCACTAACAAACATCTCTCAGCTCTGGGGGAATTAAAAATTGGTTCCCTCCCAAAAGTGGAAAGACCTTTGGTCGACAGTTTTTTAACTTCATGGTGGTCTTTTCTCTCCCTGTGGGGAGAGAATTAAATCCTAACTGTCCATGATAACCACTCAAACCGTAAATTGAGGCTACAGAGGCAATTCCAACTCAAGGTTTCTTTTTGTCATGTGAGCTTTGGAACCCTAGGATTATTTTAATGATACTTTTTTGCTGAAGAGTATTATGAATCACTTCATATTTGATACTAGCCTTGTTATTGAATCTATAGTTAAATGACTCTCAGTAATAGTAACCTTTGATGCTTCAATTATGGGATATTACATTTTAAATAAAGTACAAGGCAGAAAACAATTCAGCACCTTAAAAGTCTTCTGGAATAGTTTGATTTCATCATATTACTGATTCTGAACCAAATGGTTTATTGAATCAGATGATATAAATTAGAGTGCAGAAGAGAATACAGAACGATTATAACCATCCATTACAGGGTTGATATTTGATAGAAAGTGTTAATGTATTTTATTGTTAAGAGTACACTGAAAATGCTATCATATGATAGTATGATATAGATACTATCACAGTAGTATGATCCCTGTATAAAAGGCTTATATTATTATTAATATTAGTCTCATAGCTAAATGCATCTTAATTGATAAATAGAAACAATAATGCTTTGTTCACTTAAGATAATACATTTTTAGTTCTCAAAATACTTGTTTCCCACTTTTGAGTATCTGAACATGACTTTCACAAAATTAACTAGTAATCAGAATTGAGATGCAAATCCAACTATCCATATCTCATGGATAATAAGTAATTATTCTAATTAGCAACCAGAATTGAGGTTGTAATTCATACCCCATACATTCCTAAATCCATATTCCTCTGATTTTTTTTTATGTTATTTGTTTCATTGTCGTTTTTGTTTTATTTTGTTTTTTGGAGGGCCCCCACACCACTCAGCATGGAGGATCTTAGTTCCCCGACCAGAGATTGAACTGGTGCCCCCTGCCATGGAGGCGCAGAGTCTTAACCACTGGTCCACTGGGGAAGTCCCCATGTTCCTTTGATATTAATATTGCTGTGGTTGAGGAAAAGAAGGATGCAGGGACTGAACACTGAGAACCAAAGTCTTGTCTACTTGATTTTTACCTTAGACAGTTGCGGTATCTGTTCTGATGAATTTGTTTTAGCAGTTTCAGTAAGATTCATTATGATGGTAGAAAATTAGAAACAACTTAATTGACCAACAATAGGATATTTGATATATCAATTATAGTTATGATACAAGGGAAAATATGTGAGCTTTAACAAAGATGGTGTAGCCATATACTTTGAACATGGAAATATATTCACAATATATATATATAGTCACAGAAAAAATTCTGAAGGATATACAGCAAAGTATTGATTGTGGTTTTGTCACTTGGTAGTGAGATCGTAGAAATTTTTTCAAAAGTTTGCCAATCACATGTCACATATCTTGACAACAATCATATATTGCTTGTAATCAACATATACATATAACATATATATATATAACATATATACATATATACACAAAACACTCACATATAAATCCAGACATTTTATGGCTCTAGAGGTAACATGTTATAGTTGAGCAATTCTGTTGAACCACAAGTTCAGACCAGCAAGAGTGAAAATGATGAAAAGGTTACAGGTTTTCTCCTTAAGACCCATTTCTGTGGGCTCTTTGTGTGTATCCTGTAAACCTGAAATAAGATTATGCATAATCTGTATATTTAAATTAAGTGGTAGTTGTGGAAAGTCTGTGTTTGTGTTAAGACTCTTCCACAGTTCCCAGCATATAAATGTTAGTATCATAATAAATGTTAGTTTCCCTTTCCCTTGGGGATTTGATGGGTGGTTTAGAAGGGGCTATAATAATACAAATGTATAGAATTTTTTTTTTATAGCAGAAAGAAGTTAGATTCTGTAATTGACCTAATATTAGATCTACAGTTACACCAAAGACCTTACCTTCTTCTGTGTTTATTAATAATTTAGCTATAGTGGTGTGCAAAGGAAGTGGTAGGTATTTACAGAGAAAATATTGAAACCTCAGTTGAAGATAAGGTTATACGGTCTGGTAATAAAAATGTGTGCATGCGTAATATATTACTATCTTTTCCGTGTTGACTGCAGCTGTAGTGAGTCAAAGCTGGTTATTTCCTCCACAAGACCGGGTTGTTATGGAAAGAGCATTTGCTGATTTCATGATTCTAATCTTGTCTCTGCTACTAGTGTGATCTTGGGTAACAGATAAATGTTAAGTTCAGGATTCAAAACAAATCGGACACCCTCTATAGAAAAGGCCCCATTTAATGTGTGTCTATCTACATAGCTATAAGTATATATTTATAGATGTGATATGAATCCATAAGCTAAATATACGAAGTTCTTATAGTCTTTAACTGAGAATTTAAGAGTCCATAAACTAGACTTATCACTCTCTTATAAGCTATCTAAAAATAGATTATACCTTTTGTTAAGTCAGTTGCCCTGGAACATTAAAAATTAAACATTAAAAATAGAGGGATGAGCACACAGTTACTCTTCATAAACCCTGCTTCTTACTGCCTTTGGATTTTCTGCTAGTTTTCTGGTGGTGAGTATGCCATGCTGAGGCACAGGGCAAATTGCTAGGCTGGGAATATGATCTGGTTTCATGTTTTGAGAATATATCTCTGTATACCCCCAAGTCACTTGGTGTATTCCAGGCTTATGGTCCCAATAAAGGTAATAACTATTATTTGTTGTATGCTATTGTTTTTCAAAAATATTTTGAAAAGGTAATAATTCATTTACTCTTAATTTTATTGATGAGTAAATGAGGCACTGAAAGGTTAATTAATTTGCCTAAGTTTACTAGGTTACTGAGCTAGTGAGAGGCAGAGCTGGGACTCAAACTTAGAGCATTGGTTCTGGAACCCTACCCCTAACGATTTACTGTGCAGCCTTCTCAATGGGGTGACTGCCAAGTTCCATGAAGGGAGAGACAGAGACTCTTGTATTCTCATTTTATTCACAGAGTCTGGAACCTGATTCTGGGTATGTATTCAATAAATATACCTAAATAATGAATAAATGATATCTGTGTTCTTCAAAGCAGTTGCAAGGTATTTTGCAAATGATTTGTTTTGAATAATAAACTACCAAAAAAAAAAATTGAGCAGAATCAAGGTTGACTGGGAAATGGTATCATTCTTTACTCATCTGCCATTTGATTTGTAATAAACAAGCCCAAATATCCCAGTGACTTAACACAGTGATAACATGTCCCCTATAGGCTGAGCAAGTTGACAGGGCAGCTGTTCTCACACAATGCCTCAGTGCACAGGTGGCTTCCACATACCCTACCACCCCAATTCAGGGCTCAGAAAAGAAGCTGCAAGGTCAAGCAGTTTACACCTCAATCTGAAGTGACATGCAAATGACACACCCCTTCCTCTCAGAAGTTATTGGCCAAAATAGTTACACAGCCCCCACTAATTACATGGGATCTGATCAGGGCATCTTCTGTGTTCTGAGCAGAGAATTGGATATAGGCAAGCCCTACCGATGTCTTCCATAGAGAAAAAGGAGTGGGCACTTAGGAGGTGCTGGAGTTTCTCATAACATTAGAAAGATCTATTGAAATATGCTATGCTGACTTTTTTTTTTCCTTAGGAGTAGGGGAGAAATAAGAAGTGGAAAGACATAATTTAAAAAGCACAAGGAGAAGATGTTATCCTGTCTTCTTTCTGCTTACGAGTTGAAGAATTTGTACACCCACTCCAATATTCTTGCCTGGAAAATTCCATGGACAGAGAAGCCTGGTGGGCTATAATCCCTGGGGTCTCAGAGTTGGACGAGACTGAGCACTCATGCACACATACAAACAAGACATTTCAATGGGTAAACGAGTTGAATATAAAAAGAAAATATACAGAGATAGTTTCAAACATATAGGAAAGTAAATTTATTTCCTTAGACTAAAGAAGTCCATCTTAAACAAGACAGTACAAACCTATGGAGGAAAGAGATTGATTTTTAACTACAGGCAAACTTAAACTTTTCTTTGACAGAAGACACTGCAAACAAAATTGAAAGAAAATTGACATACATGGAGAATATATTTGCAACCTGTCCAACAGGAAAAAGGATTATCAAGATACATAAGGAATCCTAAACATAAAAAAGACCAAAAAACAAAGCATTGAAGAAGAAATATCTAGTGCCAATAATATTTTGAAAAGATACTTTACCTCACTAATAATGAAGAAAAAGCAAATTAAAACAGCAATGAGACACTTTTAACTCATGAGATTGGCATAAATCACAATGGTGAGTGAGTCTCAGAAACACTGATAGGGTTATACCTTCCTGTGTCATGTTGATGGGGATGTGGATGGTGATATCTTTCTGAAGGATATTTGGCAGTAGTTATTACAATACGCATTCCGTTCAACCCAGAAATTCTACCTCTAGAGTTCTATCCTATAGAAATTTGTATGTATGCAAAAATGCATGAACAAGGATATTTGTTAGAGCACTATGCATGGTAGAAAAAAAAGAAAACAACTCAAGTGTTCAACCGTATTGGAGCATGAAGTAAATTATAGTGCACCTATGCCATAGACTATTACACATAGCAATAAAAAGGAGTGAAAGGAAGGTAATTAGAAACAGTAGGAAAAGTCAGAGCAAAACTCCATAATATAAGCTATGCTGTTAATATTTTTTAATATGGCATGATTTTGAGCAATAAGTATACTTTGATAAGGATAATTCATTGTAATATTAGCTATCAACAGCATTGTGGCCTTGGAACAACAGAGAAGGAAGCACATCACATTGTTTATCTCTGTAGTGAACAATATTTATAGTTATGATAATGTAAGTGCTCTTCATTACTTTCCATCTCTCAAAATCAACCTACAGAGCAAAAGACTTGATTAAGATTACAAAAGATTCAAAAAGTTACCAAAAATTGTTACCAACCATAACAATCTTACAGTAAAATGGTGGAAGGGGCTGGGAAGCATGATGGCAAGGATCAGTGTGCTAACATCGTGTTTTTGAATATAGTTGATTTATAATGCTGTGTTACCTTCAGGTTTATTGCAAAGTGAATCAGTCATATATATGTATTCTTTTTCAGATTCTTTTCCCATATAGGTTATTTTTTTTAATTGGGGGTAGAGATGCTTTACAATGTTCTGTTAGTTTCTACTATCCAAAGAAGTGAATCAGTTATATGCATTCATATGTCCTCTCCTTCTTGGACCTCCCTCCCACCCTATCCCTCCATCCCACCCACCTAGGCCATCACAGAGCAACAAGCTGAGCTCCCTGTGTTATAGGAAACAGCAGGTTCCCACTATCTAGTTTACACGTGGTAGTGTATATATGTCAGTCCTAATCTCCCAGTTCACCCCACCACCCTCCCCTCCCGCCCCACTGTACTCACAGATAGATGTTCTCTACGTCTGAATCTCTATTCCTGCCCTATTAATTGTGTTAACATCCTTATTCTCAGAGGAGGGAGAAACATTGTCAGGGGGCAGTTTTGCTTGATCTGCATTGTTTCAAATTTTTATAATGTGAATGCATTCATATACTCTTTGTGCACTTAAAAAATTGAAATTGCTAAATTCAATTTTTTAAAAAAAAGTGAGAATAATTTTTGAAAGCCCTCAAAGACCTAATTTAAATATCTAGACATATCTGTGAATGTATTTTTATCCAATTATCTGGAAAAATATTTCTATTTTTCATTTCAGTGTGCAGAATAGAATCATTCTTGAAATTCAATACATTTTTAAGATGTTTCCTAGTATATTCATATAAGGAATTTAAAGTGATCCTCTCTAATTTTCCCTTTCAAATCAACATGTATTAAGTAATACACTTGAACTTTTTATTAATATTATAGCAATATAATACCAAATGAGAAAAATAGAACAAAAACATCATCCTAAGATCATTTTAAAAGCATTTAATTATCCAAAATAATTATCTCTTAAGCCCCAATTATAATATATTATTACATCACTGAAATGCCAACTGTCTTGGGTCATAGATAAAAGTGGTGGCATTAAAAAAAAATTCACTCCCGGTCTAATAGTCAATATCTATTTACTGTTTAAAAACACTTTGTTGTCATCCAAGTTTCTGAGCTATGTAGCTTCCAACCACATGTTAAAATGATGGGGAAGGTCGAGGCATAAAAATGTGTTAATAAGAGCTATTTCTACTCTAACATATTATTTGTTCCCTCTGTATCTTCCCTAATGAGCAGGATGGTGCCGGCCATATCCTTACACAAGGCATCAAAGACCTTCTGCCTCCTAGAGTCTGGAGGGCACTGGGTCTCTGCTGACTTCACAGTCTTGAGACCCAGGAGGTGAGGTGACAAAGGCTGCCCATCACCATCATGAGAGGAAAACGCCAATGCTGACTGCCTTCTCCCTTCTGCCTGCAGTCTCTCACCAATGCATCTGCCTGGCAGAGCCCAGATAGTATTGAAACCCTGTGGCAATGAAATAGGAGAACTGCTGTTCTCAAGTTTCTAGATCCTGAGATCTAGAAACAGGGGATGCGTGAGTTCAAAGGGGCAGGATACGCATGGACAATATCTGACCCATTTGTGTGTTACCAAATTGGTATGGGTAAGCAGTATTTGACTAGAATAGAAGAAGCTTTAAAAGCGTATAGAGAAGACTGATTACTGGCTGGAGAGGAGGAAGGAAAGAGAGAGAAAGCTAGACTTAAAGATGGAATGGGTTAAACGGATGTTTGCTAGAGGTCGGCAGTGGTCTTTAACCAGGAAAATTACCCATGAAAGCATCCTATAGGGTGGCAGATATTGCTGTTGCACTGAAGAGGACTTTGTGTGTGTGTGTGTATATAAAGCAAGAAGGGACAGAGAGACTTGAAATAAAGAAAGTTTGCTGTCCTAAGGGGCACTTTAAATAATCCACAAGTGAGGTTACAGAGACTGTGAATTAGGATAAAAGTGGCAACAATGGAAGCAAAGGGGCACATGTGAGAGTTGTGGTCCCTGGGTCCAGAAAGAGAAACTGGTCCCCAAGAATGGTCTAGTGTCCATCACACTAGACTGTGATCTATGACTTCATCCCCTGCCTCTTGGAGGAGCAGCCAGCCCACAGCTCAGGAGCCAGCATGTCAGCAATTATCCTTTTCCAAGAAAGACTCCAGCTTTGCTTCTGCATTTTCATCTCCTTCCCAGTGCCTTTGGAACAGTTCCACTAAATATAGAAATGAAGCGAGATGAGCTGAGGGGTTCCATCGTGTTCCCTCCCTCTCCCATTGCCTAAAGGAGAACTCCTCTCTTGCCTCAAATCCAGCGTTCTTACAACTCACGAACTGCGGTCTCTACTCCAACTCCACAGGAACACAGTTTCAATCAGGTGATCTGACCATTCTTTCATTCAGTCACTCACATTCAGCAAACATTCATTGAGCAGCTACTCTGTGTCACGCCCCATTGAGGATTTAAAAGTTAAAATAACAACACTAAAATTTTTGCATTATGGAGTATACATCCTAGTAGGGAGAAGTTACATATAGAATGCGTTAGAAGCTAAGTGTGAAGAAGAAAAATAGTGAGATGCCCTCCTTTATAGAATTCTTTTTTTTTTTTTGCTGCTGCTGCCTTTCTAAACATAAGCTACTTTTCAAGATTCAAAGCAATTTTTTTTCTACTCTGTGTCTTGCCTAACCCTTTCAGCCCTCAACAGCCTCATCTTGTTCGATGCCTCTTATAGCCTGCTCACATCTTTGTGTACTGTTCATGAACACAACGCTCTTCACTTCTGAATAACATGTTCTAGAAGCGATGTGGTTACATATAAACCTAGTAACTTGAGAATTTTTCTTTTAAATGTTCAGTGAGATCACATGAATTTTATAGAAAGATTTGTAAGAGACCAATCAATATAATGAAATAGAGAAGTAAAACTGAAAGAAGAAGACATACTGACCTGTGTTGCATATTAGGTGTTAGGCAAAAAAATGAAGGGGTGAGGCCAAGGCTGAATTGGGACAGATTTACAAGAAATGAAGAGGTCTTTGTAGAGAAGCCATGGAACAGGAGAAGAAGGGGAGTAGAAGGAATGTATCTGGAGAAGAACATTTTAAGAGGAATGTTATGAGAGAAATATGTAAGAGAAAAGAATATGAGAACATAGAAAAAGAATAGGTGGAGCAGCATCTGAAGGGAAAAAAGTGTTAATATAATTCTGTTCATGATAATATTCTAAGAAGCCAAATATTTATAACCAGGGCAAAGCTAATCAGAGGTATCCTTTGGACCAATCATCTTCAAATTTGATACGGAAAATCCACTGGCGTGTTTTTCAAAACTATAAATTCCTAAATATCCTTGCCTGTGTGCTCAGTCATTTTTGATTCTTTGGGACCCCATGGACTGTAGCCCGCTGGTTTCCTCTGTCCATGGAATTTTCTAGGCAAGAATACTGGAGTGGGTTGCCATTTTCTACACCAAAGGATTTTCCCAGCTCAGGGATCAAACCCACGTCTCTTGCATCTTTTGCATTGGCAGAATTCCTTACCACTGCACAACCGGGAAATCCCAATTCTATCCCTAGACCAACTGAATTAGAGTCTTCAGGGGAAATCACTAGGAATGTATACTTCTGTTAATTATTTATTCTGATTCATTTAATCTGGTAAATTTGGAAAACACAGCTTAGCAAAGACTTTGACAGTGGGTATCAGGTTTTATCATCTGCAATACTTTCTGGTTGCCATTAGCTTTGAGAAGAACCATAAATAACAATGGTCTTGGTCTAGGATAATGCTGGCAAAGGTAGTGTGTCAGCTCTCTGCAAGTTTATACTGTAAAGCTATGGTATACACTGTTGATTGGCTGACCAAGAGTTCTTCCAACTGCTTTGCTGTTTTAACTATAAAGTCTGAAAAAGTAGGACTTCCCTGGTGGTCCAGTGAGTAAGATTCAGTGCTGGGCTTTCCTGGTGGTCTAGTGGTTAAGAATCCACCTGCCAATGCAGGGAATATAAGTTCAATCCCTGGTCCAGGAAGATCAAACATGCTGTAGAACAACTAAGTCTGCAAGCCACAACTACTAAGCATGCACTACAGAGCACATAAGCTGCAGTTACTGAGTCTGTGAGCTGTAACTAGTGAAGCCCACATGCCCAGAGCCTGTGCTCCACAACAAGTGTGTACCCCCACAATGAAAAGCTCACGCACCACACAAATAGAAGCTCCCACTCGCCACAACTAGAGAAAGTCCACACACAGCAATGAAGACACAGCATAGCCAAAAATTAAATGAATAAATAAATATTCAAAAAAAATATTCTGTGCTTCCAGGGCAGGGAGCACTAGTTTGATTTCTGATCGAGGAACTAAGATCCCCATGCCAGGTGGAGAGACCAAAGGAAAAGGAAAAAAGCAATAGTTTGAAAAAGCAATTCACTTTCCCATGTATCCTTGTTGCTAGATGAGTCCATGTGATACATATTGGCCATTTAGAGTTTTCCTGGGGGCTCTGAAAATGCTTTCATTCTCTTGCCATAAAAGGCAGACATCACTAGTACCATCCCACACTTTCCTCCTAGTTGGATCCAGGTGTGACACCCCTCCAGTCAGGGCAGCCATTTAAAGATTGAAGGGACCAAGCAGGAGGACATGAGAGACAAGGACCCTAACCTTGTGGATCTCGATTGCTTGTTGTGCTACAGGAGGAGGAGGAGAAACAGCAGGAGGGGACTTCTGTTCCTATAAGTCATTTTTAAAGCTGGTTTTCTGTTCCTTGCAACTGAAAACATTCCAAACCATCAAAGTAGAAGTGGAATAAGCCCAGGCCTGAGACAAGACTTCATCTCTAATAATTACTGATGTTGAGCATCTTTTCATGTGTTTGTTGGCCATCTGTACGTCTTCTTTGGAGAAATGTCTATTGAGGTCTTCTGCCCATCTTTTGCTTGGCTTGGTTGTTTTTTAATATTGAGCTGCATGAGCTGTTTGTGTATTTTGGAGATTAATCCTTTGTCATTTGCTTCATTTGCAAATATTTTCTCTCATTCTGAGGGTTGTCTTTTCATCTTGCTTATGGTTTCCTTACATATATACACTATTGATACTATGTATAAAATAACTAATGAGAACATACTGTACAACACAGGGAACTCTAATTAATGCACTGCAGTGACCTGAACAGGAAGGAAATCCAAAGGGAAGGGTATATATGAATGTATATGCAAGAGCTTCTTGATGAGAGTGGAAGAGGTGAGTGAAAAAGCTGGTTTAAAACTCAACATCAAAAAACTAAAATCAGGGCATCCAGTCCCATCACTTCATGGCAAATAGAAGGGTAAAAAGTAGAAGCAGTGGCAGATTTTATTTTGGGGGGCTCCAAAATCACTGTGGACGGTGATTGAAGTCTTGAAATTAAAAGACATTTGCTCCTTGGAAGGAGAGTTAAGATAAACCTAGACAGCATATTAAAAAGCAGAGACATCACTTTGCCAACAAAGATTCGTAAAGTCAAAGCTATGATTTCTTCAGTAGTCCTGTATGGATGTGAGTGTTGGACTATAAAGAAAGCTGAGCACCAAAGAATTGATGCTTTCAAATTGTAGTGTTAGAGAAGCCTCTCGAAAATCCCTTGAATTGCAAGATCAAACCAGGCAATCCTAAGGGAAGTCAACCTTGAATATTCATTGGAAGGACTGAAGCTGAAGCTGAAGCTCCAATACTTTGGCAAGCTGAAGCTGAAGCTCCAATACTTTGGCCACCTGAAGCTGAAGCTGAAGCTCCAATACTTTGGCCACCTGATGTGAAAAGCTCATTGGAAAAGACCCTGATGCTGGGAAAGACTGAAAGCAAAAGAAGAAGAGGGCGGCAGAGGATGAGATGGTTAGATAGTATCACCAACTCAGTGGACATGAATTTGAGCAAACTCTAGGAGACAGTGGAGGACAGGGAAGCCTGAAGTGCTGCAGTCCGTGGGGTCGCAAAGAGTCAGCCACTGAATGCCACCAACAACAAAATGGCTGATTGACTTTGCTTATAGTAGAAACTAGTACAACATTGTAAAGCAACTGCGATTCAATAAAAAATTAATTAAAACAAAAGACTCCTTTGTCTTTACAAATAAGCATGTGTAAAAGGGTGGGCTCACCTTCTCGCTAGAGGATAGATGAGGAAAAGAGTACAGAGATTTTGAACCCTAGAATCTGAGTCTGAGGGAGAGTTCTAGAAGGGGAACAGAATACAGAAAGTTAATACTTCATGCTGGGGCTATCCTAATAATAGGATATTTGCCCAGGATAAGGCAAAAGGATATGTTGTAACTTCACATTCCCTCAACAAAATGTAAAATTTAGGCAAGCAAGGTACAGTGAGGAGTAAAGGGGGATTCAGCTGTCAGGGCATCTGTTGGAAGCCTCAGTGTGCTGTGAGCAAAGTGTCTGATAAACTAGTAACTTGTTTTTCTGATGATTTCATCTCCTACAGGGTAAAGGATACAACCAGAAGAACTGCTACTTTGTATTTAATTCTAACAGAAAGAGAGAAAAAACTGTGAACTGGATGTGAAGTCTTGGAGAGAAAGTGCCCAGGTCAGGTTAGATGGTGTGATACCCAAAGATGTCAGAAGTGCTGCTAGACATCAGGAAATTAGATTTTAGGAAATTAAAGGGAAAGATGAGTCACACTCAATGGCCTAGGACTCTAAAGGCAAGATGATTTTAAAAGTCTTTCAAAAATGGAATTTTCAACCCAACAAATATTTATTGATCACTGGCAACATGAGACAATCTGTACCAGGAGCTATAAAATTCTTACTCTTGAAGGATTTATTGCCCATGGAGGGAGGACAAGGAGATAAACCCTCAAATGCACAGCTACCAATTATTGAACACCTACTGTGAAAAACAGTAAGATTAATAATTTATATGTAATATTTAAAATATTTACAAATGCTCTGCAAGATAGATGTTATTCTCAGTTAACAAATAAAGAGACTAAATGTTTAGACTGGTGGAGTAAATTGCTCAAAGCCTCATAGCTCCTGAGGAAATGAGCCCCAGCCTCCCTTCTCTTCCATTTATGGGATCAGCTTGATGCTTGATCATAAGGCCAAAGGACACTCTGCTGCCTTCTTTTTCCAATGAGTGTTCAAGAGTACCCAGAGTTCACTGGCATGGATTTGGCCCCTGAAACTAGTAGCTTTTAACCATTGACTACAAAGGAATAAAATTAGTCCCATCTTTGAAACCGGGAATCTGCTAAACTCCTGGTGGGAGAATTCATTCCTTGAGTGAAGACTTAACCATCATCAACACTTCTATGTTGAAAATCTTTCTCCTGAACTGTCAGGAGCGTAGGTAAATCAGCACTTAAAAAAACAACTGTTTAATGACAGCCTGTGTAGAAAAAGATTTACCTTATGAGAAGTTATATATATTTATTATTATTATTATTATTATTGTGTGACTATACCACTTGGCTTTTGGGATCTTAGTTCCCAGACCAGGGATCGAACCAGAGTCCACAGCGATAAAAGTACCAAGTTTTAACCACTGGACCACCAGGGATTCCCTAGATTGACTCTTGGATGTTGAAAATCACATAGCTGTACAATATGTTTAGAAGCCTAAGATGTTTGTATATGGATAAATTGATTAGAGTTTTACTCTACACATTTAATGAATTATATGAAGTATTAAATGGTGGACTAAATAAAACTGAAGACTTAACCAATTGTGTATTGATCAAAGTTAGCATATAAATCTCTCTCTTTATTTTTTTTATTTATTTGGCTGTGCCAAGTTTTAGTTGCAGGATTTGGGATCTTCAGTTGTGGCATGTGGGATCCAGTCCCCTGATCAGGGATCGAACCCAAGCCGCTTGCATGGGGAGCATGGAGTCCTAGCCACTGGACTACCAGGAAAGTCCCCCTCTCTCTTTTTATTTAATGTGAGTGAAACAAGCTAACACTCTATTCACTCTTTATTAACTGAGCAACTAATCCTTGACTATTATTGGAATAAATTGGACTATTATTGGAAAATTAAATTTACACTTCTATTATTTACCTATGGAAATGCAACTTATATGTTTTAATTTTTTAAAAAAATAAGAAAATCAATGAGGCCACTAGATGTGACGAGTCTAGCAACTATGTTTTCAGAGGTTCACTGCCTCTCCCTAAGAGGACGGCAACATGAGGTATGCTCAGCTGAAGAAACTCACCGATGTGAAAGAGCCGCAAAACTAACCACACCCTATTTCCTGTATATTCCTGGAAGGGGAAGCATCCCGTAAACTGAATATGGAAATTACATTATAATACTTTTAATGTACACAACACCAGCTTTCCTGAAAGTTGAGGGAACGTTGTCCACATTTTTCTTTTTGTGGCCAAAAAGGACTATGTTTAGAAGTAAATAATGATGAAATTTGATTCATTCACATCTACATGTAGAGAAATTAGAGAAACTCATAAAGCACATTTAATCAGTTATTTGCTTTGTACAGAAATATACATGTACAGAACTTTCAAAATCCCCTCATTAAGTGAAAAGTGAAAGTATTAGTTGCTCAGTCCTGGCCCTTTCTTTGCAGCCCCATGGACTGCAGCCTTCCAGGCTCCTCTGTCCATGGGATTCTCGAGGCAAGAATGCTGGAATGGGTTGCCATGCCCTCCTTCAGGGGATCTTGCTGATCCAGGGATTGAACCCACGTCTCCTGCATTGCAGGGAGATTCTTTACCATCTGAGCCACCAGGGAAGCCAGAAGGCCTGGTATAAAGTGGCAAAATTGAGAGTTAGCATCTACCCTGCTCCCTCTGGCCACTCCCTCTGACCAGTAGTAGGTCCCACTAGAAAAAGGTGTATCTAGTTCTAATTAGTCCACCCATAAGAAATACAAAACCACGGGGTTGCTGGCTGACGCCCTCAGTCTCATGAGTGAGAAGGACAAAGGAGGTAACCCAGAAAGAGACTTTCTCATAAGGGCATAGGTATGACTGTAGAAGCAGCCCCTCCTGTGTTCTTGTATTCTGGGCAGCATGAACCTAGGGCCACATCACTGGTGCTTTGCTAGGGGAAGTGGGGTGGACCTCTTCCTGGGCAAAGCATGCACTTCTTAAGAAGATGTCTATATGACTGGGTTGGCTCTCAAAGAATATCATCTTATTTGTCTGCTGAAAACTGTACCTCCCTGGCTGGTACTATTTTGACTCAATAATTTGGTCTCTTCCCAACTCCTTATAGTTCTTTTTTTTTCCCCCTTTGACTCAAAGTGATCCTTGACCCAGAATTCCAGGGTGTTTGAAATTGATAATCCTTCAAGACCGAATCCAGAAGCCTCGTGCTTTCTGCATGATAGAACGGAGGCCACTCTGTGTTTTCTGCCCCACTTAATTCTTTTGATATCTGCTCACATTTTGCATCATTCACAGCTATTGGAAAACATGAGCTAGAAAACTTTGCTCACTGCAGATATTGCTCTGCCTAGTCCCACCCCCAAACTGAGGAGTATGATAAGAGAAAGAAAATGAGACATCTACATGCTTTGAAAATGTAAAGCACTGGTGGCATTCATTATATTATTTTTATGCCATACACACCTTTCATTTGTTAAAAACTTTGAGAGGTGGGGCTATATCTTTGTTAAAATGTTATTTATTTATTGGCTGTACTGTGTCTTTGTTACTGTGTGGGCTTGGTGTGTAGGGGTCTCATGGTGATAGCTTCTCTTACTGTGGAGCACAGGCTCTACAGAGTGTGGGCTTTAGAAACTGCAGCTCCGGGGCTCCAGAGCACAGGCTCAGTGGTTGTGGCACATAGGATTAGTTGCTCCAAGTCATGTGGGATCTTCTGGGATCGGGGATTGAACCCATGTCTCCTGCATTGCCAGGTGGATTCTTTACCACTGAGATACCAGAGAAGCCCCGGGGCTGTGTCTTTTAAATTATCTTTTAATATGTATGGACTGTAGCACAGTAGCACGAATGTCCAGGAATTTAATAAGTGTTATTTGTTGATGATGAACCGATCTATCCCCCGGCCTCCTAGCAGTATCCCACATAATCATCCTAGACAGATAAGAATCCATCCTGCTTTGAAAGACCTCCAGGGAGCGAGAAGCTAAACCTTCTTCCATAACTCATCTCAGTGTCTAATAAGGCTTAGTGTCTGCTGGAGATTCTTTCCAAGAACGTGGCATTTAAGAATGTTACCCAGTAAACCCTAAACTCCCTCTAAGACATTGGAGCCAGTCACTTGAAGGACTAGAATTATCCTAGAGAATGTTGCTGCTGGGGAAGGTAGTTGTATAGGAAGAAAAAGGGCAGAGATTATGTCTGCTTCCAGCGTGGAGAGAGTGGCATTGTTCACACCTGTTAGTAGAGCTGTCTAGTGTTAAGGATTTGGGATGTCTAGAAGTCAGGAAACTGTGGAGTTGGGGAGAGCTCTATGATGGTGGAAGGCAAGTCTGTCACAGGCTACCCAGCTGTTTACATCCCTCCCCAGAGCTTTCTATGATGACAGAATGGCCATTTCTATTCCCCATTAATAGTCCCTGATCATCAGTAGTAGTGCCTGTTAATGGAGAAGGAATACGCATACCCTAGCCATGCTACAAATGAGATGAATGAATGCTTCCTTTGCAGTGTGTATGTGTGTGTCTGTGCACGTGAGCACCTGTGCGTGTGCACATGTGCGAATGAAAGGTTTGTGGAGGTGCAGACCTGGAGTGACAGGAGGTGAATAAAGAAAGGATTAATCAGACCCTAGCAACCTCTCAGGTAAAAGCAGACTCAGGCAGGGGATCAAAGTCAAAATCAGGGCTGAAAATCAAAACAGATGCCCAGAGGAACTGCAAATTTCAGTGAAAACCTAGGCAGGGAAGTGGAAGGGCAGAGTCAGAAGTAGAATAAGGATTGAAGTGAGGAAGTGCAGGTCAGAGAAAGTAGACCTGTCGAGATAGTAGGCACTAGAAGGGATGAAACAGAGCTGAGCCTCCAGGAAAATAAGTTGTCAAGAAGTTGGGAAGTTAAGTTTCAGCCTAATTGTTGTGATACAGATCAGGGCAGGGCTTGCATCCATCCTGCGCCCATGTCCTGGCCTGGTGGAAGGGCTGAGGAACACTGTGATCACAGGATCTAGGCTGAAGGAAGGCAGGTTGGTGGCCTGGCCTCCCTGCCAGGGGTCTGAGATGAAACATAATGGGATGAAGTAGGTATCGCTGGTTAGATCTGAGAAAGTATTTGGACTGGGAGCAACCAAGCCAAGTTTTAGTTATTTTGTGCCCTGAACTGAAGAAAAAGAGAACAAAGCCTGAACCTAGCTAGAAGCTTGTTCTGAGACCAGCAGAGTCTGGGGCACACAAGGCCCCCTCAGTGACAACCAAGTAATCAGCCACTTAGAAGAATCTAGGTCAGTGTGGGTGAAAGGCACCCTCAACTACCGTGCCTTAGTCAGTCCTTCTCAGGGTCCCCACAAACAGAGAAGGCAGTTGATTGGAGAACAGTAGGAAGCCGTGGAATTAAAACCCTAGGATAACACAAGAAGACCTGAGTGGTATTAAGAGCTTGAAGAAGAAGTGTGGGTGGAGAGGTGAGTCATAAACAGTGGTTCGTAAGCCTTCTAAGGACAGTCAACCCCTTGGCACAGAACAAAGGCTCCACACACTTGTTCCCGCCCTTATTTCTTATTAGCCCCCACAAGCCATTTTCTTTAGCCCTGCAGGAACCTGACATTAGTTTGCTCAAATGGTAAATGATTTATTTTATGAATGCTAAATCACAGGACCGTGGTGCAAGGAAATAATCTTTACATATAAGAATCCCTGCTCTCTCCCGAAACACTTCTTTTCTTGCCTCCCGCGTGTGTGTGTATGTGTACATGAGAGTGGATGTATGTGTGTGTATGTGTGTTGATTGGGATATCTGTTCTAGATACCAGCATCATCTTTAAAGCACACATTTTCAGAAACTTTCAGGTCGAAAACTTAAATTCAAGTCCAAAGCTGGCCAGAACCCTAAATACCATTCCTGCTTTTCTTGGCACTTTCCAAAGTCTTTGGCACGTATCTGAGAAAAATAATGAAATACCATTTATTAAACACTTTGGTTTTAGTGGGCCTTTTATATACTTTTGCTTGTGTGTTATTATGTACCTGTTTTACATTAAACCAAGCTGGAGTATTCAACATATTTACCAAAGACAAACATGATGTAAGACAACACTGGAATTTCTACAACATTATATTACTCAACTATTTCCTCTATTAATCAGGGATTTAGCTATATGTATATGTATATATACAGAGCTTTATCTAAAATTATATGCTTTAGAAAACAATTTTTACCACATACTGATTAGTCTTAAGAAATTGTAAGGGTGTGGGCATGAATCTTACTATCATCCTGATCTCATATTTTTAAAAGATTAAAGAAAAAGGAATCCTTTTTCTATGTTTTGGATGTGTTTTATAATTTTCTTTTTAAAATACTTCTCAAATTTCTCACCCTGCTACCCTTACTGGTAGAATGTACACCCTTGTAGGCTGACTAGGGTGAGGGATGGGCGGTGGGGGAGGCTGAGGAGGGACCCTACATTTGCTGCCCACAGCTCAAAAGAAAGGTCTTCTACCTGGTTCAGAAAGATTCCACATGCCCACATGCCGTGGGGCCACAACTAAGCTTGTGCACCACAGCTAGAGAGCAATTCCCATTCACCAAAGCTAGGTAAGGCCTGCACACAGCAGTGAAGAGCCAGCACAGCCAGAAAGAATATAAAAAAAAAACAACTCTGCCTTTGTGTTAGTTAAGAATAGCTTTAGCTCAACTTCAAGGTGGGAAGAGAGGACTGTTTTGTGTCTAGCTATGAGACAGTTTGGGGCAGATGGTAGGACAATGAGCTGCCCCTCTAATAGCAAAATATGTAAAGCAGCTTGTTTTTACACCTCAACTTCCTTATTGTATAGCTGGGCTCTTCAAAGGAGACACTGTGACCGAGAGCCAAGTTTACTTAAAGGTACAGTCTCTTCCTGCTAAGGTCAGGTTCTTCTCAAAAACATTGGGGCGTCCCTTTTTGGGGTAAAGAAGGAAAGATGGCTACTTCATTTTCCCTGAAATAGAATAATATCAAGTATCATTGCTCTGCAATATTGTCTCAGGCATCACTTCCCAAGTGGAGTGTGGAATGGAACATAACTCTTGCAGAGTTGCTCATGTGTGCAGCTGTGTATGGCATAAACATCTCCAGGGCAAACCTTTGGGTGGCCAAAAAGAGTTAGTCCTGAGGCACCTCAGAGGAACATACCTCACTCAGATTTCACGAAGCATCACCAGAGTTAGAATCCTATGCCCTTTTCCTCATCCAACTCCTTGAATAAGGTCCAAGCAGGGTCCCTCCAACTCTTTGGAGGTTCCTAGTTCAAGGTCAATGGCCAATTTTGGAGAGGACGGGAGGGTCAGACTCAGGTAAAATGTGAGGTTTACCAATGATTTATTTAGAGTGAGAGTTGAAAGAAGAAAGTGAACTTGTCGGTCGTTCCATTGTGTTCGACTCTTTGTGATCTCATAGACTTTTGTCCATGGAATTCTCCAGGTAAGGATACTGGACTGGGTGGCCATGTCTTTCTCCAGGGGATGTTCTCCAGCCAAGGGTGGAACCCAGGTCTCCTCCATTGCAGATAGATTCTCTACCTTCAGAGCCATGAGGGAAGCCCAGAGTAAGGGTTGACAAACAGTAACCTACAAAACAAATCCAGTCCTAGCCTGGGGCTAGGAACTGCATATACCTTTTTAAAAGGTTGCAGGGGGTGGGGGGATTGGGGGGGGCGGGTGGTGGTGGAGGGTGGGGGTGGGGTGGAGGGTGGGGAAGAGTGGGGAGAGACAAAGAACATGACCCACAAAGCCTAAGGGCTAGATAGTTACCATCTCGCCCTTCCCAGCCTGCCAGGGTCCTTTCTCTGCCTTCACTCCTCGGTAGCTCATCTCTGATTCCTCAGGAAGAGGAAATCCCCGGCCCAGCCCTCAGCTCCAGGTGTATTTACTCAGTAGAGCTAATCCTCCCGCCCAAAGGCAAATCCATTGACCTGGCTGCCTTTCCCCAGATGGACGGAGGACTGCAGTCTGCTTCCTCCCCTCCCTTCTTCCCACCCCCTACCCCTGACTTCCACCTGGCGCTATGTCCCGGAGCTGCCCCTCCTCAGGCTGTGGGTGCCCCAGTTCTCAATGCCTGCGGGCAAGGGTTCCTGCCAGCCAGGAGCTTCTGGAGACCGAGGGTCTCGTGCTTTCCCTGTAAGAGCTGTGGAGATGGCTGCTCCTGAGACTTTCTCTCTCAGGCCTCCCAGGCCCTCCAGGTGTGGCTTGTGACCCAGAATGCTCTCTGGCAGCTGCAGTTCTCCCCAACCCCTCCCCTGTGTGAAATCATGGTTAAGGATGTGAACTCATCTGCCTGAAAGAAAAGCCAGTGCTGACGTTTACTAGCTAGGGAACCTCAGGCAAGTCCCTGAATCAGCCAGTGATTCGGTTTCCTCATCTTGGGACAGGGGATAATAATAGTTCCTCATTCATCCAGCTGGGCTTCCCAAGTGGAACAGTGGTAGAGAACCTTCCTGTCAATGCAGGAGACACAAGAGACGCAGGTTTGATCCCTGGATCAGGAAGGTCCCTTGGAGGAGGAAATGGCAGCCCACTTCAGTATTCTTGCCTGGGAAATTCCATAGGCAGAGGAGTCTGGTGAGCTACAGTCTCTGGGGACGTAAAGAGTAGAACAAGGCTGATCATGCACACACACACACACACACACACACACATTTATTCAGGTATGCTGCTGCTGCTGCTGCTACTAAGTCACTTCAGTCGTGTCCAACTCTGTGCGACTCCATAGATGGCAGTCCACCAGGCTCCCCCGTCCCTGGGATTCTCCAGGCAAGAATGCTGGAGTGGGTTGCCATTGCCTTCTCCATCATCCAGGTATGGCCAGGATTAAATGTTAATCTGCATAAAATGGTTTTGAACAAGAAACCTAACACATGGTAAGTACTCAACAACATGCTCGCTTACTACTGTTTGATGTTCTGAGGTTAAGCTGTGTCTTGGGCAGGTCTTGGCCCAGGTCTCCACTTCCTCTGGCTATTGCTTGAAGTGACTTCTGTTCTCAAAGTTAATCTTGCTGCCCCTAGGGGGAATAGGCAAGATGGAGAAACATGTGAGACATGTCTAAGAAGCTTCCCATCTTTCTTATTCTTTATACCTTTTATTACCCAGAATAATAATGACTAAAAATACTTTGCTTTTGAAAGGAGGCTGCGATCCGCTTTCACAAACATCATTTAATTAGATGCATGTGTCAGCCCTGTGAAATAGCTGGCACATGGTCATACCGATAGATGTTGACTGAGTGATGGAGATAGGCTGTGAGGCTGCCAGTTGGCAGGATGATGTTGTGTGGCCAGAACTGGCTGAGAAATGTTTTGAATCCTGACTCTGGAACAACGCTGTGCACATCCTCTCTTTTTATTAATGAGGAATCTGAGCTGGTTGATGCTTTGTCTAAGATTACATACAACTTAAGTGGAGCTGCAATCTAGAACCTAGTTCCTCTGACCTTTCACCTAGCCCTGTGGTGGTTATTCCTATCACTAAATGTGTCTAAAATCAAGTGCATTTTATTTGACTCAACAATAACCTGGTACTGGCACTCACAGTCTTCCCTTTGTGTTGCTCAAGGAAGATCACAACGTCAAAAGCTGAAGGAGGATGGGGCTCCTGTGCCTCAGGAGGCAATTTGAGTCTTTGCAAAGGACAGTGACTTTCAAGCCTGCTGGAAGGAAGTGAGTGAGCAGAAGGTACTCAGGGACTTCCCCTCTCTCTTTGGAGGGGACTTGCCACAGGACACACGGTTTCTCTCGCCTTTTTCCCCTGGGAGAGCAGTTTCCCCTGCGGGGAAGAGCTGCAACTGTCGAATTCTGTCTGTGGCAGGGTGGGATAAGTTTAGGGGAAAAGAACTATTGAGTGTGCTCAGTCGTTCAGTTCAGTTCAGTCACTCTGTCATGTCCGACTCCTTGCGACCCCATGAACTGCAGCATGCCAGGCCTCCCTGTCCATCACGAACTCCTGGAGTCCACCCAAACCCATGTCCATCGAGTTGGTGATGCCATCCAGCCAGCTCATCCTCTGTCTTCCCCTTCTCCTCCTCCTGCCCCCAATCCTTCCTAGCATCATGGTCTTTTCCAATGAGTCAGCTCTTCACATGAGGTGGCCAAAGTATTGGAGTTTCAGCTTCAACATCAGTCCTTCCAATGAACACCCAGGACTGATCTCCTTTAGGATGGACTGGTTGGATCTCCTTGCAGTCCAGGGGA
The DNA here is from genome assembly GCA_007570785.1 of Antilocapra americana. Classification (NCBI taxonomy): domain Eukaryota; kingdom Metazoa; phylum Chordata; class Mammalia; order Artiodactyla; family Antilocapridae; genus Antilocapra; species Antilocapra americana. The sequence continues at coordinate 13,997,285 of ML664161.1, read as the reverse complement.
CTCTCAAAAGTCTTCTCCAACACCACAGTTCAAAAGCATCAATTCTTTGGTGCTCAGCCTTTTTTACTGTCCAATTCTCACATCCATACATGACTACTAGAAAAACCATAGCCTTGACTAGATGGACCTTTGTAGGCAAAGTAATGTCTCTGCTTTTCAATATGCTATCTATGTTGGTCATAACTTTCCTTCCAAGGAGTAAGCGTCTTTTAATTTCATGGCTGCAATCACCATCTGCAGTGATTATGGAGCCCAAAAAAGTAAAGTATGACACTGTTACCACTGTTTCCCCATCAGTCACTCAGTCATATCCAAATCTTTGTGACCCCACAGACTGTAGCCCAGGCCCCTCTGTCCTTGGGATTCTACAGGCAAGAATACTGGAGGGGATTGCTATTTTCTCCTCCAGGGAATCTTCTTGACCCAGGGATCGAACCCATGTCTCCTGCATCAGCTGCATTTGCAGGTAGATTCTTTACCACTGAGCCACCTGGGAAGCCCTAAGGAAGTATTAGGAAGTCCATTTAGTTGTGTATCTAAGCTAGAATCTCCAAAAAGTAAAAAAATAAAAGATCAAGAATTAAAGATATTTTACCAAATTGAACACAATTTACCAGATATGCTTTACAGAATGCTAGCTTGGCAAGACTTCGAAAGATATGTCTTTAAAAAGGAGGTTCGGTGGTTTTACAAGATTTTTATACTGCAAAGTTTCTCAGTCTTTAATATGCTAACGAACATTGCAATCATCTAGACGATATTTTAACATGTGAGATTTCCCAAACTTTTAAAATGTTGATCCTTTTATTCACTCTACCACATGCAATGTGTCCACGATGAATGGAACACAGTTTCAGAAATCTTTACATGAGGGCATTTGGCATATTCTTATAAAGTGAAGGCCGCTCACTTTCCACTAGCTATATTGAAGATGTGTGTGTGTGTGTGTGTGTGTGTTCAGAACTGCAGAGCCAGTCACACACATCAGAGAGTACACAGTTAATTTCTATAAGAATTGTAGTCTCATCAGAGATGAAAAACAATCAAATTCAGAATGAAATAGTCTATAAATTGGCTGAATTCAGCTAGGTTTGTCAGCAGTTTAGCATTGCTTTGTGCTTCGTGTTCAGTTGCTCAGTCGTGTCCAACTCTTTGTGATTCCATGGACTGACTGTAGCCTGCCAGGCTCTTCTGTCCTTGGGATTTCCCAGGCAAGAATACAGGAGTGGGTTGCCATTTCCTCTTCAAGGAGATCTTCCTGACCCAGGGATGGAACTAGTGTCTCTTATGTCTTCTGCATTGGCAGGCAAGTTCTTTACCACAAGCCCCAATCTAGCAGTAGGGGCACAAATACAAATAACTTGGAAGAAATAGATGCAGGCAGAATCTATGAACAGGAATGATGTTAAGACCACTAGCCATTTGCGGGCAATAATTTGTTATTCCTATTGACTGGCATTAAGGAGGGTTCAGTATGTTTTATCAACTATGAGAAATGCTACCCTAATGTCTACATATGCAGCCAGAACCTCTTAGGGCAATTAGCAACTCATCCTAACTCACCTGCACCAGTAGAATTTCTTATTTAAAGCATGTTTGTTTTAGTCTCAGTAAAGCATCAAGTTAAACAAAGAAATATCTCATTACTTACTTAAACTTTTCAAGTCTACTAAAGTAAATTTTTTATTCTATGCTTAGAAATAATTTTTGCATATTTGTATTTGGTCTTGTAAACATTTATACTGTTTAAGATAATTTGATATTTTAGAATGCTTAACCGGTTATCCTCGAGATGCCAATTTAAACTATCTCCATAAGCTCTGTCATTGTTTTAGATTTGTGATTTCTACTGAAAAGATATGAGAAGTTTATTAAATCTATATTTTTGTAATATTCAAAAGAACAAGATTCATCCTATTCTATAATTATCATATTTATGAACATGACTTGTGATTCTTTTGTTTGTTGAGTAATAAAGTATTTTAAAAAGATTGAATATATTAAATGTGTAAATGCAGTTTAATAATTCAAAGGAATTTAATTAACTAAATTGTAAACATTCACTTAAAAGAGAGACTTAGATATGGAACTTGAAATTAAAAGCTTAAAGGAAAGCTAGGTTTTCAAATTTGTAATAAAGGAAACTGAATTACTGTATATTGCCTTCTTTGCCCGCAAAATCTGTCTTTAAGAACAGTCCACAGTTAAATTGCCATGTGGGGGCAGGGGAAGTGGTGGTGAGAGGCAAGGAAGGAGTAAGTGGCACAAAAGTCTTCCTTATGTAATCCTTCCTTCCTTGTGTAGATGGACTAATATTAACAGCTCAGAGTGCAAATGAGTGAATGCAGTTGATTGATTATAACCACTGCATTCAGTAAATAATTTTTGGAGACTCTAATCTAGAAACTGTGGGTCACATAACTGAGATTAAGATGTGGTTCCTCCCTCAAACAGTTTCTCCTTTTTCCCACTTTGCATTTCTCTCTTCTCCATTCATGGAAGGACTTGCACTTTCCTGCCGTAACCTGCTTAGTTTCACACTGTGGAAGAGCAGACAGGGCTGTCAGCCAGCCTCAAGTGCAAATTCTTGTTTTGCCATTTGGCACATGAACTTCCATAAGCTATTTGGTCTTGTTACTTTAGTTTCCTCATGAGTCAAACTGAGATAACAGTATTATTTACCTCTCCAGGTTTTTGAGAAAATGAGGGACAGCAAAGGTAAAAAGTGCTTGGTAACAAGCAGCAAGCTTCAAGAACTGGTAGCCATTAATATGGTCTGTGGTTTCTTTTCAACAATGTCGTTGTCCAGATAGGGTGTCACCTTACATCCACCAGTGATAAAATACATTTAGGCTTCTGAGCCCATTAAGAACAGGGAAGATATTTGGGGCCAGAGACAGTATAAGCTAAGAGAGAGCTCTTCTTTGCCTATACTTACTCTCTAGCCAGTTGTATCCAGATCTATGATTTCAAATATCCTTACTTAACTGATGAGTCCCAACATGATGTTTTTCAGCTCTGATCCCTCCTCTGAACAGTGGTCTTGTGTCTCTGGCTGCCTATTTAACTCTAACGCAAAACTCTTGATTTTTCTCTCATAAACTTTCTCCTCTCCCAGCCTCTTCCATCTTGATAAATGACCATTCCATTCTTATACTTCTTTGGTCTATAATCTCAGAATCATCTTTGACTCTTGTGTTTCTCTCTCATGCCACAAGCACATTTCCTGATGCTTGTTTAAAATGTACACAGAGGGCTTCCCTGGTGGCTTAGTGATAAAGAATCTGCCTGTCAATATAGGGAATGTGAGTTCAATCCCTGACTTGGGAAGATCCTACATGCTCTAGAGCAACTAAGTCTGTGTACCACAACTATTGAGCCTGTGTTCCAGAGCCTGGGGGCTGCAATTACTGAGCCCATGTGCTGCAAGTGCTGAAGCCTGTGAGCCCCAGAGCCTGTGCTCTGCCACAACAGAAGCCGCTGCCATGAGAAGCCTGCACACCACAATGAAGAGTAGCCCCTGCTTGCCACAGCTAGAGAAAGCCCATGCAGCAATGAAGACCCAGCACAACCAAAAAATAAAATAAATTAAATACAAATAAAATTATTTTAAAAATTAAATAAAATACACAGAGTGACGACCTAGAGGGGTGGGAGGGAGACTCAAAAGGGAGAGATATATGTATACTTATAATTGATTCATGTTGTTGTACAGCAGAAACCAATACACCATTGTAAAGCAATTATCCTCCAATTAAAAATAAATAAAATGGACATAGAGTTTAGCATCTTTTAACCAGGTCTTGCCACCATCCCCCATGTGCCACCCTCTCATTGGGATTTGTACATTAGTCCCTAACCAGTTGTCCCCTTTCCACTGCTGCACAACTGCACTTGACACTGCACATAATAAAAGAGAAGTTGGATCAAGGCATTTCTCCACTCAAAACCTTCTGATGGCTTTCCATATCATGAAAAGAAAAAGACCTTCACATCTGGTTCCTGACTCCCTCTTTGGCCACTGAGTGGCTCATTGGTGTCATTTTTATCCCTAAAACACAGCTTTTGCCTCTGTTCTTTTGTATTTGCTTCCCTGGTGGCTCAGAAGGTAAAGAATCTGCTTGCAGTGCAGGAGACCTGAGTTTAGTCCCTGGGTTGGGAACATCCCCTGGAGAAGGGAACAGCTACCCACTCCAGTATTCTGGCCTGGAGAATTCCATGGACAGATGAGCCTGGCAGGCTACAGTCCATGGGGTTGCAAAGAGTTGCATGACTGAGAGACTTCTACCTTCTCACCCTCTTGTATTTGATATCCCCTCCTCCTTCTTCTGTTTTTGCCCACTCACCCCCCAATTTTGTTTCCTGCTCACACATCACCTTAACTGAGCAGCCTCCTCTATAAGCCCTATCTAAAGTAACATATGCTCCCAACTATCTTCCCATCCTCTTTTATTTAAGTTTGGTACCTGTCATTTACCTGACTTACTAGCAACTAGGTATGGTCATATGCCCGAGTTCTGGCCAAGTGAGTCCGAGTGGAAGTGATAAGTACAACTGCCAGGACAAGTTTTGAAAGAGCCCAATGACTGGCATCTGAATGTGACGGCAGGAGCCAGAAAAGCTAAGTTAGGCAACCAGTAAGAAGATGTGTGTTGAGCTAGTAGAACAAACTGGGTCCTTTTTACGTTACCAGTTCTGTAATGCTTACATTGGAATGGCCACATTAGAGAATAAACTTTTATCTTGTTTAAACCACTTTTCATATTGCTTTTGTTATGGAAGTCAAACTATAGCTTAACATCTGTGCCACGCTGTTACTTCAGCCCTGTCTGACTCTTTGTGACCCCATGGACTGTAACCTGTCAGGCTCCTCTGTCCATGGGATGCATCCTTCAGGCAAGAATACTTGAATGGGTTGCCATTCCTTTACCAGGGATCTTCCTGACCTAGGGGTCGAACCTGTGTCTCTTATGTCTCCTACACTGGCAGGGGGTTCTTTACCACTAGCACCACCTGGGAAGCTCACGTATTTTTTGAAATCTGTCCTCCCAACCCCCTCCTGACTAGACTGGACCATAAATTCCACACGGGTATAGGGGCTATGTTTGGTTTACTGTAAACAACTTCTCGAACAATGCATGATACACTAAACATTCAACAAAAGTTTGTTGAATGAATAGCAAAACCCTCAGCATAATGTGAGGCCTTGATCACTGCCCAAGGAAGCACATGGCTGGTCAGTATAAGTAAGTGATGGGTACAGCAGTACGCTGTGTGTGTGGCTGGTTTTCTATTCTGACTAATCACAAAGGCAGGATACGACCTGCTATTTCCATTATCTGAGAGGCATAAATACTTGTAAGATGGTTGTGTGTCGCTTTTGTAATTTAAATGAAGACTCCCAACTAAAGTTCATTGTTGTAATGAAATCGGGTCACAGAGTCATGGAAAACTGACAAGGTTCACACTGATGAGGAAAGGTCACACGTCGTCGTCTGTTAAGCACAGATGGAGAAAAGGAGCTTGTACGCTGAGATCCTGAGATGTGTGTCTGAGATGTGCATTGCTGTGAATGGCAAACCCTGATCACTGGAAGAGCCACAGACAAAGAATTGCACAAACTGAGTCAGAATGAAACAGAAATATATCACAGGGTGCCAGAGAGACGCTTGAGGGTAAATGCTGCAGACACAAAGCCACTGAGTTCCCGGGTGAGTAAGAATACGAAAAAGAGTTACAGTGCCAAGATCATATTTTTGGTATCAGATGTCTTTTTCATGCTATTAAGTTTGTTTTGAATATTTTAATTACATAGATTAGCTCATGTAAACAACTTAAAACATTATGGTGGCTTTAAAAATACAGTAATGAGATCCTACAGTTCTGGGGTTAAACTACCTTACTTTTAAAATGTTCTATTTCCTGAATGATGAAAGTTGCAAAGGTGTAGGCTATCTTGCCATACCACACCCCCTGGGTGTAGTATTACTGAAATAAAACAAGTCAAGATTTGTTTAGTCATTTTATAACAAACATGTAACTTTTGGTAACAGTTACTGGCCCCATGTTTCTCTTTGTTGAGACCTTAGCTAGAAAGTTCAAGAGAACTTCTTAATAATGTGCCTCTTTGGTTTAAAATTTCTTAGTAACAATAATTTCTCTTTTTAAGAAACATATTAACATTTATATTCAAAGCCTAAGGACAGCTTTTAGATTAGGACAAAGTACTGGAAATTGGTAACAATAGTTACTTCTTTGTTGTTGCCACTCTCTTGCCTAACTATTGCATTTTGGTGGGGCCTCTGATCTGGTATACTATATGTGTTGGAATGATTAGTGGGTGGAGGTAACAATACATGTGACCTTTGTACGGTGGCTCATTTATCTGAGAATTTCATGTTGAAGCCACAATGTTTATCATATCAGATAAGTTCTGGAATATAGAAGTCAAAGGGATTGTTGTTGTTTAGTTGCTAAATCGGGTCTGACTCTTTGGAACCTCGTGGACCGTAGCCTGCCAGGCTCTTCTGTCCTTGGGATTCTCTAGGCAAGAATACTAGAGTGGGTTGCCATTTCCTCCTCCAGGGGATCTTCCCGACCCAGGGATTGAACCAGTATCTCCTGCATTGCAGGCAGACTCCTTTATCACTGAGCCACTGGGGAAGCCCCTAAGCCTCCGTTAAAACCCCTTCACAGGGAGAACCAAGGCTTTTCCACATTGGGTGCTTTAATTTGTCCAAAGGGCACTTGAAGTCTGTCTGCAGTGAGCACAGGGGAGGAAGTTCACTTTACTGCAACAAGTTTATGGCACAGGTCCCCACCTTTGGTGACTATTCTCATGATATTCAAATGAAGTCATTTATGCACAGAAATACTTTATTAACTTCAAGAATGCAAACAAATGATTATTACTGATGTGATAATAACAATTTAGGAATTTCTGTTAGGAAAGATGGCAGTTCAGTGTAGGGTGTAAGAATTTCAGGCTGGAAGCCCTGGACCCTAGGGACCTGAGGCAGGGTGGGCCCTCCCTTGTGAAGGGAGGGAATGAGATCATTTCAAAGGAAGGTAAGTCTGGGATCCCTGTTTTGGAGATGATCCTGTCAAGAGACAGTGTGAGGAGTCCTCATTCACTAGATGAATGGTTTGATTTTCCAGTAGCTACTGCCTGAACAGGACCCACGCACGGTGGCACAATGTGAAACTTCAAAAACAAGCTAGGCCGATAGATGTGTTTCACTGGGTGGCTCAGATAATGAACTCTAGTTGTACTGAGATAGCTCACTAATTGAACAGAAGATTATGCTTCAGTTCAGATTATGCTTAGTGACATTTATATGTATGTCACTACAAATATTGACAAAAAAAGTAAAATATATTTTCATTACTTCTGAAAAGCGCCTTTGCAAAAGGTGCTAGTTCTGCAGTCAGTCAGTCTGAGCTTCAGAACCTTTCTGATGCAAAACCAGCTCTCTTTGTGCTGTTTCCCTGTACACTCAACAGTGTTTTGGAAACCTGCAGTTATCTAAATTCCCATCGGATGACATTGTTTAATCTAACATTCCCTCTTTCATATATGAAAATAGCTCTAAGGACAAACCACAGAGAGGCTTTGAACACTCTGGTGGTTGGGAGGGAGTTTCCAATCTCACCCCTTCTCCTCTGATGGTTTCCCTGCCCCCCTCCCCCACCCAACACTCAAAGGTCTGGAAAGGCCTCCAGCAGCTCCAAGAACTCAACAGAGGCAAGAGCCTGACTTTGGCCAAAAAAGGGCACCTGTCTCATCACTGAGCTTACTAGGCCACCCAGAGTCCAGATGTGTAAAAGTTAGTTTTAATGAACTTTTTTTTGGTGTGAGAATTTAGTTCTCTGATACTGAGAGGAAACGACCATTGCTTTACAATATCAATTACCCCAATTTCCAAATCTGAAAGTACACAAGTAGGAAAACCGAACCCCTTAACCTTTTAAAAAGGCTGCGAAATTGTTATTTTACTTTGAAGACAGCAGTAACTGAAAATATCAACAGAAAAGGTTTCTTCCAGGCCAAAGCTTAAAGGAGTAAGCTGCTTTTTTAATACCTTAGGCTTATACAAAGGTCCTAGAAAACCCCATACTCTGCTTTTTGAGGACCTTACACTGAACACCTGTTTCAAACCTGTGAAGTGCCACCCTTTTTAAAAAACCCGCTGCCCTCATCAATATTGCTATATGATCACTCATCTAAATTATAATCCATAAACAGCCAAGAAGTAGACAAAGTGAATAAACTTCTACTGTCGATGCTGCTGTAGAGGTATATATGTTCAGCAAACATTTAGTTACATTATTTTATCTTTGTAAAACGAAGAACTGATCGACAAAACCTTTCAAACAGACCCACCAGACGATAAATACCACCATATGTTTAATTCACAGTACATTTGGGCATAAACACTTCAATTACAGCTTTGTGTTTGGTACCCAAACCCTCTTCTTGTGCGCGTGTGTTTTCTCCACAGAGCCGGTGCTCTGGATCACATTTTGAAAATGGCTTGTTACAGATAAAGCACCTTTCCAGGTAGGCTTCCGGGAAACATATGTATTTACGCACACAAAGGTGCGCGCAGCTCTTTTCCCAAATGTCCAGATGATGCCTGCGCGGCGCTCTGCGCACATGCTCACCGCGCGGCCGCGCCGCCCCCGACCACGCCGGAGCCCGGCCGGCCTGCCCGGGAAAG
>ML664161.1:13785425-13988165 GCA_007570785.1 Antilocapra americana | reverse complement strand
CGGGCCGCGGCGGGCGGGCGGGGGGCGGGCGCCGGGCCGCGGCGGCGGCGGCGGCGGCGCGGGGGATGGGCGCGAGCGGAACCCGCATTTTTCAACTTGGCCCTTCGGGGAGCTGGGGGCTGGGTGGGGGAGGGGCGGGCGGGCCGGCGTTCGGGGCGCCCCATCCCCCCCTCCGGCGCTCCCAGGCTTCTTTGAAAGGCTCACGTGCCTGCCCACCCCCTACCCTCTCCTGGTCCCGGGGGATCCTCACCCTGATTATGTTGTTGTCCCCGAAAATGTGCACGGCGGCCTGCTCCCCCTCTTCCACCCTGCGTGCATGTACACCCCCTTTTGTGTGTCTGTGTGTGTGTGTGTGTGTGTGTGTGTATGGTCTCCGGGGGAGGCTTTCAGGAAAGAATTTGCGGCACATTGAATCCAGGAGCCATCATGAGGCCGACTCCTTTATAGCCTATTTTTAGCAGGGGAGAGGGCTTCGGCGCACGTTTTCCGGCGGCCCTCGGCGGCGATGGCAGCCCGCGCCCCTCCCCCGGCGCGGCGACCCAGGCCGGCGGGCGGGGGCCGGGGCCGGGGCCGGGGGCCGGGGGGCGGCGGGGCCGGGGGGAGGGGCGCGGCCGCGGGGCCGCTCTCCGGGGCGCGCGGGTCTAACTGCGAGCCTCCTGGCGTCCTGAGCAGGCCCGGGAGAGAGCCCCTTGGAAGTTGGGTTCGCGAGTGCAGGATTGGCAAAGTTATTGCTAGCTTCCTGGTAAGTTTTGGGTGGCTCAGAGTCACATTATTTTCTGACAGTGTAAAGGCCACGTTGTGAGGGGTGGTTTCTCGGTAACTTCCTCTTTGCAACCGATGTCATTTTTTTTTTTTTTGAACAGCAGCAGACTTTTATTTCAGTGAAATATTAATCTGAAATGGCAGCTCGAGGGAAGCCATGCGTGTGTGAGCGTGTGCAGTATTTTTGGAAGTTCCTAATTTGCTGAAATAGGCATCCCTTTGCAGGGGCAACCGAGAATAAATTTGGGTTGTGAAAATGGTGTGTCTCATGTGAAAATGTGAGTTGTAAGGGCTTTTAAAAAAAACGCTCCCGTTCTTAGCTTATCTAGTGATAGTCTCGAAAATAATGTGGTGATTACAAATGACCAAAGTGTTGAAACCAAGTTGAAAACTAGATTTTTCTTAGTGTCTGGAGTTTGCTTGAAACGGTGGGCTGTGTGGAGACCAGGGTGAAGAGTTGCAGTGCCCATATGATTTATAGTTGGCTGAGGGAAGTTGACTGTTGGCTTTCTGGTTTTCCAGGCAAGACCCTTCTGCTGAGCTAAACAAGCTTGCTCATAAAATATGGTGGGTGAAATGTAGGTTATTTTTAGTCTGAATGGTTTAATTCCCCTCCCCCATATAATTAGGTAATCTTTTTCCTCCCCCCTTTTTTCCTAAAGACTCCTTTATCTGGTCGGATAATATGAGGCCCTAGTGGTGTTTTCATTTACTTAAAAAAAAAAAAGGCAAAAAAACCCACTGATAAATATACTGATTACACGCTGAAGATACAGTGAGTGACTTTTTGGTTTTCCCAGTGTGGTTTATTTTCATTTTTGTTAAATCAGACTCATACTGCATTGGTGTATTTTAGTAATCTTGACTTTCTGGGACTGTATGTTCTCACTCTTTAAATAAGTTTATAGTCTGGCGAAATAGGGCAGCTTTGTCTCCATGAAAACAGTGTGTATGTTGGGTTGTATCATGGGAGTTCATGGCAAGCAAGCCTCGGGAAATTATCATTGAGCGCCGTTCTAGAAATAGTTAGCGTTTACCTGTGGAGGAGGGGCAGCAGAAAATATGCCCGAGAGTGGGTAGGCTTGTGATTCGTGTTTATACTTTTTGCTCTTAAATCGAGGTTTTCCTGCTTCTTTGGAATATATTTTTTTTTCACCTCAGTTCTGCTGTCTTGCACCATGTGATACATGTAATCACAACCATTAAATCCATAAACGACTACTATATTTTTTTGTCATTTGAGTTGTTAGACTCAGACCTCGAGGGCAAAGCACTAAACTGAATGGGGGTATGAAAACAATATGTACAAGGAAAAAGGTATTTTTTTTTACTGTTAAGGAACTTAATTATTTTTTAATGGCATAAAAATTGTTGCAAGGCTCACCATTAGTTTTATAAGAAGTTTTTTTGTTCCAACCTCTACCAGGTTTGGTTGTTAATATGGGGAACACCCGTGGTAAATGGAATGGCCCCTTGTGAAGGTTATGTTTTTTCATTGGTTGTTTCAAAGACGTGTTGAATATTTTAATAACTTTCTTGCACATGTTCAGAGATCTTTGTTAGGTGTGTTCTCAACATAAGGTTTATCATGGTTACCCTGATAACCTGCCCAGGAGGAGAATGAGAAGTAACTGCTTCCTGTGTACTGGGAGCCTTTCAGGCTAATATGCAGAAAGGGCAGAATTACTCCAAACGTGGGGGTTACTGGTAAGAGATGAGACTAATGGACCTTTTGAGTGACAACCTGTTGAACAAATATGTCTGTTCATATATAGCAATGAAATATAAGTACAACCTTGTCAAATCAGTAGCTGATAAAGGGATTCATCTCCAATTTACTATGGCAGTTATTACTACAAAGAATTTCTGACTTGACACATTTTGAGGAAGACATAATTTGTTGGATTTATTCATTTTCTGTGTTATTTGTAGAAAAAGAATTGAGAAGAATGTGAATAGTTGTAAGTCAGGGGAGAGAGATGGCAGAAATATTGGCGCTGTCTGGGACGTTATATTTTTCTAGTACATGGAATTTGACTCATTTCAAATGACATTTATAGTGTAAGTCACTAACATGCCAAAAAAAAAAAGCAGCCAACATCGAGTCATTTATACATCCCCATAGTGCAGAAAGGCTAGGACCCCAGGGCTGTGTAAAGAACAGGTGAGAGGAAGGCCTGGTTTGGAGACCACATGGTGGGATCTCCTGTTCTATTGCCAAGAGAGGAATTGAAAAACCTATGTGATAGGCTGTGCTGGAGAGGCCTACCGTTCACCACCTCTGGGTTTGGACTCCCTAAGAGTACAATTAATAGCCCTGTTAGCAAGAGTCCAAGGAAAGGAACTCTGCTTGAGCTGTACTCTAGGAAAGGTGTGAGGTGCTTTGCTATGTCATTCACACCCCAGTCTAATCCTGATCTGGGTAGTATTTGGGGATGCTAAGACAGTGAGGTGAAGCTAAGTTAATTCACTTGTTCAAGGCCACGAAAGGATCAAATGATGCACTAGTATTCAAACCTTTGTTTGAGCCCTAGTCCATTTTCTTTGCAGATGACTTTAGCTGGGCCCAAGTTTCAGCTGTTTTATCAGTCTTGTCTGAACATATCCTTTGAGAAACTACTGTTTTTAATGAAGTTTAGAATTCCGTAGTTGGGATCGCTACTAACTGGGTCAAGTGGTTGTGCAGATAAATGAAAATCATAGGGCTCACGTATCATTGGCTTAACTCTCTAGAAGTGTTTGTTAATAATAAGATGTAATCTTCTTGTCCACTGCTGTGTTTCCGACTTTTAAGATTCACTGCGGTGATGTAGCCTCTTCACAAACTGCCAGCAGAAATAGGGAAATGTGATTCCATGCTTAAGAAGGAAAAGCAGATCCTCGGAGCACATATTTCTGAAAACTCGTGTAAGAAAAATCATAAAAGTCTTTTTTGTGCAGCTTACAGATTCTGTCAGGCGTTCTCAAGGTGAACTCCCCAGCTTCAGACTCAGGCTTCATCCCTTACTGATTTTATCACCTTGTGGGAGTAACTCCACTGTGTCTTAGTTTGCTCCTTTGTGTAGTGGGACAGTCAACTTCATAGGGTTGAGCAGGTTGAGAGAATTACATATGTGATACAACTAGAGATTATCATTCTAAGTGGAGTAAGTCAAAGAGAAAGATAATATTGTATGATATACGTTAAATCTAAAATATGGTACAAATGAATTATCTACAAAACAGAAACAGACTTAAAGTGGCTGCCAAGAGGGAGGGGGAAGGAAACGGATGGGCCGGGAGTTTGGGCTTGGTAGATGCAAACTATTACATTTAGAATGGATACATGACTAACTACCTTATATTATAGCACAGGGACCTATAGCCAATCTCATGGAATAAATCATAGTGGAAAAGAATATATGTATAAAAATGTGTATGTGTGTATAATTGAGACACTTGCTGTACAGCAGAAATTAGCACAACAGTGTAATCAGCTATTGCTGAAGTTAGTTGCTAAGTCGTGTCTGACTCTTGCGACCCCGTGGACTGTAACCCGCCAGGCTCCTCTGTCCCTGGGATTCCCCAGGCAAGAATACATGGAAGGAAATGAGTTGCCATTTCCTCCTTCAGGGGATCTTTCCTGTGTCTCCAGCATTGGCAGGCGTATTCCTTGCCACCGCCTAGCCATCAGGATACTTTGATTAAAAAAAAAAAAAGTATGCCTAAGTTGCTAAGAGCAGTAGCTGACAAATAAGCATTATGGAAATGTAAGGTGTTTAGGTTGATGATGGGTTTGGATTTGAAGTTTGCTTCTTTGCATTGCATTTTATGTACTTGTTATTTAAGTAGGGGCATAATGTCATAGAAAGTACTTAGCCGTTTTATTTCCTGAATTCTTGGGCACAATAGTTGACATATGCTTAGCATAATTTATTTTCTCCTGAAGTTGTGACTTAAGTAAGGCTTACTTGAAGAATTAGGTTGGGTTGTAACATTAAGTGGAAGCAGTACCAAGTTCCATGGTTGGTGTAGGTAGTGGTGGGTCTTCTCTGTGTCTTTGTTGCTGTCCTTCTGTTGCTTGGACTTGGACTTTTTAAATCTGCTTGAACCATTTGAAACCTTTTCTAACTGTTTTTAAATAAAAAGCGGTTTTATTTTGAGGATGGATCCGCAGTGTCTAGAATCTGCTTTTTAATTGGAGTGGTGATTACTTTAAGCAGGTTGTTGTTTTCTTCAGTCTCAACTTTTTATCTGTGTTAGTGTTCTATATTTTCAGCTGCTATCTAGACAGTTCTGCTTGGAGGTTCTGTTCCTTTGAAGTATCCTTGAGCCTTATTTTCCCTTCCCATTTTTTGTCACCCTTAATTCAGCAGTAGTGTTAACTACTACTAGAATTCTTTGTGTCAGGACCACAAGGGTGCTTTGGCAGGTACTTGTAACAGAGTGACTGCTGTTTTAATTACCAATTGCTTGGAAACAAAGGCTCAGGTAGCAAGGAAAGGGTGCTGAGAGGGACTTGAGCCCAGTGTGTCTGACTTCTAGGCCATGTTCTTAACTACCAGTCTTTTTTCGTGGTGAAGGAAGGAATGAATGAATGGGTTTAGGTTTCTGGGTTATGGCTTTACTTTTCTGGCTGGTTGCTCTGGGCAGCCTTTTTCTTCATTCTGTTTTCTTTAACTGCCGACAGCGTAGTTCATTTAAATATTGGTTCATCATGTCAGTTCCCCTGCTGAAGAACCCATAATGGCTTCCCATTGCCAACTGGATGTAGTTCATATGCTTCCAGTCTGGCTTTTAAGGCTCCATTCTAACCTATTCAGCTTTATTTCCCACTCTTCATCAACTGGGATCCTTGCTTGCCTATCAAATAAACGCTGCAGTTTTGTCATACTCACTACTCTGCCTTTGCGTGCGCTGTTCTTCCCTTTGTCCTTTTTATAGCCTAGTTTCAGTCCCACTTTCATGAGGCTTTTTCTGGCCATCCTGACTCAGGCTATTTTTTCTCTGAGATTGCATCGGATTTAATGAATGTCGCAGACTCCGTAATTATTTATTGTTTTGTGAGAATGTGTCACATTGCCTCAACTGCAATTAGATTTCTTGAAGGAAAGGACCGTTTTCCTTAGCTGCTCAGTCATGTCCTACTCTTTTTGACCCCATGGACTGTAGCCCGCCAGACTCCTCTGTCCATGGGTTTCTCCAGGCAGGAATACTGGAATGGGTTGCCATTTCCTTCTCCAGTTAGTATGTAGCAAAATTCTTGAGTTTTGTACTGTACTGTCTTGATGATGAGATGGAGTGTTTCTATGAGGGCCCATGTTTAAATAAGAACAGTGACAGTCCTGTGTCACTCTTGGTACTGTGTCAAGCTTCTTATTGAATTAAGACTTCAAAGTTTAGTTATACTGTAGTCACATAACCATTAATTTGAATTTTGATGTTGCCAATGTTGACAAGGAAGGGGAAAAAAAGAACCTAGTCATTATTTAGAGTGAAATAGAAATGGATAGCTTTATTCTCTTAATCGTGGGATAGTAGCCACAGTCCTGGTGAAAAACCTAGCCTAGTTGGGAATCATGTCACGCTAAATTGGCTTTATCTATCTGATTATATTTGTGTTAGTTGTTATGAAACTTAAGATTTTTGGATTTTATTTCTTTAATTGTCAGGTTTTTTTTGCTTATTGTTTTCTCAGTAGTATGCCTAAATAAGATTATGTCTCTCACTATATGTGACAGCCTTCTGACCACCCTGGAATCCCATTTGAGCTGTTGCTATGAATGTGTTAACTGTCTTTCTTACAGCGTCAATGGGTTCGGCCTCCCAGAGGAATGTCATTGTAAGCATCTCTCTTCAGTAGTTTGCCTTCTTTTTTTTGGCCATGCGTCATGTGGGACCTTAGTGTCCCAACTAGTGATTGAACCCGTGCCACCTTGGTGGAAGTACAGAGTCCTAACCGCTGGACGGCCAGCGAATTCCCTCTTCCATAGTTTTTTTTGTGGTAAAGAGGTACCAGTCCACCTGGGTAATTTATTCTAAAGGCAACTATCTTGGTATTATGTCCTTTTGAAATTTTTAACATTTAGAGTTTTAAAATAGAAGGTTTCAGTGTAAAAATAAGCTGAATGTTATCCTGCTTTATGAGAGCTTAGATTCACAGCTCAGAAATAGTAGAGTCAGACCATAAGGGTCATGCTGCAAGAGCAGAAGTCCCATTTCAGTAAATGGAGAGTTCCAGAGGGTTAAGGAAGATGTTTATGTGAAATGACCAACTTGAGGAATAAATGAGGAAGAATGGGTATTGAATGTTTAGACTGGGGAGTTTGCCACCTGTTTCCCTCTTTATTGAACATTTCTTTTAGGAGGTAGAATTTAAAATACAGAAGAAAACACGGCAGTCAGGGGTCAGTCAGAGATGGTCATCCCAGTATTGTCTTTATGTTATTTTTATGTGAAATTGTACTCGGGACTCTCAGACTTTTTTTTTTTTTAAACTAAAGTGAGGTTTTCAGTTTTTAAGTAACTTAAAACTATTTAAGCAATTTAAAACAAAATAGGAGAAGGCACTGTCGACCCACTCCAGTCCTCTTGCCTGGAAAATCCCATGGATGGCGGAGCCTGGTAGGCTGCAGTCCACGGGGTCTCTAAGACTTAGTCAGGCTGAGCAACTTCACTTTCCCTTTTCACTTTCATGCACTGGAGAAGGAAATGGCAACCCACTCCAGTCTTCTTGCCTGGAGAATCCCAGGGACGGGGGAGCCTGGTAGGCTGCCGTCTATGGGGTCGCACCGAGTCAGACACGACTGAGCGACTGAACTGAAAACAAAATAAAGAATTTTTGTTTGTTAAGGACTAGATGTCAATCTACGACTTTATTTTGTTTGAGATCAAAGTTGGTACCATTGCTTTCCTCTTTTTCCCTCCCTCCCTCCCTTCCTTCCTTCCCTTCCCCCTTCCTTTCTTCTGCATTGTATCCTGAGTGATAGGCATCATAACAAGATGACCAGTTCCTTGGTTGTTAGTGGATGTTTGTGTTTTTGTTTGTAACTGCTTATGTACCTGAATGGTGGATAGAATTTTAACATGGATTCAATATTAAGTGAATTTTTTGCCTTTTTTTTTTTTTTTTGCAAAACCATAGTTATATGGGTAAGTCATTTAGCTTCCAGAAAGGTATAAGAGGATAAGATGAAATGCTTCCTAAAGTTTGCTCTTTCATTCTACCAATACTTAATACAATCAATTCCTTTATTAAAATTCTGAGATTTTTGTCATTTAGTTTGTGATTTTTTTTTTTTGGAGAGAGATTCTTAATTTCTCAGTATATTGGAGGACTGAAAAATCTACATCTTACATAGAATAATAAATAGGAAGTACTTGACATTAGTGTAAGTAAACACCTTTCCAGAATTTAACAATTAATAACATATTTTGGTGGTTACCTTCAACTGCTAATAGAGCACAACTTAAGGGTTAGGGAGAGGTGTTTTATGCTTTCCCCTTAATTTGAGCAGGCTAATTGGGTAGACTGTGTACTAATTTTGTCCCATTTCTATTTTGCGATTGTCAGATGTCATTAACTGGCAGTGTAAGGCAATTGGGTCATCTACTTTGGGTTTGTGAAATAAGGTAATGGGAATAGATAATGAATGAATTTCCTTAATATTTTCTGTATGATTATTATTTTATAGGATAAAATTTATCATATGTGTGTGAATTTTTAGATGCTGTTTGTAGCTGAATCAATGTTTTTTGTCATCTTTTATTTTAAAATGTATAATGCAGTACACTTGAAAATTTTTCACCCACTTAAGTGGTGGATTTTCCCTAAATCACCTTTCTCTGTTTTCCTTAGTAAGCAAATATGTATTCGGAGATCTTAAACTGGGGTTTGGAGTGAAGCCTGTTGCTGTATCAGGGAAATACCAATAACTTTCCTATTCTTGTGCAAAAAACTAACAGACCCTTTTTACTTCTTTGACTTTGAACTTCTATATGTCCTGCCAGCAGAGGTCACCAGTTTTAACACCTGGTGAGAGATGTTTTGTGTGTACTGTTTCTTTACAGATTTTGTTTGGATTTGATGTTTATAACTTTCTAGTATTTTTAAGATCTTCTCAAATATACATTTAAATGAAAAAACATGCAGGCAGAAAAGATCTTGTATAGTTTTCTGCCATTTTAGTGTAACAAGAGGGAGAGGAATGGAAAGGACACGCAGGATGGAGTGTGCGTGTATGCTTGTGTGTGTATGTATGTTTATGTGCTTCAGGTGACTCCAGCAGGATACACCGGAGACCAGTAATGGCTTGGGGAGTGGGGTTGAGGTGGGGAGATCATGTGGTCAGATGTGGGAAAGGTTTATGTTCATGTAAAGTCTTTAGAACTGCTTGAACTTTACTATGTTAGTATTACCATTTCAAAAAAAGTAGCAGTTGTGAAAGAGCAAGACATCCAGTTAAGAATTCTTAGTCTTCCTAGTTCTTTCAGTTTGAACAGTCAAAAGAAGACAGAAAACTGTTAATTTCTTCCATGCTTTCCAGTCAGTTCTTAAAGAGCTGAAACTGTATATATTTTTGCAAAAGTTTATCTTTATTTCTCAGATTTGTTGGCAGAATTAGAGCCACTGAAGATGATTAAAACGTGTTATTTCTGTGTCATCGGACCAGTGGAATTGCTTAGTGATAGCAAACTGATGATTTTCGAGTCGTGTCCATGGTTGATAATTTGAAATTAACTCGATGCAAAGAGATGTTGGCTACATGCAGTGTTGCCTGATTTCAAAAGTGTTGTTTTGTCAGGGCTTTGGAAATTGGGTGAAAGTGGAAGTTCTCATAGTTTAGTAGTTAATTTCAGTAGTTATGATAGTCTGTGGTATAATGCGATTTGTGGAATTGTAGATTGTGATATTGTACAGACTCTAACATTACTTGTGAGTTTGGATAAATGTGTTATTGACTCCAAGGAGATAGATATATTAGATCTTGATTCTATTTTGGGTTGCAATTGATGTCACTTGTAATTGTGTCAATTGTAATTGTTCATTAGTTGTTTACCAGTAAAGAGTCTTGCCTTGTTTTGTGCTCATAATTTTCAACTTAAGCTAGAACAACCTCTGGGAAGATAGTGTCTGTTTATGTGCATCACGTTCTGCGCTGTGACCTGATGCCACCCTTTCCTGAGGGCCGGGCCTCTGTCTTCAGCAGTGAGAGGCCTAGGTAGGCTCTGTGTCTGATCTTTGGCAGTAAACTCTTTCTGCAGGGTGTTACTGTGGCAAAAAAACTCAGGCTCTGGAGCTCAGCATACCTGATTTGAATCCTGTCACTCCGGTTTATCGACCCTGGCTGGCTATAGTCCGTAGGGTCGCAGAGAGTCAGACCCGACCCAAGCGGCTCAGCACAACCCCCAGCACCCCAGCTTATCACTTGTACGGCTTTGGGAAGTTATGTAACCACCCCAGTTGGTTTCCACTCTGACAAATGGGAATTTTTCTCTGTAGAACAGTTGTGAGGATTGAAATGGGAAGGCAGTTGTCATGGGGCCAGCATATAGGATATACTCAAATAAATGCTAGCTACCGCTTGGTGCTTTTGTTAGCTGCGACAGCTGAGGAAAGAGACAGAAAAGTGACACTGCGCCTATAAACTATCATGGCTTTCTGTGGCAACTGCAGAGAATGGGACGGTTAACATTTCCCATTCAGAGAGCTGTGACTGGATCTGGCGACTGAGCTTTCGTTGCTCACTCTTAACATGAGGATGTGTGCTGTGGAGCTTTGTTGTGTCTCTAATGCATATGTTGTTTTACAGTGATGTTGTGATGTTTTACATTGAATTTGGTCACTTCTTGATAAGATGCATGAAGAGAAAACAAAGTTACTACTTTTTAAAAACAGTAATATCTTCCTACTTTTTTGAGGTGGAATCACTCTTCTTTATCTCCAGTCTGGGAGATCCAGCAGTGCTCTGGCTACCAGTGGGCACTGCTTGGATGATCAGGCATTTCCAATACTAGTGTTATACAGTCTGCAAACTTGGAATTGGACTTTCACTAAGAAATACATGAGTATTTTACACCCACGCACGCCCTATGTTATAGGTAATTGTGCTTGCTTTAGTATGTGGTACACACTCATTTTCTACACTCTGATTTATAAGCATGCTTTTATAAATTTGTAAGCTGATTTTATTTTACAAGTGATAATTTCATTATTCACTAGATTTAGAATCAATACTCAAAAATCAGATGCAAAGTATTGCTCTGAATGGTAGGGCATAGATAGTTACAGTTATTGGCGCGCATGCCTTAGATAGCATTCTCAGGCTCTATTAGGATTCTGAAATTCTGATGCCCCAAGTTTTGTAACATATGCATGCAAATCGTAAGGAATTTTGGTTGCTAATAAATGTGAATATAGAAGACTTTGTTAGGGGTAATCTGCAAGCAGCTCTGGATTAAGAACCCTGGGTGCGTTTCATAAGAGCACTAATTATTAACAAGGGAGTAACCATTGTACCAAGTCTCTTACATCTCATCAGGAAGGAAATTTGGGTAATTGTTTTGTACTGTTTAAAACTAACATATCTTAATATATTGGCCACCTGAAGTTACACTGTTTGATTGAAGATTAAGCTTCCTTTTATGAAATCCTTAAATTAACATTCTGGCCTGTGCCCACTGGTCATCTGTTTCTGGCACACACCTCTGTTTCACCGCGTGTTAATTGTTGATTAACACTGTCTCAATGCGCCTGGCCCTCCTTGAGGACAGTTGCGTTTCGTTCATCTTTTCCTCAGCACCTGTCCAGTTCCTTGCACAGTGTAGACATTGTATTCATGTTGATCTGAGTCCATGAAGCGCTCTGAGTGAGATACAGGTTTTCCCGTATAAACCCTGACTTCTGTGACAGTGGTTCAGATATGCAGAAGTAGAAAAGGGATCTGTCCATTTTCACAAATTCATTGACTTTTGGATTTGTGTTCTTACTCTTAAGACTTGTGAAGGTCTGCTTGATGACCTAACATCCTGTTTTTGGTGTCTTATAGAGACAATGAATGTGCTCAAAACCTGGATTAAAAGAAACAAAGACCTTGACCTGACATTAGCAGTTAAACTTGATTTGGGGATGTTTTGTGGACTTGGATTTGGGGATGTTTTGTGGACTTGTCTGTCCGCATGTTCATGTCTGTCCGCATGTTCATGATACTCATGTACTTTTTCTTGCGTCTCCCCTCCACCCCTGATGCTGATAATGCCTTTCCTGCTTGACCTCCCGCTGTGTGTGTTCAGGTGATACATCTGCTGATGTCTGCCCTTTGACTGTGGCCTTCCCTTAGGGCTGATAGGACTTAACACACTCCACGCCCTTTGTCTCTTTAAACCAGCCATCGCTGTGCAAGTGATTCTGTGGCCCAAACTGGGTCTCAATTCTGACCTCCTCTTCTGAGGAGCTCTCTACATTTTAGCATGAGGATGCACCCTATACTTTTTTCCTGAGTCTCTGTTACTGAGTGTAGGCTGTTAGTGGCATTACATTTTCATTTAGTGACGCGACAGAGATGGAAGATTGAGGAGGATCAGAGATGGAAGAAATAGGAGTGGGTATGGTAATACCCAGTTGTTAGGGTGAACTGGGGCAGCATCCTCTGCCTCTAGCTACTGTTGAAAATGTCCAGGATAATCTTCGACACTGGGTGTTGGAGTGGAGTTTGGAGATAAGCAATCTTCTAGATGGGTCTGTTATATTTGAAGCCTTCCACAGTGGAGGATGCCCCCCCTGCCCACCCCCAGCTTTACTGAGGTATAAAAGATGATTCTTTTGTCAGAGGGAGATAGTTGCTCTCTGGAAACCAGGGAAGGTAAGATTTTCAGTTTTGCAACATTTCAGTGATGTTTTAAGGAACACTTGTACTTAATAAATGAAAGTTTAAAATTCATCAGCAGATCTAAAAAATTCCTAAGGATAGTACATTTAAAAGATAAACATTTTCACTTTCTTCAGAATGTTGTTCAGACTGGCAGGGTCCTGTTAAATGGAATGAACACAGGATTTATCCTAAAATAAGCTTCTGTGTTTTTTTACACTTTGTTTACTTGTCTGCCTGAGAGTACTTTTTTAAAAGTAGATAGCTTAATCTTTCATATCCGTAGGCTCTTTGCTTCTTGTATTAGGTATGTTTTCCCATTTCTTCTCTACTTGCTTTGTTCCCTTTTTGGGGTCCTATACTTTTGTGAATAGCTGGCTGCCTTATTTTTATCTAGTCTCATTTGCCTTTCTTGCATTTTCTTCATATATGTTTTGGTAGTAGATAGCATTGGTTGGTTCATTTGGTTTGACAGACAGTGTAGAAGTGACTTGATAACTGAGAACTGGTAGTAATGGGAAAAGTAGCTGCTTTTTTTTTTTTTTTTTAAATTGTGCATGACAGCATACTAATGATCTTTTGATAAATACTACGGTAATTACACATGGTATAACTTACATGAATACATATATAGTTTTATAGAATGCGTGGCAGAGACTTTTGTACATACTATTGTGTAGACACTATATAAGATGCTCAGAAAGTGTCAGTTTCCTTCTCTTTTCTCTATGGGTTTTCCATCATACTTAATATAAAATTGAAATATTTTTCCTTAGCCTGTGAAGGTTCCACCAGCACATGATTTGCCCTTTGGCCAGCTCACAAGTTGTATCCTATTTCATGGCACCCTTCCCCTTGTTCACTGTGTCCAGCCACACCAGCTCCACGCCCACAGAACAAGCTAGTTCCTGTCTCAACACCTTAATTGCTTTACTCTCTGCCTCAGGCTCTGCCCTGAGATTGTCATATGGCAATTTTTTTTTTTTATGTCATTCAGATTTCAGTTCCAATGCCCTAACCTCTGAGAGACCTTAGAAAGGTCACAATGAAGTAGCTGCCCACTCCTTAGCCATTTTCAGTCACATAGCACTTATCTCTCTCTGATAGCCTTAATTGTTGATTTATCTTTTTAAATGCACCTCTATAATTTAAACTCCCTGAGAATAGGGATGGGCTCTGTCTTGTCACACCAGGACCTAAAACAGGACCTGATAGTTGTTCAGTAAATATTTGAGTGAATTGTTCTCTCAGGAATGTTTTTGTGACCAGCTGATAGACTTAAACTGGTTTGTCCTTAGAATAGTGGAAATAATTCATTAAAAGGTCAGCATTTAGGGGAGGGTTGGAAGAGAGTTTACTACCTTTGAATCTCCATTTGGAGAAGTCTGGGCACATACGTGAATGCTGCCTGCTTTTCTTGGAGAAACATACTTACAGTGATTCAAACAGGGGAAAAAAAACACAGATGGATAATTGATAAACCAGTTTGAATATGTGCTTGTGTTAATCATAAATATTAGATTTTAGTAGGTTAATACTTCATTTTAAGATGCGTATTTCATAAAAGAAAAATGATGAGGGCTGGTACCCCCATTTAGGCTTTGTACAGGTTCAGGAGATTTTGAAATTTACCCTTAGGTATATTTACTTACCTGTGATACTCTGTCTTGAGTAGTCATGGTCAGCTTCCCAAAGTTGGTATATGATTCAGACCTCTTTCAGTTGTATTTATGATAGAAACTCAGTTCAGACTAGCTTAAGCCCAAAAGGAAGTAGAATCACAATGGTTTGAGTAACTCATTTGTAAGAAAGAGCATTGAGCCAGCTGGGCTTTAGGAGAGAACTGGAATCACACCGGTTTGAAAGCTACTAGACATCTTTGCTAATAATCTTGTCCCTTGTTTGTTTGTAGATGAGCTTCATTTTCTCATAGGAGACTTGCTTTCTTCACAAGGAGGGAAATACTTGCCAGTGTCAGTTTTCATGCTGTTTTCTCCTCCTGTAGAGTAGGGCCTACCTCTTTTTCATTCTCATTTGGAAAATTCTTGCCTGCGTGAGTGCTCAGTCATGACCAACTCTGCGACCCCATGGACTGGAGCCTGCCAGTCTTCTCTGTCCACCGAATGCTCCAGGCAAGATTACTGAAGTCGGTTGCCATTTCCTCCTCCAGGGGATCTTCCCAATCCAGGGATCGAACCTGTGTCTCCTGCACTGGCAGGCAGGTTCTTTACCATTGGTGCCACCTGGCAAGTTTGATTTGGGGTGGTGTCCACCATGGCCATAGGCCTTATCAAAACTGGCTGCTCCCAAGTACCTGGAGGGAATGGGGGAGAGCCATGGGAATGAGAATTTTTTTTTTTTTTATTTTTTTATAAATTTTTTTATTTTTTTAATTATTGTTTTAGCCATACATTGTTATGATATCACCATGGGTTTACATATGCTTCCCCTCCGGGTCCCCCCTCCCTCCTCCCTCCCCCCCGGGAAATCTCGCTGCACCAGTCCCGAGCATCAATCCTGGGCTGGCGATTGATTAGACACATGACAATTAACATGCTTCAATGCCCTTCTCCCATATCATCCCACCCTTACCCTCATCCACAAAGTCCACAAGTCTATTCTATACATCTGCGTTCCTTTTGTTGTCTCCCATGTTGGGTTCTCATTACTGTCCTTCTAAATTCCATATATATGTGTTAATATACTGTATTGTTGTTTTTGCTTCTGGCTTACTTCACTCTGGATAATGGGCTCTAGTTTCGTCCATCTGAGTAGAATTGCTTCAAAATTGAGTGAAATCGGGAGCTGCTGGTAGACCACCTCTTCTCCTTCCTCTTGCTGCCTGTGTCACTGCCTCACAAAATGTGACTCCATTTATGGTTGGAGGATGGTGACTTTAATCCACCATAGATTGTCAGATAAAATTCCTTTAACAATTTGGAAAATTATATTTTATCCCTGGATATAGTGTGTGAAAGATGACGTGCTAGTTTCATGCGGAAAAGGGCTTAGCTCTGTATTGAAGGGAGAAAGTTGATCTGAAGTGACATTTCTTTTTTTTCTTTTTTTTGCTCTGGGGTTCCCAGTCTTTTTAAACTCAGATCCCTTTTTTAAATGAACAATTGAGGTCTTTTATGTGGGTTTTCTTCGTCGCTCAGACAGTAAAGAATATGCCTGCAGTGCAGGAGACCTGGGTTGGGAAGATTCCCTGGAGAAGGAAATAGCAACCCACTCCTGTATTCTTGCCTGGAGAATGCGTGGGGTTGCAAAGAGTGGACACAATTGAGCGAGTAACACACACATGTATGTGGTAGTAATTGGAATTTTATGAACTCAGTCTCTGGATAATATGAGTATTCAAATGAATGTCTTCTCAAAATGAGTTACACGGCAGATATTTGATGCTATTTACGTTGGTTTTGTTTTTAACATTACTTCTGCTAATTTAACAGCCAATAGAAGGCAGTATTTGCGATAAGCTATTAGAAAGTTATCAGGAGGTTAATTATACATATTTAGGAAATATTTTAATCTCTGAGGAAGATAACGGCCTTCATCCTAACTAGGTAGTTAAATAATTTTAGCATGTACTATTAACAAGTTTTATATTCCAAACAATTACTGTTTTGAGCAGTATTTCAGCATTCACTAAAATAAAATGGTTAGCTGTGTAGAAAAAGCGTTCTGCAACCCAAGAGATAGTCTTTCTGGACAGCAGTTGCTTCATTTTTAAAACACTGAACCAGGTCGCTGAGGTTGCTTTTGGAGTTAATGCTCTTTGACCCCGAGATTGCACATATAATTTAAAAAGTAAGTCTCTGTTCAGTCAAATTAAATGGAAAATATACTATACTGGTCTCTTCAGGTTAATCATTACCTGGGCTGTTTTTTCCTAAAGAAAATGCTTGCATTTCTTTGACACTGTCTTAATTTGGAAAAAGTTAGCCATAAAGAAAATATTTTTTAGATGTCTGAAAAGACCCTTCTGTTTTTTAATCCAGTAATCTTTGAGTTCGGGAACATTTGTCACATCTGATTTCACTGTAGAGAAAACTGAAAGAAATAGCATTGAGTGATATAATAGAAGGAGAGGATATATGTTAGGGCATATAGATGCCAAACAAGTTGGTCTTTTCTGGCAGTTTTGGTTTATGTGTAGCATAAGCTTTGAAAGTTGGAGAGTGATGAGAACAGGCAGGATAGGTAAGTAGGGATCATACCATGGAATGACTTCTATGTTGTGATAAAGAATTTGGACATTCTTCTGTGGCAGTAAACTAGTGAAGGACATTTAGCCTAACTGCAGGGTTGTATTTTATCCCTGGATATAGTGCATGAAGAATGCCATGATGGTTTCAGGGGGAAAAGGGCCTAACTCTGGACTGAAGGGAGAAAGTTGATCTGATAGTGTTATCGGTGAGAACAGCACCACATATTTCTGAGACTCTTGCAAACTCATCCACATTTCTGAATTCTGGAGGTAAAAAAAAAAAGGCAATTGGAAATTCAGGAGAGAATGGAGCATCCAGATTTTCTTGTCTGTGGCATGCTCCTGCTTTTCTTTCTGTGGAGAACAGAGGTATGAAGACTGTGGATCTGTGAGGATGGGGAACTAATTTGTTGTCTAAATGGCTAATAGATAAAATCAGGGGCCATGGAAAGGAGCGGGAGATTGCCCTTGTTATCATGAATCTTAACCAAGGGGTAACTGAATTAGGTATTTACTTGAGAATAGTCACAAAAAAAAGTGAATTGATACAGTATTACTAGCTTATGAAGATTCTAGTGGGTATAATTTTTTCTAGGTTTGCCACATTTTCATGTATTTTTAAAGCTTTTAAAAAGTTTTTATTAGTATAAAAGTCGTTAGAATCTCAGTTTGATAACTAGGAAATTAATCTGAATTGAGTACTATTTAAGATTATATAATTAAAATTACATAAATTTTGCTTTTTAAAAAGCTTGTTACTTTGAAATGATTTTAGACAGTGCAGAAGAGTACAGGGCTGAGGTTATGGCTCCTCAGGGACGAGCCTCAGAGGTGGTGAGCCTGTCTTGTATCAAGCGCATATGTCAGTATTTACATACAGTAATATCAGTTGTTACTGGTGTTATTAACCTTGATCATTTGATAAGGACTGCTGTTAATTACCCTTTTATCTATTGGTAGAATTGTTTAGAGGCTTCCTAGGTGGCACTAGTGGTAAAGAACCTGCTTGCCAGTGCAGGAGACATAAGAGACGTGAGTTTGATCCCTGGGTCAGAAAGATCCTCTGGAGGAAGGCATGGCCACCCACTTCAGTGTTCTTGCCTGGATAACCCCACGGACAGGGGAACCTGACGGGCTGTGGTCCATAGGATCACAAAGAGTTGTACATGACTGAAGCGACTTGACACACAAGCAGGATTGTTTAAACTGGAACTATCCAATCGTGTACTGTGTACCACACATATAATTTGAAGTTTTCTAGTAATCACGCTGAAAGAAGTGATAAGTGAAATTAACTGTTAAACAGCGTGTTTTATTAATCCTAATGTAACCACAGTAATGTCTTTCCAGCAAGTTTCTTCATTATGAAGTTACTGTTTTTCTGCTTTCCATACTCCATTCAGTAGAAGTAAGTCATTAAGTTCAGCCCTCATTTGAAATGTGAAGGACGTTAAATTCCACCTGCTAGAGGGAAAAGTATCAAAGAACTTGTGGATAATGGTTGAAGTTACTATAGTAATCAAGAAACATTTCAGGAAGGTGCTCTAAGGATGTGTAGGTAGCCTTTTTCTTTAAAGTTTAGCCCAGTAATTTTAGCATTTGTCAGTGGGGTATTGTTTGTGCCAGTGGTTGCTGGGATGTTCTAGTGGTGACTTCCTAGTTCTCTCATACCTTCTACGTACGTTAATTGGATTTTTCTGTACAATGTGTTCTTTTTCACTCATTTATTTTTTCAGTTGTTTATGTGCATGTGGATTCATGGATTTTTATTTTGGTCTTTGGGTTATAAATTAATATGATTAATATTGATAGCTCCTTGTTTTGTTGCTCAGATTCTAGCTTTGGCCACTGGGAATTCATGTAGGCTGCTTCCTGCCCCCTTTCAACATGAGCCATCCTTTGTTTTTTTAATGTGTTTCTAACCAGCAAGGTGCGCCAGGTTCATCTTGTATTTTTCCTTTCCTGGGCCTAGAGTCAGCCATGTCTCCAAGAAACCCTGGCTCCCTTTTATTGGAATCACAGCAAAATTTTATTCTATTTCAGAAAGTAATGTCTCTATGTGGATTTTACAAAGTGTCAGTATTGGCTTGTGTCAGATTTTTCTTATGGTTTCTGAACCACATTTATTCACTCAGCAAACTTTTAAAAATAGGGATCCAGGGTCATTGATGCCAAGGAGTTTAGATGTGAGAAAGCAGATCTTTTTTTTCCCCTCCAACATACATTGAGGGCCTGTAATGTGCCAGGTACTGTACTACAAGTGAACAGGAAGTAATAAGAACTGGAGAAGGATAGCATCAGCTGTTTTTAGGAACACATGGGAGGGATACTTAAGCCTGAATTGGGCCAGATGGAGTGTGGAACAAGTCTTGAAAATGACGAGATCTTAAGTGTGAAATTGAGTGGAGAGGAGGGGAAGGGTAGAGGAGAGAAGCTATTCCAGGAGGAGGAACAGCATTGTCAAGACCACTGGGGATGCTGAAGTGTGAGGTAGGTCTAGAGATCCATATGTGGGTGGTGGTGTTGGGGGAGATGGGGGAGGTGGTGGCAGGATGCAGATTGTGAAATGCCTGTGGGCAAGCCAAGCTTTGAAGAGTTGAGGGACATTTTTAAGGACTTCGTGTTGGAGGGTAGTGTGATCAGATCGTCCTGTTGGCACCTTGGCAGATGTGTTGGCTTTCTTGAGGCTCTTGCTGTGATAGAGGTGTGAAGTGCAGGTCTTAACTAAGAACTGTGTCAGTAGTTCTCAGACTTCAGTATGGATCACCTGGAGAACTTGTTAAAACATGTTCTAACATCACTCAGCCCCACCCCCAGAGTTTCTACTGTCTGTCTGGGGTGGGGATCAGAATCTGCATTTCCTTGGACAGAGTAGTGCTGAATATTTTCTGTTCAGTTGTAACAACTTCAGTGCAAACTGTTTATACTTTTTAAAGATTAAAAACAATTTTAATCCAGAGTCAGATACTTTTTGGGGGGAGTCTGTGATCATTATGTATTTTATGTGTTTATAGAAGTATATCTGTATAGAAAGTGAAGCTGATAACTACTTTGAAAATGGTTTTATTGGGTAATTTATTCACAGTGTTCAAAATTCAGAAGTGTTCTTTCTCTTCCTGTTTTCCCAACCCCTCCTAGCTACCAATTACTTTCCTGGAACCAAACAGGGATATCAGTTTCTTCTCTGTCCTTCCAGAGAAATACCATATATAAAGAAGCCAATGCATGTATAATCTGCACTTTCCTCAGTATTGTTTTGAGCACAAATGATAGCATGCTAGTCACTCTAATGTATTTCACTTTTTTCACTGATGTATTTTAGATCTTATATCAACACCTAAATAGCTCGCCTTCCCCTTTTTAATGGTGGCAAGGTGTTTTATTGTATGATATGCCATAATATATTCAATGTGTTTGACCAGTTGATGGATATTTAGGTTAGTTCAGTCTGCTGCTATTACAGACAGTGTTGCAGTGAATAACCTTGTTGTGTATAGCCTGTATGTGCAAGGGTGTTTGTACGATGAACTCTTTGAATTGGAACTGCTGAGTCACAGGCTGTTGAGTGTGTGCCTGCGTCCTTAGTCGCTGCTGACACTCTGCGACCCCAGGGACTGTAGCCTGCCAGGCTCCTCTGTCCATGGGATTTTCCCTGCAGGAATACTGGAGTGGGTTGCCATTTCCTCCTCCAGGGGATCTTCCCGACCCAGGGATTGAACCCCCATCTCCTACTTGGCAAGCAGATTCTTTACCACTGAGCCACTGGGAAGCAAGTGTTGTAGTTACTGCTGGACTGACTCCAGAGACTGCCCCAGTTCACACCACTGATCCCGATGTGAGGAACTGCTCACACTCTTGCCAACATAGTGTTAACCAAATAAAACAGTTTTGCTTTTTGCTTACATGATAGTAGAGATGGAATTTAATGTTTTTAAGTGAGTTTGAGCATCTTTTAATATATTTTGGTCATTTCTTTCAGTGAACTATCATTGTATTTTGGACTCTTCCACCATTTTGTTGTTGTTCATTGTGGTATAACTTGTGTAAGGTACAGTACACACATTTTAAACTGAGTGAACTTTCATTTATTGAGGTGTAATTTCCTGTAAAATGAACGGATCTTAAGTGTACAGTTTGGATGAGTTCTGACATTTTTATGTGATCATATAACCAAGCCAGCCTAGATTTAGAGCGTTTCCACTGCCCAGAAATAAGCTCCTTCAGGCTTCCTTTCCATTCCCTTTTCCTTTCTCCTTGCCTCAGGCAGTCACTTTCTGATTTCTTACCATCAGTTAGTTGTGTCTGCTAATTTTCAGCATACTACAAACTCATGTAACTGCCGCAGTCAAGACGGAGGGCATTTCGTGCCTTGCAGTAGGCTCTCCTGCACCCCCTGCAGTCTTCCCACCAGAGCTGCCCACTGCAGTGACCCGGGTCGACTGTAGGTCCGTTTGGTAAACTTGGAAGGCATCACTCTGTTGGGTCAGTGTTTTGTTTTTCCTCACTGCTGTGTGTGGGAATATAGCACTATTATTAATTTTATTGTGGATTGACAGATACTTGGTTTTTTCAGCTTTGGGCTCTGAATAAACCTGCAGCGAGTATTCATGTATATGTATTTTGGCAGATCTAAGAACTTACATCTTTATGGTATGTTAGAAATGGACTAAGGGGGCTATAAATTAGTTATAGGTATATGTCTATTTAACTTTAGTAGATACTGCCAAACAGCTACCCAATATTTCCACAATGTTTGAGAGTTTGGTTGCCCATATCTTGGTCCTTTTAATTTCAGCCATTCCAGTGGAATCTCATTGTGATTATAATCTGAATTTCTGTGGCAACAAATGATGTTGAGTATCTCTTCATGTGTTCATTGTTGACATGCTTTTTAACTGGGTGATTTGTAGGAGTTTTTTTTAATAGTGTATGTAATAAGCCCATTGTGATATGAGTTTGCAAATACTTTTTTTTTTTTTTTTTTTTTACTGGTTTGTAGTATGTCTTTTACTTTTGATTGCCTGGCAGAAATCACAGTGAGTAAACTTTAAATAAGTAAAGTAGACTTTATTTTGATCAAAATTTTCATTGTTTCAAAATCGCCTCCTAGTTTTGTGGTATACTTTTAAAAGTCTTGCTTCATTCTGAAGTCACCATATTTTAACAAACTTAATGTGTTCCCAGACGTATGATATTTTGTTATTTTGTGTATGGGGTCACAAAGAGATGGACATGACTGAGTGATTGAGTGCACACACGTGTTTTCCCATATGATGGGAAAAATGTTATTAAACTGACATGATTTTTTTTTTACCTCTTAGAATCTTTACCTTATACTTTTAGTTTAGTGTTGTATGTACTACTCTTCCAGATAAATGAGAAGAAAATAGACATGAAATACATTGGTTAAAGTATTTCCCCTAAATTTTCACTTTAGAGTAGGGCTTCCAAGTTGCTTTTTGATTTACTGCCGTGTTGCTCTGTTGTCTTTTGTACCGGGAGGAATGTTGGTGGGGAGATGGGAGGAGCATTTCTTAAAAGAATTAAAAAACAAAACACAACACAACAACCTAAAAGCCATTGAGGCTTCCATCTTAAGCTGACTTTGCAATTAGGTAGACCTAACTTCCAGGTGGTGCAGTGGTAAAGAACCCGCCTGCCAGTGTAGGAGACACAAGAGACCTGAGTTGGATCCCTGGGTCAGGAAAATCTCCTGAAGGAGGAAATGGCTCCTCCAGTATATTTGCCTGGAAATTTCCATGGACAGAGGAGTCTAGGGGACTGCTGTCCATGGGGTTGCAGAGCTGGAAGTAACTGAGCATGTCATGAAGACATAGTTTATTTTTTTTATTCTAGCTTCATGAACCTTGGTAAACTTTTCTTATTCTCCAGCTTCTGTACCTCTTTGTCTTAATTCTGATTTGTAGGGTGTAAAAGAGTGCCCAGTAATGTTTCAGCTTCCCAAGTTGCTAACTTCCATTCTGCAAATGTGGATGCTGGTTGTGTAATCACAATCAAGGACAGGTATGGTGTGATGATAGCTGGCCAACACTAGTTGTTAAAAAAAATCTATATTTTAAGACTGTATCGAATATTTAATGAATACAGTATAAAATCAGAGAAGTGCATTTTTCTCTACATGGATCAGTTTGAATTATTTCCTTCAGTTAAAGAAATCATAATGTCCTGTTCAGTAATTTTTTGTGTATATACATGAATATATAAACATATAGTTCAGAAAAGGCTAAAACAAACAGAAAAACAAAACGACAAGCAACAGTAGCAACAACAAAACCACGCCGGTATATGTTGCTGAGCTATTTACTGCCTTCTGAATATTCACAGCCTTGGCCATTGCTGCTTGGGAGAATCAGTCTGGTGGTGCTGGTGGCCGTTTTACAGTGATTATCTTTTATGTACGGGTGTAGTGCTGAGGTCAGGGTCTCCGACTTGCATTTTACTAATTGAAAATGGAATTAACCTAAGAGGTTCATAAGGTACATAAAAATGTGAGGCAGATGTAGGGAATAATCTGTTTGCCTACTGCTTGCAGAAATCTCTCTTTAATAAGGGTTTTGGGTAAAAGAAAACTTAAAGGGCACATAGACCAGCTAAAATAACCACATGAAAAGTGAGAAAGGCAGGAATTGGGTTGGGTGTCTGAGGTAGTAGGTGGGCAGAACCATCAGAAAAACAGCAAAGTGTAACTTAGACAATAACAGAAATGGAAAATTACAGTGTTAAACATTTATCAGATTTTAGAAAACAAATGTGTGTACATTTGTTTTTGTGTTGTGTACACTTATTTGTATATAAAATTGTTGTTTAACTGGTTTTGACTGATAAGTACTTTATAATTTTTTATGTTTCTAGAGTGTCATAGACTTTAGGTTTGTCTTATGATTTGGGACTCTTGAGTTTAAAACTACAAAACCCAGTAACGGAGAGCTTGATGAAACAGCTTGATTGGAAAGGATCTTGTGAAATTTGATGTGAGGATATGTTGTGAAATTGGGAACATAGCGAGGACTCCATGGAGACTGCTCTGGACCTTATATTGGTTCTTCTTTCTCTATGCGAACTAGGTACTTCTACTCACTTGGTCCACAGATCAGCAGAACAAAGCCTCCAGGAGCTCTTTAATTTATGTTATTTGACTAAGCTCCTAGAGAAAAGCACTCTTACTTTAGTATCTTCCCATTCCTCTTTTCTCTCTTCTCTTAGATTAAGTGAATCATGTGCAAATCTGATTCTCTAGCTATGTTCTTAACCACTACTTAATGTTAGTATGTGAAACTAGATCTAAACTATGAGATATTAGATTCACAAACGTGGTGATATCACTGACCTTGATGCGTTTATTATGCTTTTGAAAAAATTTATTTAAATTGAAGTGGTAAAGAATCTGCCTGCCACTGCAGGAGATGCAAGAGACACAGGTTCGATCCCCAGGTTGGGAAGATCCCCTGGAGTAGGAAATGGCAACTCACTCCAGGGTTCTTGCCTGGAAAATTCCATAGACTGCGGAGCCTGGTGGGTCACAGTCCCTGGGGTTGCAGAGTCGGATCTGACTGAGTGAGCACACGCACACATGGTTGATTTACAGTGTCATGTTCATTTTTGCTTTACAGCAGAGTGGCTTAGTTGAAAAATTTTAACTTGCTAAATTTAGCATGTTGAAGTATGTGAAATTTTACTGAAACTTTTGAGTCCTTATAAAGATGCAGCTAGATCTTTATCACGTTCTCTAGCTCGTCTTGAGAACGTGAAGGGTCGTGATCAATCTCTGCCAAAGCCCCATGCACTAGGGGGCTGCAGTAGTGTTATTTGCTTAGAGAGGCCTTTCTTGGTGTCATAGGAAATAGTACTTTTTTTTAGGCTTTACTACTGATTATAATTATACATTTATTTGGGTGACTTCTTCCCCCCTATTCTTTTCCCACTAGAATATTAAGGGCTTACACACCTTTAATGCCTGGAATGGTTATTGTAAATGTTTATTTTAAGAAAGAAGAGAGACTGGACATAAACTCATGATACTAAAAAATGTGATGAGAATTTTACGTCTTTGTGTTTTCAAGTAATTTTGATCAGACTTGTCATTTATATGTGTGTGAATATATATTGACTTTTATATGGTTTTTCTTTTTAATAAATCATGCAATTCTCATAACAGTGTTGAAAGTGCTCTGTTTTAAAATAGAGGGTCCTTATTTCCAAGTGATGCTTTAAATTGTGCTGTAAGTGGTAATTTACTTACCATTTTGGAGGGAATCTTTTTAGCATTAGAGAATTGATATAATTTCAAGAAGCTTGTTCATTCAGTTTTGGAAGTGAGCTATTTACTTTCCTTAGCAGCAAGGATCAGGCCCAGCATTTTAAACCCATGATGGAAAAGAAATTCTTCTCTTCTCTCATTGAGAAAATTTATCTGATGCCACATAACTAAAAAACAAACAAAAAAACTCTTGTCACTCAGGGAATTCAAAAAGAATTCTTCCTGTTATTTTTACATTTTAGAACAGGAGGTCTAAAACCCTAAAAGGATATTGCTACATTGAGGCTTTTTGAATGCTGATGATTTTTGAATTTTTTTTAATAGCTTTAGTTTTGGAGGTGAGGAGAGATGTCTTAGTGCTAGCCTCAGTAGTTTAAATGTGGCCTATAGGATGGGTATACCTGTTTTTGAGTTATATTGTCTGTGTGTGGAAGAAGAATACTTGTTTTGTAATGCTGCAGGTAGCTGACTAGTTTTCGGGGTTTATATAACCTTAGGGTTGTTAGTGGTTGTCCGGTGGTGCCACAGGTGATTGCCCAGTCACCGCCACACTGGGTAGACTGGCTTCTGAGCTCCTCTAAATTACTGCTTCTGAGCTATCTTCTCTCTAGAAGCAGTACCATATTAACATGCAGGATTTTCATTTCTTACTATACATTAGCAAATCTCGGGTTGTACCGCTGCCATTGTTTTGTAGCCTTGTTCTGTTTCTTGTATTTGAACTGCAATTTGCAACAGAGTTTTCTTTAGAAACAATGTTACAAGAGTTTATTAGTTCTCCAGTGGTAAATATTACTTGTTCCTTAGCCATATAGATTGTTTTACTGAAAGCTGCCACAGTGGGAACTTAAAGTATATGAGAAAGGTAGGTTGGAGTGTGGAGGTTATGAACAAACTAAAACAGAATACTTAGTAAAGGTAGTATTTATGACCAAAATAAGTGAGGCATACTTTAGATATAATAAAAGGTACCCATTCGAAGTGTTTAATTCAATGAATTTCGACAAATAAGTATATATGTATAACCACCCAGTTCAGGCCAAGGCTCATGTTCATTATAGAGAAAGTTCTCTTGTTCCCAACTGTGGTCAGTCCTACTCTTCACTGCAGATTACGTTTGTTTCTTTTAAAGTTTTATATAAATTTCATTCTTTTCTATGGTGGGCATGATAAAGGCACCTCCTCCAAGATAGCCATACCCAAATCTGCAGAACCTGTGTATGTTTCACCCTATGTTCAGTTCAGTTGCTCAGTCGTGTCCAACTCTTTGCAACCCCGTGGACTGCAGCACGCCAGGCCTCCCTGTCCATGACCAATTCCCAGAGCTTGCCCAAACTCATGTCCATAGAGTCGGTGATGCCATCCAGCCATCTCATCCTCTGTCATCCCCTCCTCCTGCCTTCAATCTTTCCCATCATCAGAGTCTTCCCATGAGTCAGTTTGTCACATCAGGTGGCCAAAGTATTGGAGTTTCACCTTCAGCATCAGTCCTTCCAATGAATATCCAGGACCAATTTCCTTTAGGATGGACTGGTTGGATCTCCTTACAGTCCAAGGGACTCTAAAGCGTCTTCTCCAACACCACAGTTCAAAAGCATCAGTTCTTCGGCACTCAGCTTACTTTATAGTCCAACTCACATCCATACATGACTACTGGAAAAACCATAGCTTTGACTATATGAACTTTGTCAGCAAAGTAATGTCTCTGCGTTTTAATATGCTGTCTAGGTTGGTCATAGCTTTGCTTCTAAGGAGCAAGCGTCTTTTAATTTCATGGTGCAGTCACCATCTGCAGTGATTTCAGAGCTCCAAAAAATAAAGTCTCTTACTGTTTCTGTTGTTTCCCCAGCTATCTGCCATGAGGTGATGGGACCGGATGCCATGATCTTAGTTTTCTGAATGTTGAGCTTTAAGCCAACTTTTTTACTCTCCTCTTTCACTTTCATCAAGAGGCTCTTTAGTTCTTCGCTTTCTGCCATAAGGGTGGTGTCATCTGCATATCTGACGTTATTGATATTTCTCGCGGCACTCTGGATTCCAGCTTGTGCTTCATCCAGCCCAGCATTTCTCATGATGTACTCTGCATATAAGTTAAATAAGCACCGTGACAATATACAGCCTTGACGTACTCCTTTTCCTATTTGGAAACAGTCTGTTGT
Source organism: Antilocapra americana (assembly GCA_007570785.1). Classification (NCBI taxonomy): domain Eukaryota; kingdom Metazoa; phylum Chordata; class Mammalia; order Artiodactyla; family Antilocapridae; genus Antilocapra; species Antilocapra americana. The sequence continues at coordinate 13,960,910 of ML664161.1, read as the reverse complement.
TCCATGTCCAGTTCCAACTGAAGCTTCTTGACCTGCATACAGATTTTTCAGGAGGCACGTAATGTGGTCTGGTATTTCCATCTCTTTAAGAATATTCCACAGTTTGTTGTGATCCACACAGTCAAAGTCTTTGGCATAGTAAATAAGGCAGAAGTAGATGTTTTTCTGGAACTCCTGCTTTTCCATGATCCAAAGAATGTTGGCAGTTTGATCTCTGATTCCTGTGTCTTTCCTAAATCCAGCTTGAACATCCGGAAGTTCATGGTTCACATACTGTTGAAGCCTGGCTTGGAGAACTTTGAACATTACTAGCGTGTGAGATGAGTGCAATTGTGTGACAGTTTGAACATTCTTTGTCATTGCCTTTCTTTGGGATTAGAATGAAAACTGACCTTTTCCAGTCCTGTGGCCACTGCTGAGTTTTCCAAATTTGCTGGAATATTGAGTGCAGCACTTTCACAGCATCGTCTTTTAGAATTTGAAATAGCTCAACTGGAATTCCATCACTTCCACTAGCTTTGCTTGTAGTGATGCTTCCTAAGGCCCCTTGACTTCGCATTCCAGGATGTCTGGTTCTAGGTGAGTGATCACACCATTGTGATTATGTGGGTCATGAAGATTTTTTTGTACAGTTCTTTGTATTCTTGCCACCTCTTCTTAATATCTTCTGCTTCTGTTAGGTCCCTACCATTTCTGTCCTGTTGTGCCCATCTTTGCATGAAATGTTCCCTTGGTGTATCTCTAGCCTTGTCCATTCTGTTGTTTTCCTCTATTTCTTTGCATTGATCACTGAAGAAGGCTTTCTTGTCTCTCCTTGATATTCTTTGGAACTCTGCATTCAGATGGGTCTATCTTTCCTTTTCCCCTTTGACTTTTGCTTCTCTTCTTTTCTCAGCTATCTGTAAGGCCTCCTCAGACATCCATTTTGCATTTCTTTTTCTTGGGGATGGTCTTAATCACCGCCTCCAGTACAGTGTCATGAACCTCTGTCCATAGTTCTTCAGGCACTCTGTCAGATCTAATTCCTTGAATCCCTTATGTAGCAAAAGGGATTTTGCAGATGTAATTAAATTTTGGGCCTTGAGAAGGGGAGACTATCCTGGATTATACAGGTGAGGATAATCTAATCGCTTGAGTCCTTTAAAGCTGTAGTCTGAGAGGGGGCTACTGAAGGATGGTCAGAGATTGAGAAGGGGGACCTTGAGCCAACTAATGTGGGCTGCCTCTGGAAGCTGGAAAGGTCAAAGAGATGGATCTCCCCCATAAGCCACTATAGAGGAATGTGGCTCTGCTCTTATGTCTTCATTTGAGTGCGGAGGCCTGTGTCAGACTTCGCACCTGCCGAACTGTAAAGTAATGCATTTGTATTGGTTTAAGCTGCTAGATTCAGGGTAGTTTGTTGTAATAGCAATAGAAAGTGATATACTTTTCTTTTGTGCCCTCCTTCCTGCCATTTTAAGATTGATCATGCTGTTACGTCTGTCAGTAATTAGTTCCTTTTCACATCTTAGTACCATTCCATTATGTGGATGTATCACAATTTTTTATCCATTCACCTGTTGATGAAATGTTTATATTGTTTTCAGTTTTAAATGATTAGAAGTAAAGCTACTGTGAATGAATATTTGTCTTCGTATGGACGTAATGTTTTTACTTTTCTCCACATTTAGAGTGGGATTGCTAGGTCAAGTGATATATATATGTTTAATTTTACAAGAACTACTATACTATTTTCTAAAGTAGTTATGTCAGTTCACATTCCTGTGAGCAGCTTCTCTACCCTGGAAGTTTTAGACTTTTTAATCTTAGCCATTCTAGTAAATATTTCATAGTATCTCCCTGTGTTTTTATTTCATTGATGACATTCATGTGTCTTTTGTGAACTCTTAAAATATTTTGCTAATTATTTGTTGGGTTGTTTGTTTTCATATAATTGTTATAGTTTTCTTTATATACTGTGGATGTAAGTCCTTTGTCAGAAGTACATAGAATACTTTTTCTGGTAATATGGCTTGCTGTATCATTCATTTCATGTTCTTTTTAAGAGTCCAAGTTTTACATTTTGGTTGTTAGCTTAGTCACTAAGTCGTGTCTGACTCTTTGTGACCCTGTGGACTGCAGCTTGCCAGGCTCCTCTATCCATGGGATTTCCCAAGCAAGAACACTGGAGTGGGTTGCCATTTCCTTCTCCATTTGGTCATTTCAATTCAGCTGCTCAGTTGTGTCTGACTCTTTGCGACCCCATGGACTGCAGCACGCCAGGCCTCCCTGTCCATCACCAAGTCCCGGAGTTTACTCAAACTCACGCCCATTGAGTCGGTGATGCCATCCAACCATCTCATCCTCTGTCATCCCCTTCTTCTCCCATCTTCAATCAAATTTTTTGTTTTATGATTTGTGCTTTTTATATCCTAAGAAAATGTACCCTGTGATGTCTTTTAGAAGTTTTAGAGCTTTAGGTTTTAGTTGTAGGACTGGGATCAAACGTCAAATTACTTTAAGTTTTGTGTATAGTATGAGGTAAACTCGTTCTGCTGCCGCCACCCCCCCCCCCCCCCCGCCTACCCTCCTATGTGAATACCCAGTTTTTTTTTGTTTTTTTAATTTTCTTTACTTTATTGTGTTGGTTTTGCCATACAATGACATGAATCCGCCATGGGTATACATATGCTCCCCCTCCAGAACCCCCCTCCCTCCTCCCTCCCGATTCCCTCTCCCTGGGTCATCCTGGTGCACCAGCCCCGAGCATCAAACCTGGGCTGGCGATTGATTTCACATATGATAATTATCATGTTTCAATGCCGTTCTCCCATATCATCCCACCCTTGCCCTCTTCCACAGAGTCCACTGTGGAAGACTGTTCTATACATCTGCGTTCCTTTTGCTGTCTTGCATACAGGGTTATCGTTACCATCTTTCTAAATTCCATATATATGCGTTAGTATACTGTATTGTTTTTCCTTCTGGCTTACTTCACTCTGGATAATAGGCTCCAGTTCCGTCCACCTGAGTAGGACTGGGATCAAACATCAAATTCCTTTAAGTTTTGTGTATAGTATGAGGTAAACTCGTTCTGCCTCCCCCCGCCTATCCTCCTATGTGAATACCCAGTTTTTTCAGTGCCATTTGTTGAAAAAGAGTATCCTTTGTCAAAAACCATCTTTGGGGAGGGCTGATTTCTTAAGATTTTCTATGTACCTGATCATACTGTCTGTAAATACAGATAATTCATTCCTTCTGGTTTGTATTGTTTTCATCTCTTACTTTATTTCAACTGGTTAGGATCTCCAGTACGTATTACAGTTGGTGATACAGGACATTCTTGCCTTGTTCTCAAATGTGAGGGCAAAGCATTCTGTTTTTCTTTATTGAGTATGATGTTATAAGTTTTCATTGAAACTCTTTATTAGACTGAGTATGTTTTCTTCTGTTCATAGCTTGCTGAGAGTATTTATTGTGAATGGGTGTTGAATTTTGTCACAGGTTTTTGCTGCATCTATGGAGACAGTCATATATGTTTTCTCCTTTATAAGTTATCACTTTCAAGTGATAAGTCATCTTTGCCTGCATCCAGAGTCATGATGTACTATCCTTTTTTTATATTGTTGATTTGATTTTCTGATACTTTATGAAGACTTTTTTTCATCTATGTTCACAAGGGGCATTGATTTAGTTTTTATTTGCTTCTTTCTCTCTTTGTCTGGTTTTGGTAATGTTGGTGTAAAGCTAATTCCAGAAAATAAATTGTGAAATATTTGCCTTCTCTGTTTTTTGGAAGACTGTGTAGGTTTGGTATTTTCTCTGAACGTTTGATAAAATTCACCAGAAAAGTCACCTGGACCATTATCCATTTCTAGAGCTTTTTCATTATCCAAAACAGACACTGTACTCATTAAATAATACGTCCTCATTTCTCTCTTCTCTCAGCACCTGGTAATCTTTGTTCTACTATTTATTTCTAAGAATTTGCCTATTCTAGGTATCTCCTGTAAACTTGATCATAGAGTATTTGTCCTTTTGTGTATGGCTTATTTTGCAGCATATATCAGAATTTCACTTCTTAAAAAATTCTCCCCGGTTTTATTGAAATATAAATGACAGTGCTGGCCTGTATGCTGAGTCGCTTCAGTTGTGTTCTGACACCTTGCATTCTGTCCTATGGATTGTGGTCTGCCAGGCTCCTTTGTCCATGGACTTCTCCAGAGAAGAATACTGGAGTGGGTTGTCATGCCCTCCTCGAGGGATCTTGCTCACCCAGAGATCAAACCCACATCTCTTTATTATGTCTCCTGCATTGGCAAGCCTGTTCTTTACCACTCCTGGAGAAGGGAATGGCAGCCTACTCCAGTATTCTTGCCTGCAGAATTCCATGGACAGAGGAACCTGGTGGGTATTATAGTTCATGGGGTCACAAAAAGGCAGACACTACTGAGCGAATAGCACTGTAATTGAACACTGTAAATTTAAGGTGTATAACAGTGATTTGGTATATGTTGAATGGCATCACCAACTCAATGGGCATGAGTTTGAGCAAGCTCCAGGAGTCAGTGATGGACAGAGCAGCCTGGTGTGCAGCAGTCCATGGGGTCACAAAGAGTCAGACACGACTGAGCGACTGAACTGGTCATGTATATACTGTGAAATGATTACTACAATAAGTTTAGTTAGCATTTATCTCCTCACACAGTTTATTTTCTTTCCTTGTGATGAAAACTTTCAAGATTATCTTCTTAGCAGCTCTCAAATACACACTGCAGTGTTACTGACGGTAGTCGTCATGTTCTGTCCCCAGAACTTAGTTTGTCTTACAACTGGAGACTTGTACCTTTGACTGCCACTGAAAAAGAGATTTATTTCTTTATGGCTGAATAATATTCTTTTGTGTATGTTTATACTATGTTTTGTTTATCCATTCATTTATTGATGAACATTTGGGTGGTTTCCTCTTGTTGGTTAATGTGGATATAATATATAATTCTCTGAATGTTGGTATATATATATGTGTGTGTGTGTGTGTGTATATATATATATATATAAATATCTGATTCACTGATTTCAATTCTTTTTGAGTAGATACCCAGAATTGCTGGATCGAGTGGTAGTTCTATATTTTGGGGAACTCCATATTGTTTGCTCATTGGTTGTACCTTTTTTTGTTTTTGGCTGCACCATGCAGCATTTAGGATGCTGCTTCCCCAGCCAGGGATGAACCCAGGCCCCCTGCACTGGAAGTTCTGGGTCTTAACCACTAGACCATCAGAAAGTCCTGGCTGTGCCATTTTATATTCTTAATGTTCAAGAGTTCCACTTTATCCAAACCCTTTCCAACACTTGTTATTTTCTGGCTTAAAAAAAATATTATTTTTAATTGTGGCATGGTCAATACAACAAGGATTTTTACCATCTTAACCATTTTAAGTATACGTTTCAGTTGTGCTAAGTATACTCTTCAGTCTCAAGAACTCTTTTCATCTTTTTAAACTTTAAGTCTCTATTCATTAAACAACTCACTAACCTCCTCTTTTCCCACTTCCAGTCCCCCACATCCACCTGTTTTTGTGGATTTGAGTAGTCTAGATACCTCATGAGTGGCATCATATGGTATTTGTCTTTTTGAGGCTTTTTTCTTTCATTTAGCAGAATGTTTCCCGGGGTTAATACGCATAATATTATGTGTCAGAGTTTCCTTCCTTTTGAAGGCTGACTAGTACTCCATTGTATGTAGACCACACTTTATTTATCCATTTGTCCCTTGATGGACGGACACTTGTGTTGCTTCCGTCTTTTGGTTATTGTGAATTGTGTGCTGTTAGGAACATGGATGTGCAAATATGTCTTAGAGACCTTGCTTTCAGAGGTGAGTATATGCCTAGAAGTGGAATTATAGGGTCATATAGTAATCAAATTTTAATTTTTTGAGGAACTGTCATGCTGTTTTCCATAGAAGCCACACCATTTTACATACTCCCCAGCAGTGTACAAAGTTTTTGATTTTTCTATCTCCTTGCCAACACACATTTTCTGTGGGTATGGATTTTTAAAAATTAATAATCATACTAATGTATATCATTGTTTTGATGTGCAATTCCCTAGTGATCAGTGATGTTGAACATCTTTTCATATGTTTGTTCATCATTTGTGTATCTTATTTGGAGTAATGTCTGTTAAGTCCTTTGCTTACTTCAAAATGAGATTTTAAAAATTATTGTTGAATGGTGGGAGTTCTTTATATATTACAGATACTAATCTCATATTAGATATATAACTTGCAGATTTTTTTTACGTTCTCTAGGTTGCCTTTTAACTGTTGGTTGTGTACTCTGATTCACAGACTTGTTTTCTGTTTATTTGTATTTGGTAGTAGCCATCTTAATGGGCCTGAGGTGGTATCTCACAATGGTATTTGACTTGGAAGAGTCAAAAACCTAATGATACTGAGCATCTTTTCATGTGCTTATTGGCCATTTGTATATCATCTTTGGCAAAGCTTAAAATTTTAACAAGTGTTTTTGTGCAGTAACTTCATTACTTCTTCTGTTTCCTTTTCTGTTATTTGTATTATATATTAGTTTTAAATAAAAAATTTTTTAACGTTGTTCTCTTCATTCTTTTGTGCCCCTCTGATTATTTTTCAAGCAATGTTTTATAATATTCTGAGTAAGCTATGTGGGCTTGGTTGGTGAAGACTTTATTTTCTTAAATCTTGACCTTGCCATTATTCAAATATGCACTACTCGATCAGTTTACCTTCTCTGGGTCCATAGATGGTAATAAGTTACATATGCTGGTTGCAAACCAGTTTTCAGGCAGGGTAGAATGTGAGGACAGGAATAAAAATGTGAGAACAGGAATTGTAAAGAGCAGGAGCTAAACAGGCTTAGGGGAAAGCTGTGTGGGAAAACAGAAAAAGAGCAGGGGAAGATAGAAGCAATATTCTTTCATTTAGGGAGCAAAGTAAATTGAATATCAAACTTGGGGGAGACTCTATGAATGAGGAGTAGAGAGATCTACATAGAAATAGATCTACTTAGAAAAAGATAGAAATAAATAGAACTTGGGGCCAGCATTGCTTGAGTAGGTGAGGGAAATAAATATGGGATAGAGTGGGGCTCAAATTAGTTAATCCTTTGGCTCTGGAGAAACCAAGAGCAAGAAGGATCGTGGTCTTGGAGTGAAAAGTAAAGTTCATAATTCACAGTGAGTAAAGCAACTGATTCCCTGATAGCTCAGTTGCTAAAGAATCAGCCTGCAATGCAGGAGACCCCTGTTCAATCCCTGGGTCGGGAAGATCTGGAGAAGGGGAAGGCTACCCACTCCAGTATTCTGGCCTAGAGAATTCCATGGACTGTAGAATCCATGGGGTCGCAAAGAGTTGGACACCACTGAGCGACTTTCACTTTCACATAGCAACTGAAAAGATAAGTGTGACTGCTGTGAGCATCTTTGGAAGAAGTTTTGTAACACAGGCCAATTGAGTAATCTAACAAAATTTTTAATTTACTGTAATTGTATTTAATTTATTCGTGTAAGTCCCTCACAGTTAACCATTTGAGTCAACTTGAAATCAATTGTGTGTAGTGGCATATAGGACAAAACAGTATTTAGGACTGTATCTAGAGGGAAAACTCCCTTTACTCTTGATTGGTGAAAAATTATTCTGAGATTTCACCATAGGTGAGGGAATTGAAAACACCACAGGTGTTCTAGAGTGCAGCTAGTTTTCTCACTCAGCCTGTTTACTTTTATTATGTAAAACATCACCACCTAACACAGTCTAAGGTAAGTGGTTTTTAAATATTTCTTTTGATACATACCAATAGAGTTACACCATATTGAGATGTTTATACATAAAAAAATACTTGTGATGTAGAAATGGTGAAATCTGAAAATGTATGGCTGTACTGAGTCATGGATCTGGGTTTTTTGACCAGCTTTGAGTTTTATATGGGCTTCCCTGGGGGGTCAGACAGTAAAAGAAAGAATCTGCCTAAAATCTAAAATGTGGGAGACCTGGTTTCCAACCAGGGTTGGGAAGATCCCCTGGAGGAAGAAATGGCAACCCACTCCAGTATTCTTGTCTGGAGAATCCCAAGGACAGAGGAGCCTGGTGGGCTGCAGTCCATAGGTTGCAAAGAGTTGAACACGACTGAGCAGCTAACCCTTGATTTTATATACCATGTGACACTGGGCAAGTGACCCAACTTTCTCTTCACCAGAGCCACATTATTTGTAAAATAAAGGAGTTGAATGTCATCGTTAATCAGTATCATATCTGATTCTGTGATCGTTTTCTTTTAGTTTAGTATTAGTTTTTCTGAGCTGTCTTCAAAACAAGTACATTATATATAACCTTATTCACTAGAGAGAATACATTTGAAGTTCTGAACAACAAGCTCATGTTCCAGACCTTTTTATCAGTGGTAGATTTGTATTCTATATTACATGGTGAGGCAAAATCTCAGATTCTCACAAGTTATTACAATTTGCATCCTAATTTTTTTTTCATTGTTAAAAAAGGTGTTTTTTTGGTCCTGATTTTTAAATGAAGGTGAAGTATAAAACTTTAACTGTTTCTCATTTATGAGTAATTTCCTCTACTTCATTCTAAAGCCTATTTGGATTTTGTTATAGAATCTTTAGATGACTGCTTTCTGTTAGTTGCCTTCTGCATGGCACTTGAGTAAAGGCTTAGACATGACTTACTCCTCAAGATAACTTCATTTTGGGGGCTGGAGATAGATAGATAGAGCAAGGAATATTACCAGTGGGTAGGAAATTTTTTTCTGTTTTCTGCATGCGTGCTCAGTTGTGTCTGATTCTTTTCAACCCCGTAGACTGTAGCTTGCCAGGTTCCTCTGTCCATGGGATTCTCCAGGCAAGAATACTGGAGTGGTTTGCCATTTCCTTCTCCAGGGATCTTACCGACCCAGGAATCAAACCTGTGTCTCCTTCATTAGCAGGTGAATTCTTTACTGGTGAGTCACTGGGAAGCCCTTCTTTATATCTAATAGGGTATTAAATTACATGACGGGGAAAATTTTTGAATCAGAGTACTTCAAAGAGACAAATAATATTCTTTTGCTGGGTGACTCAGTTTGTAGATGCTGAAAGCGGAAGAAAGGATCAGGAATGGGTTGATTTTTACTTTTTACTGATCTGGTGACTTTTGGGCTCTGGATTTTGGATGCAGAGAAGGCACCCTGTTGTGATCATTTCTTAGCATTTCCATTCATCTACCTGTGAGTTTCCTGTTTGGGCTCATTTTGTTTAGTTTTAAGGAATTGAGTACTCTTTATCTTCTGCAAAATGTCAACCCTTTCGACACTATAGTTATTTGCTCCTTTACTATAATCTTTGGATCTTATTCCCCTCCTCCCCCAATAAAAACCTTAATACCAGTTATTTTTTAAGAAGACTCCCTTATTGCTGGCTTTTTCAATTTCTAGAGAAAATGAATAGTCAGGTACATTTGGCTCTTGGTGACTTGGTATTATCCTGAAAATAACTCTTTTTGACACAATATTTTAATTTGATATGTTTGCCCTTACTGTGGACTCAGGAGAGTGACTGAAGAAAATTGGACTTTGTGGTTCACTTTTAACTATGGGCTAAATTGTGCAGTGTTTCATGTCTTCTGTTCTCAAAGTAGGTAAGCAAGGACGATAGAAATATACATATACCTATTTTAATATTAGTTTACATTAGCATTTCCTCAGTTATTTTAGAAGAATTTTAGAGCAGAGGTCAACGTACTCTTTCTGTAAAGAGTCAGATAGTAAATGTTTTAGGCAGCTACTCAAGTCTGTCTGTTGTAGTGGGAAGGCAGCCATAGACAATATGTAAATGAATGGGTATGGCTGTATTCCAATAAAATTTTATTTATGATAGACATTGAAATTTGAAGTTCGTTATTTTTAATATACTCCCCCTCCTCCATTTAAAAATGTGAAAACTATTCTTAGCTTATGGATTGTGGAAAAACAGGTTGGATTTGGCCCATTAGCCATAGATTGCCAACTCCTGCTTTAGAAGAATGTTGATAAATTTGTTTCAATCCCTGCCCTGTCCTATTTAAGTAATTAATTATAGAATTTGTGTAATAGAACAAAGTCTAAGCTTTCAAATCTGAGAAATCCAATCTAAACCTTTAGTTTTCTTATGTGTAAAATAGGAATGCTACACTTATTATAAATCATAGTCCTTTATACTAAACAATAACTCACCCTGGCTATTGTAAGCAGAGTGGGGAATTATTAAAGAATATTAGGTAGCTCATTGAGTCATGGGGGAGTGCTAGAGATTAGACTTTAGTCCAAGCCTCAGGGAAGATTTCCCAAAAACATACAGCAGAACTTGGTTTGAGAAAGCTAATGTTGCTGAGCTCTAAATGCCAGAGACTCAAGTTGATTGAAGATGCTACTGCTGTTGTGCTTTTTCAGTGGCAGGAACTCTATGTTGTAACCACTGGAAAGTGACTAACATTGCTCCCACCACCAGCAAAAGCCATATGTGGGGTTTGAGCAAAAATGTTACTTAATTCCAAATCAAAGTCTTTTGGAGATTTACATAATACAGAATACTATGCTATGTCCATAACTAGAAAGGAGACTGGAGATTTTAAATTCTGATTTCTACATTAGAGATGACATGAGCTAATTAGAAATTACATTAGTACATTAGGCACTGGATCATAAAATTTGTAGAAATATCCACAAATTAAAGTCTGTTGAAATTTTTAGTCGTGTTGAGTATGATGGATATCCATAATAGTAGATACTTAACTATAACTATAGTATATAGACCTCTTTTTGTACTTAGGCTTCAAACAACTATAATAGGCTCTTACCTAATAATTATAATGTATGAAAGGTTTCTGTTCTAAGTTAGTATGTGAATTGGTTTGTTAGAACCTAGAATATATTCTGTGTTCAAAACTAAAAGGTTATAAATAATGGACCTGTTTCCAGGGTAGTCAGCATAAGATTGTTTACACCAGCCAAGTGTCTATTTCACGGAGATAAGTTCCTTCATGATGGAAAGATCCTGAGTGCTATCAGGTTGCTACCAGGTGGCTGTTTGTCCACAGTGAAATATGGTACAGTTTGGTGTGGAGGCGAGAGGGACTCAGTTGCTGCTTATGGCAGATTATGTTATTCTAAGCAGTTAGCTTCCTTCTTTATTGGGTTTCTCTTTACAGCGTCCCTACCTATGGGAGGAGTACTTCTTTTTATCATTGATATCGAGCTTGGCCATGGGATTTGACCAAAGTCAGTGGAAGATGGGAAGCGATATATGTCATGTCTAAGAAGCTTTGAAAGCCATTGCATGAATTGATCTTTGCTCATTTTTCTCTGTCATGAGGAAAGCAGGTGCCAGATAAAGGCTTTTTCTTTTTCCAGGATTCCAGAATGAAGATGATACCTGTAATCAACCCAAAGTCAACATAACAAAAATGAGAAATATGTTTTTGTTCTAGTAAACTGTGTGTGGCTATGTGCTCAGTTGTGACCCCATAGACAGTAGCCTGCCAGGCTCCTCTGACCATGAAATTATCCAGGCAAGAATACTGGAGTGGGTTGCCATGCCCCTCTCCAGGGGATCGTCCTGACCCAGGGATTGAATTGGCAGGTGGATTCTTTACCAACTGCACCACCTCATAAAACAGTAGTTCTCAGAGTGCTGTCTGTTGAGCCCAAGACCCTTTAAGGATCAAAGGGTCCTTAAATTTGGTATTATTATTTTAATAATAATACCAAATTCCTTTTTTATCATGTTGACAATTGCACTGTGGTTCATAAGCAATGGTGGGGAGAAAACTGCTGATGCCTTAGCAAAAGTCAGTGCAGTTGCTTCAAGCTGTGCTCTTTGTCACCATATATTTATAGTAAATAAAAAATTATACTTGAGGATTAAACTTACTAATTAAAAAAATCTTGATTTTGAGTATGCATCTTTCTATAAGCCTTTTTGAATGAAGCAGAAAGTATTGATGAAGTACTTCTGCATGCTGAAGTATGTGTTTGTCACAGGGAAAAGCACTTGTGTGATTATTTGAATTATGAGCCAGACTAGCCTCTATGGAATATAATTTTCACTTGAAACGGTGATTCATGAGGGTTATTTTGACATGAGTGTTTGACAGACATCTTGTCAATTGAAGTGACCCTTTACTTCTAGGAAAGCAACTGGCAATATTTGTTGCCAGTAATAAAATCTGATAAGATTTCAAGTGTAAATTATCAGGCAGTGTGAGCTTGATAGCTTCCCAGTACTTAGGTTTTTTTCTGATGAGCTTTGTGGTGATAGTAGTGAAGGCAGTTTTTTAAAATAATTAATACTGTATTATGAAATGCCAACATTTGGGAGCTATACCAAACTCAATGGACCAGTATTTATAACTGACTGATGAATGATGTTACAAAGTCACACATAGGCAAAAGACTGACCCATGTTGCCAGATTGATGGATTAATGTAACAGTATGAAAATTAACTGATAAGATTGAAGATTCTATACTTAAATGAACCTTTAAAAAAAAAGTTTTCTTATTGAGGTGTAGTTGATTTATAATGTTTTAGTTTCTTCATTGAACCTTTAAGACACTATTGTTGAGCTTTGAGATAGAATCAAAGAATAATACTCAAAGCTATTCAAAAAAGCCGGCAAATATTCCCCCCTTTTCTAAATATATATCTATGAGTTATTTTTCTCATGTATTTCAGCCGAAACAGCATTGCAACAGATATGTTAATCTGATATTTTATTAAGTCAGATCTTAAAGACTTTATTTTTTATTTAAATTTAAATTTTTTATTTTCTCTGGCTGCACCACATGGCAGTGTGGTACCAGATTGTCAACTAGGCATGACACCCTGCATTGGACGCTTGGGCTCTTAACCACTGGACCACCAGGAAAGTCCAAAGAGATTTTAAAAATAGAACCCTTCTTAACATTTTACTGTTTTGTTTTTTGGAAGATGTAGCTTATTTTAAAATAAAAAGTTTATTTGTGCTAACATGTAGTTGGTTTATTATTTTTAAAATGGATTGACAAATCTTTCAAGTCTTACCTATGGAGCATCAAGAACTGCCTGGGACCCTTTCCCAATTGGGACCCCAGATGTGCAGTGACATAGGACTTTGTCTGGATGTTGGTCAAAACCCAGTTTGGTGATATACTCTCTGTTCTTTCTTTTTCTCTTTTCTTTTAATGTTAGTATATTGAAAGTGAACTAGATAATTCTCTAATAAATGTCTGTATTATTTATTTGTTGAAAAAAAGATAATTTCTAATATAATTAATATTGTTAGAACCCGTGTAAGCAGAAATTCTTTGAGAGTCTCGATTTTTAAGGGTATAAAGGAATTATCAGCCCAAAATATTTTAAGAATCACTGTTGTAACTATTAGGAGTTTCAGAATTGTTTGCTGCTACATCATAACCTAGTGAAAGATGGTACATTGGCAGGGTAGCTGAGTTAACCGTGTTGTGAAGTGCAAGTTCATCCAATTTCTTGAGCCTCTGTTTTATGGTTGTGGCTGATTTTTGTGAGGTCACTGATTAGGCATTAAAGTTGCTGGTGAAAGGTATTGACTTCCAAGGAATGGATTACCTTGCTGCACGATTTCACATGATTATGGAATCTCCCTACGGTTGGGACTTTTTGGTGAGCCTTTCCATGGAACAGAAATATTTTCACACTTGGTCAGTTCTGACAGTTCCATCTATATATCTTGTCCTTAAATCACTGTCCATACCTGTGTCTTTTGAGAACCTGACCTGGAAATCTAGCCAAATTATTGCTTCCTCACCGTGTTTCCCGTTATTGACAATGTGGATCGTGACATGTTCTGCCCAGTGGGAGAACTTCCCTTTCTGACCTTCCTTAGCAGCTATTCCAGATGGGACAGTAGGGTAAAAAGAGTTTTTGGGTGATACCAGCATGTTGGGCAGAGTCATTTGTAATCCAAGGTCAGATATTTTCTTTCTTAGCCAGAATAGAGAATCCCCTCCCTATGTAGCAGTAGGCCTGTGTGAGGAAAAAGACTGCAGTGCATCAGGAATAGGCCCACCTATTCCTGAAAATGTGAGCCGTCTGCTCATGCTTCACAAGCAGCCTGAATCCTGCTCAGTGTATATCATGACACTTGATGATGGAGTGTTTCTGTCACATCAGCCTTACTTGGTGGACCACATGATGACATTTCCTGACAGGCAGCTCAGATTTTACAGTTACCTGTGGCTAGGTGTTCATTCTCCAAAGTAGAAAAGGTACAAGAATTATTTTCAAGAGAGTCTTAGTTTAATAAAGTGTGACTTGGCCCAAAACCTCGTAGGCGTCGGTGCTGTGATTCTCCTTAAGGATTTGCCAGTGCCTCCTGTGGCATTCATCTCTCGACCCTTGGAGCATCATTGCCGTCAGAGGGGCATCGTGGTCAAGCAGCAGAGCTACTTGTGTTGCACCGTGGATTGACTCAGGCATTTTCCCTTGCTCTGGGATAAACTTAAAGCTGCTGGATTTCAGGTTATTCAGTCAATAGAGCAGCACACACAGACTGGTATATGTTGTTCTCAATATCCAGAGGCCCATCAAGCTTTCTGCTCCTTTTTTGTTGTTGTAGTGGGTATTGACTTGCTTTTTATTTTGAAGGGAATATCCTGAATTGCCGCTCTCCACCTGCTTCTAGAACTTCTTACTGGTGTCAGGACCCTGTATTTTCTTGTGACTTATTTCCTGTCTTCTGGCATATCTGTCTTTTTAAGGCATCTAGAGCACTGCCTTCTGTTGGCTTGAGTTTATCAGTATAGTGAGCCAGTGTGACGTCAAATGGTGTGATGAGAAAACTACAGTCTAAGAAAGTAGACACTTAGCGTGGCAAAATAGTGATCATGTACTGCTCTCCAGGTGAAATTAAAGCAAATTGTAGAGACAGAGACACCATTTTTCAGAACTGTAGCTGTATACTAGGCACTGCTGCTCTAAAGAGATTTAATTTGAATTACCAACTTTGCTTGTGGTCATTAAGGTTCTTCTCTAAGAACTTTTGTATGTTCTGCATTAGCTAGACTTTTGTACGAAGTGAATATCTGCAAGGGGTTGCAACCCTTGTTGCTTTTGATTCTTGGATAATCTCCCAGGAATGGCATTTTTGATTGGTGGGAGAGCTCCAGGGGTCTCTCTCTGGCCTTTCCTGGTATTACACTACCCCACTAGTCCACCTGTCCTGGCATCAGTGTGGGCTTTTTTCAGTTTGTAGTAAGCCTGAGACTACACTTTTCAGCTGTATGTTCAATTCCTGGAGAAATAACTATAAGATGGGAGGATTACACCAATCTCTGATAAATGGACTTGGGCCTAAACTTTATATATTATCTGACTTCATTCTATCACATATGTCACAGTGGTGCTATCTGGGTCCTCAGAATTACTTTAAGAGTTAGATTTTATAGTCCTGAAAAAGTTGGAGTAGTTTCCTTTCCCAAGTGCGTGGTTATTCTGATAAGTGGCTGTTGATCCTTTGTGGAAAGCCACGACGAAAATCACAGTGCTGGTGATGCAACCATAGAGCCGTTTTTGAAGGTTGCTCTGCCCTTACTTGAGGGGCTTTGGGTCTGGGAGCTGTGAGAGTCTGTGGCTTATGTTCTCTTAGTCAGGCCTAGTTATATGCCATACCTGGAGTTGTTTGAATAGACTAGGGGTCAGCAAAATTTTTCTGTAGAGGGCCACGTATTAGATATCTTAGCCTTTTCTGTGAGAAAATTACCCAGCAGCGCTATTGTGGTGCTGAAGGATCTATGGATAACCCGTAAGTGAGTGGGTGAGTCTGTGTTCCCAGAGAACTTTACTTATAAAAGCATCATGGATCAGATTTGGACCATAGCTTGTTGCTTCTGGATCTCTGGTATAAATGACACAGGATTATAGTGGAATTTCCCAATATCATGATCTTGGGGCCTTCCTAGGAAGGATTCTTGCAGATAAATCACTTTGATAACCACTATGTTCCTGTTTCTTTAACCTTGCTTAGTAAAACTTGATGTTATAGTTAGGCAGTTAACAAAATTATTCCGTGCATTTTGATCTTGAGATCTAGAGTAGGGGTTGGCAAGCTACACTGTACAGGTTAGATGTGGGCTGCACTTGTGTTTTGGTGACCCATAGCTAAAAATATGTTTTACATTTTAAACTAATTGGGAAAAAAGTCAAAAGAATGATACTATTTCATGGCAAGTGAAAATTATATGAAATTCAGAATTTCATATATAAGGGTTTATTGGAGCACAAACCACATTAATTTATGTATAATTTTGACTGCTCTCAGTTTGGTAGTTGTGACAAGAACAGAGACCTTCCATGGCCTTTAGAAAATTACTGTTTGGCACATTATTGAAAATGTTTGCTGATTGCTGCTCTAGAGTTTGGAGAAGAATTTTTGTATGTTATACTTAGAGGCTGCCTTATTTTTTGTCAGTGCTTTGAGTCAAGAATTTACACTGTGAATATGTCACTTTTCTTCTTTGAGCTCTCACACGCTGTTACAAGCAGTAGTCCCACTTGGCTCTCCTTGTTTGTCTACCTCATTCCTTTCGTCGTTTGGTACTGCTGCTACCACGCGATCCCCAAAGACTTATTCATCACAGATGACCACATTTGATCATTTAATTTTGTCATAGCCTGAATGAACTCTCAGAGATCATATTCAATAGCTGTGTTTACACTGCATTCAAACCCAGCCAGTTTAGATACATTCTCAGATTCCCATTACCTTGAAGGTTTGCTCATGTAGCTACCTCACAGAGTGATTGTAGGAATTTAATGCTATAAATAATATTAGCCAATATTTTATTGAATTTTTACTGTGTGCAAGGTACTGAGCTAAGCACTTTTTTATCCGTGAGTAGTAAAGTACTTAATTAAGTGCCTGTTACATAAGTATTCAGTAAAGATTAGCTGATATTTATTTTTAATTAGAAATAAATTACCCCCTTCATACACCATGTACTATAAAAAAAACTTCATTGGCCATTAAAGTATTACAAATCACATTAAATTTAAATTGGACTAATTGGTGTAACTTAATTTTTTGGCCTATAATATTGCTCCTTAAAAAAAAACTTATAGATAAATACAGTCAGTTCTCATTATTTACAGCAGTTAGTTTATAAAGTTGCTGTGAACACTGAATTAGAAAATATTGAACTGTTGTTTCCTAAGAAATACAGAGTTTCATTCCTGTCAGCCTCTGGTCACAACAGATTTGTCAATGGATCAATAATAACCTTGTTTTGTGTGCTTCTGTTTAAAGACACTTTATTGAATATATAGTTGATTCATTAACATTGCGCTCATGGCCCAACAGCATTATAAATCCTGCGTGAATGAAGCCCATCTACCACCTTCTTGTGCTTAGGTACAATAGTCAGCTTTTCAGCCCTATGCTGAATAGCAAAATCACCAAAATACAAAAATGTGGCAGTAAATGGACCACACAGAGGACATTTGTTTACAGAACGAGAGCAGTAACAGTAAGGAAGAGAGCTGGCCACACCCCCGCTAGGTGACTTACTCTTTGCTCTTCTTCACCTGTCTAAAGGTTGCAGAAATGCCGTAAATATTACTTTAGGGATTACATATAACTTTTAGCAAGTAGGCAGATTGCACAAATATGAAATCAGTGAACACTAAGGATTAACTATGTCTTCCCAGATGCCACAATTTATCATTTATGTTTTAATTTGGGGGGGGGTTTGTTTGCTTTGAGCCTTATTAATTGGGTTAGCTGAAAAGTTCCTTTGGTTTTTAAATAAAAATAGAAGACGTGTTTTTCATTTTCACCAAGGACTTTATTGAACAGTGTATTCACTCTTTTTATTCTACTGCCTTCTGCCATTTTTAGGCAACTTCGTAATTCCATCTCCCTAAAACTTTTTATCTTTCTGAGCAAAAAAACTATTCCAGGTGATTTTGCAGTCTTCCAGGGAATTGAATTTTTTTCCATTCAAGAGAATTCTATGAAGACCGTAGTAAATGGATATCTGAAGGTGCAGTGTCTGGTGAATACAGCTGATGAATCAACTTCCTAGCCAGGCTATAACGGTTTTTGCCTGATCATCAGTGAAACATGTTCTTGTGTTAACCTGATGGAAGATTATGCATTTTCTGTTGACCAATTCTGGATACTTTTCATTGGTCTAATTGGGAGAGTACTTGTTGGAATTAATCGTTTGGTTTTCCAGAAGGAGCTTGTAATAGAGGACGCCTTTCCAATCCTACCATATACACAACATCACCTTGGGATGGAGACTGGCCTTTGGTGGTTGGTGATTCAGGTTGCTTGCCCCATGATCTCTTCCATTACGCTGTAATTGTACAGTATCCACTTTCTATCAACTGTCACAATTTGTTTTTATTTTATTTTTTTTATATTAATGCAAATTCTATCCTGACTGGACTATTTAGATCTCTCCAACCTCTAAACTGTAGAATGCTACAAGGATTATTTACTTTTCTGCATTATAGTTGCACTAAAGTCCTTATGTATTTCATTTAGTCTCACTGTCTTAATTATCATGTAAACCCTGATGACTCTAAAATTTATATTTCTGTTCCAGTTCTCTTTAACTCCTAACACGCATCTAACAGTGAACTAAAAATAGCTGACTAAACATCTAAGTGGAATATTAAGTTTATCATGACCAAACACAAATTCCAAGTATCCCCCATATTTGCAAATTTTTTTTTTTAAGTCTTTACCACTGCTATATATGGCAGCTTCATTCTTCCACTTGGTTAAGCAGTAAACTTAGTCATTCTTAAATTCTTTCTCTCAAAACTAATTCAGTCTATCAAGAGTCTCATTAAATATTTTCAAAATACAAAGAAAACTGCAGTGTCATCCAGCCATCATTCAACCATCATATTTTTTGCCTGGAATGTTGTAATAGCTTCCTAAGTAGTCCCCCTGGGTCACATACAGTTAATTTTCAAACATTAACCAGAAAAAAAAAGGTTAAAATAGTAAAGATCAGTCACATTGTTATTCCTGTATTTTTAATCCTTATTAGTTGTTGTTTAGTTGCTACTGCATCCCCGTGGACTGTGGTCTACCAGGTTCCTCTGTCTTTGGGATTTCCCAGGCAAGACTACTGAGGTAGGTTGCCATTTCCTTCCTCAGGGCACAATTTGTTTTTAAAGTGGAATGTTTTTGTTAGTGTCAGTAGAGAATCACCTGTGGAAATACATTTGGTCAGGAAGTTTTTTCTTTTGCTTAATTTTTGTGGAACACAAACATCAAAGCAATTAACATAACCGAGTTGGGGTAATTATTTTCACCACTTGATCTGGATATTCTGAGTATGTTGGCTATCTTGAACGTGGTATAACATTGACTGATCTCAGTTTATGTCTTAGTTTGATGTCTCAGTTGGATAGCTGTCTACTTCAACTGATCCACCTGACAGGAGCATCATCCAATGAGAAATCTCCAGCACGAAACTTCGCAAACTGCTTTTGACACATTCTATCAGTCACAGCACCTTCTCTGTATACTGCACAAGCCATTTTTTGCATTTCATTTGTGTTTTACCTTTCTTGAAATAGTAAAGCATAATGTGTTGAAAAAGTGGTATTTCTTACATTGTCAATATTAAAATGGCTACACAAAAATTGACCAGTTTTGATAAGTATTTTTTTTAATGCATGCTGATATGCCAACTGTCACAATACAATCTAACAAAACTGTTTCAATGAAGTAAAAGACAACCAAGTGCTACTAGAGCAATCTTAAGGAAAAAAAAGAAATGAACTTTTTGGTCAACCCGATAATTGTGGTAAAATGTCTGGAGGAAGGCAAGGCAACGCACTCGAATATTCTCACCTGGAGAATCCCATGTACAGGGAGCCTGGCAGGCTGCAGTCCATTGGGTTGCTAAGAGTTGTACACGATTCAAGTGTACACATAGTGTAATAGTTAATTACACATAATGTAATAGTTAAGTACCTTCAGGTGCAGTCGATCTCCAGCACTCTTGTCATATTTATACCCATTGAAGAACAGCTCCCTGTCTTCTCTTCAGCCTCTGGCAACCACCCTTCTGCTTTTGTTGCAGTGAATTTCATTACACTCCTAAGTGGCACTGTATGGTGTTCTGTCTTTTTGAGATCGGTTTCTGTCACTCAGCATAATGTCCTCAAGGTTCATCCATGTGGTAGCAAGTGTCAGAATTTTCTTCCTTTTTAAGGCTGAGTAATACTCCATTGTGTATATATAGACCACGTTTTGATTACCCTTTGATTTGTCAGCAGACACTTGGGTTGCTTTCATCTTTTGGCTGTTATGAATAATGCTGCTGTGAATGTGGGTGTGCATATATCTCTTCAAGACCCTGCTTTTAGGAGTAAGTCTGTCTTTGATATGTTATGCATACATAAGAAAATGAGTGACCCAACTAAACAGAACAGATGTATATTATAAAGTGACAGGTGAAAGTTCTCAGTTTGACCTCATTCCATTCACTAGAGACAGCTGAAGAGTTTGGTGTGTATCCTTTCAAATGTGTTTTTGTGCAGCCAAGGAATATCATATATACACATAGATATATAAGTATATACATTGATATATGTATCATCTATTATGCATATATATACATATATATTATACTTACATGTATTACATGTATGTAATATATCATACATATATTATTAATGTGTATCAATGTGAAAATATTTAATGACTCATTTACATACAGTTTAGTAGCAATTGGCATTATATGCATACTGTTCCATTGACTTGATAGCTTAATTTTTTACAAAGTAAAGATTGCAGTTTAAAACTGCTTAGTCCTGTGCTTTAGTTTCCTACAGAATGATTTTAGAAATGAAGAATTACTAATTGTTTAACTTTTTTTATCATGTAATATTTTGAAGAGGAAGATACAGTACTGTCTTATTAAATGTTTACTGTAAGAGGAGAATTATCTACTGCTAGATAAGTACATCCTCTTTTCTTATTCATTTGCTTTATTTCGATATCATAATTCAGCTGCCACTGTTTCTTCCATATCATGTTGTGTTTTATTGGATTCCTTTTTGTTTTGGTATTGTATCTTTTTTTTTTCGGTAAGTAAAATTTTAGTTTTTCAGTGTCTGAAAATGTCTTTATTTTGACTCTCGATGGAAAAATGACTTGTGAGAGCAGTGCTTCGCAACCTTTTTCATGTCATAATATCTGTATAGAAAGTGATAATATGTGTGTGGTGAGTGAAATTGTTTGCAACAGAGGCTTCTGGCTCTTCAGGTTACCTGGTAACCCATTCATTTATAACACACATGTTGGTGAAGGTCTGTAGGAATCTGGTTTCAAAATATTTTTCCCTTTGAATTTGGAGGAAACTGCTCTGTTATCTTTTAGCATCCTGTATTGTTGATGAGAAGATGAATGTTAGAGTGATTCTAATTTCTGGAACCTTTCTCAGTGTTCTGAAATTTTTCCAGCATCATCCTGGATTTTTTTTTTTTTAACTTGGTTTTTGTTGCATTGCATGTCTTTTCAGTTTTATGACTGCATCTTTCCTTAGCTCTTGGAAAGTTAAATGTGTCCCCTTGTTTGGATTAATTTCCCTCCACTTTTGGATAGCTTATGTAAGTGGATGTTGGGCCCCTTAGATTTTAATTCACATTTTCTATTTTCTTAGTTACCATCTTTGTGTGTGTTTTCCTTTACTTTGAAAGTAAGGTAAATTTCCCTTCACTTTAAGGGAAAAATCTCTTCAGCCTTATAGTATAGATAAATAATTTGGTGTTTAGTTTTGCCTGTCCATGTATTACTACCCGCCCCCCCCCCCCCCCCCCCCCCCCCCACACACACTTTTCTTCTCTCTGTTTGTCTTGCTCCTCTTTTATTCTGTTAAGTTTTCCTCAGATGTTTGGGGAATCATGGTTGATACTGGCAGTTGAAGTGTGTCTGCCTCAGTATGTGGTTCTTTCTCCACCAGGCCTCTGTGTTGAGTGGTAGTTTTGGTGATAGATTCTTAGATGTGGACCAGCAGAAGAGACCTCCTAGAGAGAGTGGCTGAGGAGCCTCTCGCCTGGATAACTGTGGAGTCTTTAAGTAATGCAGAGGTGTAGTACTTTTTTAGATTTCACTCAGATAGTATTGAGGTTGCTCCATCGTCCCTCTTTTTTCTGCTTTTTCCCTCTTTCCTCTTTTATTTCCCCCTCTTTGTGGAAGCCTGATGGTCCTTCCATCTTTCTGCTCTGCTTTTCCCTCAAATCTGGTGACTCTCATAAGAAGCCCAACCCAGGCAGAAATGCCTACTTTATGGAGATCAGCCCCCTGGCTCTATGTTAAAGGCAGAAGCTGCCACCCCTTGCATCTCAGTTCACAAAGAGAAGGGGGAAGGGATCATCTGTCCAGAGTAGGGCAATGCTGCCCCTTGATGAAGTTCCCTAATTGTTTCCTCCTCCTGGGAGTTGTGATTAATTTGATTATAACTTAGAATTTCTCTCTCTTGTCCTGGAAAAGACTTTTGTGTCTTACATATGATTTCATCCTTTTTTCCTCTTTTATTCCAGTTCCTCCATTATAATTTCTACATACCCAGCATTCTTTAAAACTTATGATTGTCCAGTGACGTCTTTTCTTGATCTGCAACAGTGCTATCATTTCATTTTAATTAAAATTTTTCTTTCTTGTCATTTCAGTGGGGCCTTGGGCTGGAGGAGAAAAAAATGCATCTATTTCAGTCCACTGCCTCCTCCTGTAATTGACCAATTTGTGATTAATACATCTTAAAAAAAGTGTTAGTTGCTCAGTCCTGTCTCTTTTGCTACTCCATGGACTGTAGCCCACCATGTTCCTCTGTCCATGGGATTTCCCAGGCAAGGATACTGGAGTGGATTG
This sequence comes from Antilocapra americana, assembly GCA_007570785.1. Taxonomy (NCBI): domain Eukaryota; kingdom Metazoa; phylum Chordata; class Mammalia; order Artiodactyla; family Antilocapridae; genus Antilocapra; species Antilocapra americana. Next base: position 13,938,009 of record ML664161.1, on the reverse strand, counting down.
TCATTTCCTTCTCCGCGTTATCTTACTGATGTTCTTAAACACATTCTTAAACAGCATCTCTCTCTCAGTGTTCCTTAGAAGATTTACTGAATCATCCGGCCCTGTCTCCCTGTAGTAAAGAATATTTTAATTTTCGATCTAAGTCATAATGCTCATTGCTATTCTGTTGTAGGAAAAAAACATGCATAACCATAGTGACCCTGCTGGCCATCACCTTCTAAATGCCTCTCCCATCTTTTTTTGTTATATAGGGTTATACATGTGAGTGAAGTCATCTTTTTTTTTTTTTTGAATTGTGAAGTCTTTGTTGAATTTGTTAGAATATGGTGTTGGTTTTCTGGTGATTAGGCATGTGGGATTTTAGCCTCCCAACCAGGGATTGAACCTCCGTCCTCTGCACTGGAAGGCAGAGTCTTAACATTGGACTACTAGGGAATGCACATGTTTTTTAAAGAGACAGTGTGTATTGAAGAATATCCAGTTACTCATGAAGATGGTCAGAAAACTGATAAGATTGTGTTGATGCAAAGCACAGCAAAAAGTAAGGAAGTAGTTTTGAAAATAATTTAGTAAAATGGGAGAAGGAATAAGAGACTAGCTAGAAGTTTTTTGTTCTTTGAGTCTTGAATGGGTGTTCAGTGTAGTTTTAGCATACACTTTGCTGGAGGGGGAAAAATACGGTACTTATGTCCCAAATACTAGCTTTTCATTTAACACTTTGTAAACCCCATCCCACCCCCCCCCCCTTTTTTGGTAGTGTCTAGGATATTGGGTGAAGGATTTTATTGCCCAAGTGTTTTTAACATCAGACTTTGGGTGAAAAATTGAGATGTGTCAGTGCATACAACTGTGATGACAATGAGTATATCCATGCTTTCAGAATCTTTAGGCCTGTGGCCCACAGTAAGGCATACATTTACACTGCTGCTTTGTATAGTGTGTAACACTGGAATTAGAGTTTTGTGAAACATATTGGCCTTTGATGTGATACACTCATATTATCTATTTCATTAACAAAAAGATTATGACCCATTAACTTTATTTTATGATCTACTAATTGGTTATAACCTGCAGTTTGAAAAACTTTCTGGTTTAAATCCTGGTCTCTGGAAAAAGTGGGAAGATGGAGGGGTTTGGATTCTGAGAGACTGAGGGAATTCTAGCTTAATAGTTTTGGGTAATTTTCTTCTTTGAGTCTGTTTTTGCAGCTGTAATTGGGAATAATAATATCTTGTTACCTTGATTGTGAGAATTGGAAATAAATGAAAAGTGCCTAGCAGTGCTAGGAATGATGTAGATATTTAATAATTGGAAGGTTTATTATTGTCTTGGTTATTTTTATTATATGTCATCTGTCCTATTAAGTAGGCATTGAGATTCAAATGTTCTTGCTTTTAGGGAAGTAGGTAACATTTTATTAATAGAGGGGCGTAACTGTCCTACAGGATGAAAAGGATGCTGCTGCTGCTGCTGCTGAGTCGCTTCAGTCTTGTCCGACTCTGTGCGACCCTATAGACGGCAGCCCACCAGGCTCCTCCGTCCCTGGGATTCTCCAGGCAAGAACACTGGAGTGGGTTGCCATGTCCTTCTCCAGTGCATGAAGGTGAAAAGTGAAAGTGAAGTCACTCAGTCGTGTTCGACTCAGCGACCCCATGGACTGCAGCCTACCAGGCTCCTCCATCCATGGGATTTTCCAGGCAAGAGTACTGGAGTGGGGAGCCATTGCCTTCTCCGGAAAAGGATGTTACTAGTGCATATTAGAGGCATAGTAAGTTAAAGGAGGAAGTCAGCATTGGGAAATTACAGGTGTGCCCCTCTCTTTCCCCAAGGAACAGGGTCTCTCAAATTAGCTCCAGCTAAATTTGATACAGAAGAGGAAAGGAAAAACAAGAATCATTTTAAAGCTGCAAAGCCAAGCATTTCAGAAAATTGCAATTGTGCTTTGACCATAAAGAATTGTTTTCATTTTCTAACTTCATGAATAATTGGACATCTTGAAGAATATGACAGTCATAGGGACTGGATTCTCATGTTTCCCTTCAGTAGCAGCAGCACAGGGCCTCCAAGTACATTATTCTACCATTATAGCTCAGTTTTGTCTCCCACTAGATACCAGCTTTTCCTTTGCTGTTCTTTATGATTTCTGCTGCAATGTGATTTCTGCTGACCTATGTCACACTCTTGATTTCTTGACTTCTGGCTTTTTTAATTGTAAGCAACAGAAATTGAAGCAAAAAAGAGGACCGATATGTGGTGGTTGAATGAAGCAAAAAAAAAAAAAAAAAACCCTGAAGAGCAAGAGATCTGGGTCATAGGAATCAATGAGCTGGTTTGGCAGTAGTTGCTGACCTGCTCTTATTTTCCTATATGGTTTTTCCCTCTTCACATTCAGATACCTAGAAGAGAATCTGATTTGCCTAGCTTTAATTGTTTCCATTCTTTGGCCAGGGGAGGAGAAGATACGCTGAATGAAAATCCAACCAGGACTCAGCGCAGTAGAAGCTGTATTGTGTTTTAAAAGCAAACTTAGATGTTGTTCCAGAAGGAGACTGTATGCTTACAGCCAAAAACAACAGATGTCCAAAACTGTGTGTGTGTGTGTTTGTGGAGGGGTGTATATATATATATATTTATTTATTTATTTTATTTTTTTCAAACTCCAGAGAGAAGATGTGTCTGGTTCTTAATCATTATCCTGCATAGAGTATGTATACTGGGCATGCTGTGTGGTTTAAAAAAGTGAACAGAATTCTGGGGAAATATGTGACTCAACCTTAGGGCATGTATTTTGAAACTGTGTGATATGAGAGGAGAGATAATAAGCAAATATAATGTCATTCCCAGGATTTCACATTCATTTTAATATGCCACATTATATGATCATATATACCTTTTATAAAGTTTACTCTGGAGGCATTGTAAAGGTTGGAGTGAGGTGAAGGACTGTTTAAACAGATGGAGGCAGCGGGACCAGTAAGAAAGTTGAAATGCACATTTATTAGGCCCTCTGATCTGATTTAATTTTCTCCCATTTGTTCCTTACTTACCACTGTCTAACCAAACTTTTGCTCACATCCAGCTTGTTCTCATATTTCCCTTCTCCCCCTCTCCTTGCTGTAGTCTTTAATCTCAATGCCTCTTATGGCATTTCACTGTCAGATCATTCTGTTTTATTTTTTTCATCACAGTTACTACAGTTTGTTACTTTTCTGTTTTTTTTTTTTTAACCTGTTCCCCTAATAGTGGTGTTTAGGCAGGGTTTGATTGCTAAAGAAGACTCAAGGGACCTGAAATGATGGTCCTGATTAGTCTGTGGTTTATTGCTGTAAAAGGGTGTAGCGCAGCAACTGCGCTGGGCCAAGGTTATGCTTCACAACCGTACCTTGCCTCACAGCAGTGGACCTGAAGAGGCTGAGCGTGAACTGCAGTGAGCCTGCCGCTGTAGATCATACCAGATTCGCTTTCAGGTCAGGATCACTGAGTGAGCACGAAGCACCCTGGAACCAGGGAACCCACAATAGAGTCTCAGCTGGGACTTCTCATATCCTGCTGGCAACAAAGGCATATTTGTGCTGTGTAACCAGCCCCAGTGGCAGAGCTCTCTGGAGGTCTTACCAAAACCAGGTGCAAACCATCAATCACACTGTTAACAATGAACAATAAACATTGCTGGTACAAACAATTCAAAGCTTATTGCACCCATAGTTTCAAAGCACCCTTACTAATCAGTATGTTGGTGTTTTTTTTTTTTAATTGGAGGATAATTGCTTTGCAGTGTTGTGTTGATTTCTGCCATACGACAGTGTGAATCAGCCACAAGTATACATATTTATATGTTCTCTCTCTGTGAAACCTCCCTCCGACCCGCCCAGTCCCATCAGGTTGAGCTCCCTGCATCATTTGGCAACTTCCCACCACTAGCTAGCTGTTTTACATATGGTAATGAATATGTTTCAGTGCTACTTTATCAGTTTGTCCCACCTTCTCCTGACCCTGTGTTTCCATAAATCTGTTCTCTATGTCTGCATCTCTGTGTTTTGTTCTCTGACCAGCCACGGGTGTCATGTAAGAAACTTATTTTAGGAATATACTGTGGCTGGAATTAACTCTCAGAATGCTTTTTGCTTTTATGTTTCCTTCTTTCTCTTCCACTGGACTATAAAGGCCTCTACAGGAGGAATTTATATTGAAAGTTGTCAATGATTTCCTTAAGGTGTTTAAGATTTGACAGTGGATATTCGGAATGACCCAAAAGTATCTTTTCCATTTAGGTTTTTTTTTTTTCCCCTCCTTCTTATAAGTTTGGGACCTTAGTGTTTTGGGAAGGACCAGGCACTTCGTGCAGTACTGAGGGCTGGAAGCAGTGATTAATGAGAAGGAGTGGGTATAAAAGTGAGTGTGATTCTCTTCCCCTTCTTATTCCTTCATCACGAAGGGTCTTCATGTCTGGGCAAATAAAAGTTTCTTTTGTTTGTTGTCATGTGTCCTAGACACAAAAAAATTGAACTGTCTCCTATAAAAAGGTTCCTAGGTGGTGCTCGTGGTAAAGAACCCGCCTGCCAGTGCAGGAGACACAAGAGGTGTGGGTTCGATCCCTGGGTGGAGAAGATTCCCTTGGAGGAGGGCCTGGCAACCCATTTCAGTATTCTTTTCTTGCCTAGAGAATCCCATGGACAGAGGAGTCTGGCAGGCTACAGTCCATGGGGTCACAAAGTGTTGGACATGACTGAAGTGACTTAGCATGCGTTGTAACAAGAATTATAGTATTTTTACATGCAGAGGAAGCAGTAATAAATAAATCCCCCCCCCCGCTTTTTGTGCCTTTTATTCACCAGACATTGTGCTAAGGTTTGTTGTTATTTGATTTTTATTTTTAAATACATTATCTCTAACCCTTATGAGAATACTACAAGGTATGGGTGGTAATATCCTGATTTTAAACAAGTAGAGGCTGAGGCTCAGAAGTGCCATGCTCAGACTTGTTCTTAGTAATGACCTGGGAGGGATAGATTTGAATCTAGATCTTTGGGGCTCCCAAATCAGAGTTCTCATTGTACAAGGGAGTAGAAGTAGAAGATGGCAAGAACCTTACAGTGAATGCTCACGGCCATAACATTTTATGTAGTGTGAATATAAAACAAAAATTCAATGTTCTGCCCTTTACAGTTTTCTGATTCCTTATTAAACATAGCTTCTGGGGCTCTGTCTTGTCTCTTTCTTTCTGTTTCCTTTCATACTTAAGTGTTTAGAACTGTCTCATCTCTCTTATTTGGATTCATGTCAAATAGATATGTTGAGATTGAACATCCCTGTTTTGCTAAATAAATTCTCTTTGTTCTCAGAAACATTGTTTCCTATTGCTGTTGTATTGTGCACCTCTCAATAAGCTGCAGTAATTTAACTAATTTCACAGTATATCTGAATCCCAAATATTGTGGCCTTTTCCTTTTAAAACATTTCTAGATAGTCTTTTCTCTGAGAAGTGATGAGCAGTTATTTTAATTTGGCTCTGATAATCTCTCTATGGGTTCCTATTTTTGCTTCTCTTTCAGGTAATTATTTTTTAGTGTCATCATTTTGACGATTTAAACATTTTACATGGCTCAAAGTTTAAATTTTTCCAAATATATAAATGGAAAAAATCTTCCTGCAACTACTTGGTTCCCCACCCTGGAGGAACCAGTATTCTCATTTTCTTATATGTCCTTCCAGAGATGATGTTATATACAAAGAATAATATACTTTCAACTCCCCCCCCCCAAATATTGTATATTAGTACACTGTTTTACCTTTTCCTCCTCCTTCCTCTTTTCTGCCCCAGCCTCTGGAAAGGTGAATATCATCTTGACTTACAATATCAATTCATTTTTCTCATACTTCATATAAATCATACAGTATGTGTCCTTATTTACAGCTTACTCAGTATTATACCTGAGTTTTATCCAGGTTTTATCAGAAGTTCTTGGTGAACTCTTTCATTACATTTCTTTTACAGGAAGACAGTCTTTTCATGTTTCAAACTTTAAATTTTTATGAGCATCCTTTCATGTTTCAGGCTTTAAAGTTTTTGTTTTTGTAAGCTGTTTGTTTCCTATGAAGGAAGTTATTTTTTTATCTGGGAAATGAGTTGTAACTTTTCTTCAGTTAATCATACCTTTCAATTTTGCATATGATGGTTTTGGCATGTAGATTTGTTTAAGTTACATAACCTAATTAATTTTTATGACCATTAAACATTTCCCTCCGTAATATTCCTTGCTTGTTTTCCTCAATAAACCTGCTTACTGTCTTCTGAACATCACAGAACTTTTATTAAGCCACATCTTAATGTCAGTAAAAATGGACGTACAATAAGGAAATGGAAAGTGATAACTCTGAAGGTGATATTTGAATCAGATGTAAATGGAGTTATGGAAGAGTAGAATGTTGCCACTGTTCTGGAGACTCTGGATTTGCAGTCAGAGGAGCTTAATGAAGGCAGACTTAGAAATAAAAGGAAAAGTGGTTGTGCTGAAAAGGGTGATGTCCAGAGGAAGTGATGCTGGCAAAAAACTTCACACTAATGGGACTCTTAACATTGAAAGTGCAGGGGATAAAATGTTAGAAGCTGGTCCCAATTTAGACAAGGATGTGGCAGTTTCCCAAGATGTATAAAATGTAAGAGATGCTGTCCCTCTGTATTGTAAGTTATACCATTAGAGGAGACAAGTGCTATTGAAACTACTGGATAAGTTTGTGTATAAGCAAATAAAGCACTTTGGTTCACAGTTGTTCTCACTTTTTACATTAGAGTGTACTGAGTATTAGTTCTATATTTTTATCTTCTAATAACTGAGAGTTTTAAAAGGTCATCCAACAGTTCCCCCCTGATTAAGGTTACTTGGCTTGATTTCATCTAACAAAGTCATTTTTATGGTCCCACACTACTGTACAAAATGACGACTGCCTGTGTGTGTTTAAACAGCTCTTCCTCTCCCTCTTTGTGTGTGTCTGCTCAGTTGTGTCCAACCCTATGGACTGTAGCCCGCCAGGCTCCTCTTTCCATGCGATTCTCCAGGCAAGAATACTGGAGTGGGTCGCCATTTCCTACTCCAGGGGATCTTTCCAACCCAGGGATTGAACTGGAGTCTTCCTGCATTGCAGGCGCATTCTTAACCACTGTACCACCTAGGAAAGCCTCCTTTCCCTCTAAAACTCCTTTAACTGACCTGATGTGTTTCAGAAAGTGATCCCTTCATTGTCCTGATCTTAAAATTCATCATAGATTAGATAGGATTCCAAATATGGTATGCTTTTCTTTTATTTAGGACTTGAGTTGCTGGAATGGCTTTGGATCTCATTTCTTCTCTAAATTGCTAGTGTAGATACTAATAGTCTTACACACTTATTTGAAGAAGAATATGTGAGATAATGAAAGACACAGTGCTTCTGTGTATTTCTTAAGCACCTGCTGTTTCCGAGGTTCTGTGTTAGGCATTGGGGTATGAATAGCACTCGGGTCCCCTTTTCTCTTGAAGGAGCTCATAGTTTGCTAAAGTTGGGTAAACAGATGAAAGATAATACAGTGGAGTGACATGAAAATATAGATTTATAACTCATGCTGAAAATTCAGATAACTGACAACATTTTAAAAGTGTCGCTAAATTCTTGGCTTTTGGAGATACCATAGGAATGCTTCTTATTTTCAAGGAAATTGGTGGGAACTTCCCTTGTAGCTCAGTCAGTAAAGAATCTGCCTGCAGTATAGGAGACCCAGCTTCAATTCCTGGGTTGGGAAGATCCTCTGGAGAAGGAAATGGCAGCCTACTGCAGTGTTCTTGCCTGGAGAATCCCATGGACAGAGGAGCCCAGCAGGCTACACAGTCCATGGGGCCTCAAGAGTTGGGCATGACTTAGTGACTAAACCACCATATATACAAGTAGAGTTTGTTTATAGAGGTCAGGTGACCGCGTACTTAATAAATGCCATAAAAGATATTTTTGATGTAAATAATATAACAATTGAACTTAGACAGCAGGTATACTGATTGTAATCTGTCTTTGGCAGATTCATGTTGAAAGCATATAGTCTGATTTTGGATTGTGAATGCATTTTATGAATACATTTTATGAGCAGAGTAGGTTAATTGACCAACTCAAGGGTTATATTGTTTCCGTTGAAGCTAGGTTTTGAGTCTCTGGTTCAGTGTTCGTACTCCTAATCTTGTGCCTAAATTGTTAAGTATTATAATTTAGCATTATGTACAGTCACTTGAAAAGGATTTGGTTTTCAATTCATGTCTCTATAAAAGCTTACTTACTGTGCCTTCCTCTTTTCCAGAGATTAAGTGAAAGATATTGATTCCGATTATTTGCTGAACATGTTTTTATTCAGTGTTTGTGGAGAGCCTGTGCTGAGAACTCTTGAAGAGCTATTGGCTACCATGAAACTTAGTTTACTAGATGGCATGCCTTGAATATAAATAGCTAGACAAATAATACTAATTATTTGTCTAAATAAAGCTTAAAAAAACTAAAACTAAATAAAGCTAAACCAAATAAAGCTGATAATAATTATTTTATGGATGGTACAAGAAAGGGCTTGGATTCAAAGGAGTAAGCAATTATTTTCCATCAGGAGAATCAAAGGAGACTTGATGGATGCAGAATAGCTGAGCAAAGGCTTGAAAAATACTTCATGGGCATGTTAATGGACGCATGTACTGGTTGTTTGGTAAAAGATGTTTGACAAATGATCATTGGATCATAAACATTACCAATTTTTGTTCTCAGCAGAATATTGTTAATATGATTCAGGATCATGTAGTAGGTTTCATACAGTAGGCCTCTGACAGCATCAGCATCTTTTGATAACTTGTAAGAAATGCAAATCCCTGATCTTGTCCCAAACCTAGCAGTTGAATCATGGAGTTGGGGATGAGGAACGGTACCCAGCAATCTTTGCTTTATGAATATTTTCTTGTTTTGAGAGAACCAGGCATTTACTATCCATTATTTGTGGGAGAAAATGCAGTATTTGTATCAGCTTTACTGGATAGAGCTAAAGTTCACTAGTTTAGTCATTTCTGACTCTTTGCAACCCCATGGACTGCAGCACGCCAGGCTTCCCTGTGCATCACCAACTCCCAGAGCCTACTCAAACTCAATGCCCATCGCATTAGTGATGCCATCCAACCATCTCATCCTCTGTCTTCCCCTTCTCCTCCCACCTACAATCTTTTCCAGCATCAAGGTCTTTTTCGATGAGTCAGTTCTTCACATCAGGTGGCCAAAGTATTGGAGTTTCAGCTTCAGCATCAGTCATTCCAGGGAATATTCAGGACTGATTTCCTTTAGGATGGACTGGTTGGATCTCCTTGCCAGTCCAAGGGACTCTCAAGAGTCTTCTCCAATACCACAGTTCAAAAGCATCAATTCTTTGGCTCTCAGCTTTCTTTATAGTCTAACTCTGACATCCATACATGACTACTGGAAGAACCATAGTTTTGGGCTAGACCGACCTTTTTTGGTAAATTAATGTCTCTGCTTTTTAATATGCTATCTAGGTTGATCATAGCTTTTTATCCAAGGAGCAAGCGTCTTTTAATTTCATGGCTACAGTCATCATCTGTAGTGATTTTGGAGCCTAAAGAAATAGTCTGTCACTGTTTCCATTGTTCCCCATCTATTTTCCAAGAAGTGATGGGGCCAGATGCCATGATCTTAGTTTTCTGAATGTTGAGTTTCAAGCCAACTTTTTCACTCTCCTCTTTCACTTTCAAGAGACTCTTTAGTTCTTCTTTGCTTTCTGGCATAAGGGTGGTGTCATCTGCATCTCTGAGGTGATTGATATTTCTCCCAGCAATCTTGATTCCAGCTTGTGCTTCCTCCAGCCCAGCATTTCGCATTATGTACTCTGCATATACTTTTTTGTAAATATATGATCTTCCTCTAGAAGCTATTAATGATTTTTGATCACCCATACTATAACTTTGATTAAAAGTCATTGCTCTCCAACTCAACTATTTGATTATAAAATCACTTGTCAGTTTGAGGGATAATTTTTTTTTTTACCTTAAAAATTTGAAAATTTTGTAACTGAAGAATTTAGTGAACTTTTTAAATTGTCAGGAATAAGTATAAAGACAATTGCAAATGGGTCATTGTAGTTATCCGTAAGTACATATATAGAAAGGAAACATATCCTGATAAAGTTTTTCATTTTTATGAAATCTTTTAATGACATGTCAATTTTATACTAAGTATATTTTTGAAATTTTCATTTTTTAAAAAATTTTCTAATATTTCAAATGAAATGCTAATAATTGAGGAAATGCCAGAATTTTTCAAAGTGACTGCATTTTACATTCACACCTGCCGTGTGTGAAGTTTATTGTTTATCCGCATCCTTGATAACCATTATTACTGGGGCTTTCATTGTTGTTGATAACTATCCTAGTGGATGTGAAGTGGTATCTCATTGTGATTTTGATTTGCATTTCCCTGATGGCTAATGATGTTGAGTGAATTTTCATTAGCCATTTGTATATCTTCTTTGGTGGAGTATCTATTCAGATGCTTCACTTCCTTTTAAATTGAGTTGCTGATCTTTTTATTATTGAGTTGTAATATTTCTTTACATATTCTAGACACAAGTTCCTAATCTTTTTTTTCTCTATTCTGTGGGCTATTTTTTTTTTTTTATAATTGTGTTTCTTTGAAGCAAAAACGTTTTAAATTTTCTTGATGGCTGTTAATTTTCTTTCCTTTTGTTGCTTTTGCTCTAAGTATCATCTCTAAGAAACCATTGCTTAAATTTAAAGTCACTTAGGTCTCTGATCGATTCTTAACTAATTTTATGTGATAGGAAGAGTTTTAGCCTCATTCTTTTCCATGTGGATATTGAATTGTCTCAGCACCCATTTGTTACAATGACAGATTTTTGTGAATTTTTTAAAAAAAACTTACTTTATATTGGAGTATAGTTAATTAACAGTGTGTTCATTTCAATTACACATATACATGTATCTAATTCTTTTTCAAAATTTTTTTCCCACTTAGATTTTACAGGATATTAATTATTAATATTTTGTGAATTTTTATCTGTACTTCCTAGATCTTATTAGTGGTTGAAGAGATTTTAGTTTTACTGACTGCTGTCAACCTGTTATCTAAAATAAGAATACATTCACTAAGCATTGAACAAAAGTGAAAGAAGTCACTCAGTCATCTCTGACTCTTTGTGACCCCATGGAATGTAGCCTACAGGCTTGTCTGTCCATAGGATTTTTCCATGCATGAATACTGGAGTGGGCTGCCATTTCCTTCTCCAGGAGATCTTCCCGACCCAGGGATTGAACCCAGGTCTCCTGCATTGCGGGCAGATGCTTTAACGTCTGAGCCACCAGGGAAGTCTTATTGAAGAAAAACTGCTGTAAATAAAAGCACTGTGTTTCATCTTAGAAGTCATATTTTTAGAAGGACACAAACTGGAGCAGCTCTTGTAATTGTTACATCACAATTTTTTAAAAGGGAAAATGGAACACTTGAGAATGAGACTGAGAGAAAGTCTTCCCAGTACCTAAGGTTTTCATTTGGAGCAGAGTTAAGCTTGTTTTATGTAGAAGTTACAGGTAGATATATCTGAATGCTCGAACAGAAAGAACTTTGTAACAGTTTGAGCTGATAATCTAGTAAATTGGGCATCCTCAGGTGAAAGCACTCAGGTTGAAGGAACTCAAGCAGAGGTTGAGTTGTTTTGTCCTTAAATTGACAGAATGGATTTCTGCATGGGACAAAGGTTGTTGAAGGATTTCCATTTTTCTCTTCTATTTTGCTTTCATATTTATGAAGGGTTGTTCTTTTCAGGGTTCATCCGTTTCTGCATTACTGTCAAATAGCAAAATGAGAGAGTGAAAATAGATTTATTACCTTGAAGGATTTGGTTAGCCGACATTATTATGCATTATCCTGAAAACTGATTACCTTCTTGAGCTACTTTTATTTTTTGGCTATCTAAGCTTGTTGGAAAACACAATGAACAGTGGAAATGAGACACTATAGCAAGAGGGAAAAGTTGGAACTGAAAATTAAAGCGTTAGTCCATCACATTTGTCATAGTTGTGATTTGTTGACTGTGGATTGAAGTTTGCAAGATTTCAGGAACCCGTAAACTGTGATAATGTAAATAGAATTTCATTGTTATTCTTCCAGGAAAATCTAAAAGCTACATCGCCTGATTCAGGAATTTATGCTATTACTTTGTAAAGGATCCATTAGCAGAGAGTATCCTTAGAAGGAGAACATGTACTAGTACCTATTTGTACTTTTGTGATAGAAGTATTTAAATCATTTGTTTTAAGGTTTGGAAGAAACCTCTTAGTTATATAAGCTGATTGACACAAATATATTTAAATACCTGGCTTTTAGGCAGAATGATTTAAGGACCTTTTAGTGATAAGACTCACTGAAAATAAGAATTAAGAACATGAAAAAAGTATGTGTCTTTATTTCTTTGAAGTGAGATTTTGGAGTGGCTTTTAAAATAGAAAAAACTTCTGAGCTTAGCCTGTTTAATGTTTTAAACGTTTATCTTGTTTGTTCATTTTACAGGCTTTTATTTTAAAGACTGTGCCAAAATTCTCACTTTGAGAATGGCCTGGATTTTGTTTGGGAAAAATTGGCTTAAAATAAAAGCTTTCTTTCTGTGATATTGCTATAGGTATGCTTCACTATGCAATTGGTGCAAATCAGTTAAAGTGAAGATTTTATGTAACCGTAACTTTTTAAGACTCAAATGTGGAAGTTTTTATTAATTTGTGTATTCTTTTATGCTTAAGAAAGTGAAAATACTGTTTTGAGAAAGAGACTCACAGACTTTGAAAGCGAACTTAACGGTTACCAGGGGGAAGGGATGGTTGAGGACTTTGGGAAGGTCATGTACACACTGCTACATTTAAAATGGATGACCAAGAGAAACCTATTTTATGGCACATGGATCTCTGCTTAGTGTTATGTGCCAGCCTGGATGGGAGGGGAGCTTGGGGGAGAATGGAAACATGTGTATATGTATGGCTGGGTACCCTCACTGTTCACCTAAAACTATCACGATGTTGTTAATTGGCTATATATCCCAATACAAAATTATTTGGATGTTAAAAATTAAAGTTTAAAATACTGTTTTTCATGTATATGATTTTTTTTTTCCTGAGCTACTTATACATTAATAAAAGACTTTTAAAATATGAGTTTGAGCAAGCTCTGGGAGTTGGTGATGGACAGGGAAGCCTGATGTGCTGCAGTCCATGGGGTTGCAAAGAGTCAGACATGACTGAGTGACTGAACTGAACTGAATTAAAGTATACTGTCAAGATTTTTATTTCCTTTGCCTGCTTTTGAATGGCCCACCTGAAGATTGCTACTGTTCATAGGGCTCTGTGACTCCACAAGTTAGTAAAAAAGCCTTCACTTTTTCTCACTTTATAGCTATAAGACATAAATGTGGAGTACAGGATAGTATGTGTAGGAAGTGTTGCACAACCTGATATTTTCCTATGATTGACTTCTTGTAATGTTTAGCAGCAATCTTAGCTTAATTTATTAGGGAGGAATTCACTGTATTAGATAGTACCCTACACTCAAGCAGTGAAAATGTTAGTCACTCAGTCCTGTTAGACTCTTGGCAATCCCATGGACTGTAGCCCACCAGGCTCCTCTTTCCAGGGGATTCTCTAGGTAAGAATACTGGGGTCGGTTGCCATTCCCTTCTCCAGGGGATCTACCCAACCCAGGGATTGAACCTGGGTCTCCTGCATTGTAGGCAAATTCTTTATCATCTGAGCCACCAGGGAAGAGTTAGCTGTATTGTGGTTTAAGAAATGCTATTGGAATTGGAAGGTGAGGATGTGTATACTAAATATTTGGTATTTGCAAAAGAGCTCGAAAAGATAGATACCCGACCACCAGTTTTTCCTGCACGTATGTGATGATCTGTGCTTTGATTCAGGTTACCACCACTTATTTAAAGAACCTGTTGCTCTTTGCAACAGCCTGTTTAGCTCTGTTAGACCGGAGCCGTTGATCCTAAAGCTCTGCTTTTCCTCAAACTTGACTGTAATAGCAATATGAAAGCTAGCCCCGCAAGATTGAATTTCCAACAGTGTGGCTTTACTGTTGGTGGACTTGCAGTATTTTATGTTCTAACATTTCAGGTCAGAGGTCTTGACTTCTTCAAAGTGCACAAGAGTTCAAATTAGAGTATATAGAGCCAAATTGGACGTCTGTGTTAGAGGCTGATCTCATGACGATATTAAGGGCTTTGAATTAGTACTTAGCAGTTTCCAGGGGATATGTTGAACTTTTTGATGTTCTTCTCTCCATTCTGTCATTTCACCTCTTCCTTTACCCCTGATTGGAGTGATATTATTAATGACAGCTGTAGATGCCTTGACACACAGGCTTATAGTGTTCACCACACGTGTCTTATATAGCAGTTAATATCTTCGTGTATCTTATTTTAGAGGAGGGGGAAATATTTGAATTATCGTATACCCTATATCACCTAATAGAATGTACTATAGTTGAGACAATATTTTGGAATAAGTACATTTGACAGTAGTGCTCAGAAGCAGAATTTTGGTTAATTTGTCAACATTGTACAGATATGGTTTAAGTATGTCTTCTCTTAATAGAATAAAAGTCTGCTTACTAATATTGCTGTAGGTTTTCAACATGCTTCATGGTTTTTCTAGGTTTCTTGTCATCTGAGGTTCTTAATTAGTTGCAGCTTCCACCAATTTTATTTCTTTAGCAAGAAAAATCTTGTAAAATCTAAGTGTGTCCAGTGTGTACAGTAGTAGCCTCTGTCAAGGCATCTGCAGCTGCTAGAGTGCCCTGTACCACACCAGGCTTGCCTTCCTTACACCTCAGAGAAAGAGGCTCCTCTCCCATGTGCCAAGCAGAGACTTGCATTCAGAGCCAGAGATGAACGGTGCTCCATCATCCTGTTAGACCACCAAATTTATGTTAATCATCAGATTAGACCCTTTTCATCAGGGAGTTTAGAATTTAAAGAGAAAATTAACACATCAATTGTGACTTTTCCTCTGCAGGAGGTAGGCTGTGGAAGGGAAGGAGGAGATTGACATAAAGGAAGATTTCTCGGCGAAGGGCTTTGTTTTTAAATCGTTATTATGAAAAATGTCAAAACATGTAAGAGAAAATGCAGTCAATTTTGTGTTCCTGTTGCACAGTTCCCAACATTTACCACCGCATGGCCAGTCTTTTGCATCTGGATCAAGGGTCAGCAAACTATGGCCTGCTTTTTTGTAAACCAAGTTTTGTTGGAACATACTAAGCCCTTTTGTTTATGTTGTTGTCTGGAGGCTGTCTTTGTGCTACAGTGACAGCACTGAGTAATTGTGACAGGGACTAGAAGGCCCCCCAAACCTAAAATGTGAGTTGTCTGGCCCTTCCCAGAAAATGTTGGAATGTGCCCATCCATTCCTCTCTCAGTGATATCTTTTTTCAACTTTTGTGTATATTTGAACTCTTGTATACCTTTCAAATAGGTTTACCAGTTTTGGACATTTTTGTACATTTGCTTTATATTATTATTCATTGTCTCTTTTGTCATTTTTTATTTATCTCATTATTTTTAGCTGAACCATTTGAGAATAAGAGGTACACATCATGCTTTTTGACCTCCCAATGCATGTATGTATCTCTTAAGAACAAGTGCATTCTCCTGTTACAGTAAACACAGTGCAGTGGTCTAATTTAGGGGTATTGATATTGATACAGTGCTGTTACTTAATGTATTTCATGTTCAAATTTTGCTAATTGCCGAAATGATCTTTCTAACAATTGTTTTACTGTGATATAGGATCCAATCCAAGATCACACACCTGACTGATCTTTAGTCTGGCCTCAGGCTTTCTTTGTGTCTTACTACATTGACATTGACAGTTTTGAAGAATATCCCTCAGTTTGGGTTTGCTTCCTCAGGAGTGGGTTCAGATTATGTTAACTGGTTTTAAAGAAAAGGATGAACTCTTTTAACAAGCAAAAGTTATCGGTTATAATTGAAAGAATTCTGGATCAAAAATTAAGCGTGAATCTGAATTCTGGTTACAAAGAAAGAATTGCTTATCTGTCATCTCAGCATAATTTCCACTCTATGTGTGTGTGATGAGAAGGAAAACAAAAAGAATTGAAGTATGTTGTATTTAAAGAGCATATACTTTGGAGGTGGTGACATAGTTCTAAATAGCAGCTATTGGTGGAGGAGCTATTGTAATTGTTTGAATGTAAGCATCTTAACATCTTAGGGACATTTGTAAAGGTGACAAATATATTCCTGCCTTTTCAAATTGTTGGGGGGATTAAATGAGATAATACATGTGGAATAAAAAGTTGCTGTATTGTGAGATACTGATTTAAATGTAGTAGGTTTGGAAAAGAGGGCAATTAATATGAATTAGAGCTGTCAAAAGGAAACATTAAAGAAGATTACACTTGACCCTCCACGAGAGATTTTTAAGGGTTAAGCAATATGGTAAGATTAGCGTGGGAAGTAAGATTAGAGGGAGAAGATTGCAAGAACTAATGATAAACCTTAGTCTTTTGAGTTTAAAGACCTGGATTATATTCCAGCTTCTGTCTTTGGCTAGTTATTTAAATTGGGGTAGACACTTAACCTGTCTGGGCTGTATTTTCCAGCACTGTAAAATGACTCATATGTCAGAGTTCTTCCTAGAGGAGGAACATCACTGATAGGTAGGAATATTAAGGAAAGACTTGGAGCAGGAAGGAATAGAGCTGGTCTTGAAAAATGGATAGGCTCTGGATGGGACAAGAAGGAAAGGGGAAGCTGTTAGAATAAGCACAGTAACTTAAAGAGGGCACCGTTGAGAGTAAACTCACTCTATCACAGATTAAGAAGGGGGTGCATGTTGGAAAGAAATAAGAAACTAAGATTGTCTGTTCTTGGCTCTGTAAGTAGGATCTTTATAATTATGTGTGGAATTTAGAGTTGTGGAGTAGGAAAGTGGCCCTCTCAGTTATTTGAATAAAGTTTGGTGAGATATGTATTGGAATATAACTAGGTTCACTTTATGCCGCATTTTGGAATGATGGTTTGTGGATTGTTTGCTCAGGGAGCCTAGGGGCTTTTTGTTGGAGAGTCCTCAGTCCTCTTTTTCCAGAAATTTGGTGTTAGAAATTCCAAGACTTAATGGAAGGAAAGGGCAATGACAAAACATTGCAAATAAAATGACCTGGAAGAAAATGCGTGAGGTTGAAATACAGGCCCAAGGAGATTTTTTGAATGTTTGTGCATGTCAGTTTATTTTGGAGCTTCTTTTGATGTTGCAGGAACAATAAATGGTTTTGGAAGTAAACTAAAATGGTCCTCAAAGTTGGTAGCCAGTGCTGTCGCCTGAACTGGGAGCTAAACCTGCAGCACATCACGATGTAGTACGTGAGATTGTCTGTTCAAAGCAGACTTCAACAGTCCTGTCCTGTGGCAGGAGAAATGGTATACAAATAATTGTTCTTTGTAGATCTCTCTGCCTCAGGATTGATAAACTTCCACCCTCCTCTCATTTCTGTTAATTTACCTACCTATAAATAAAATCATTGGGCATCTTAATTATGTATGAATCCAGTCATTCATTGGGAATAGAAGTGCCGTGGGTCCGTATTTGACCACAAGCTGTTGAAACAGATTCCAGGAACAAACTTAATTGGTCTGAGTGGGAATATTCTTGATCCATAAAACTGCTGTGGTTTCTTTATTTCAAAATCTGACTATCCAGGTTTTTCTGAGCTAATGATTTCAGTAAATCCTGTTTCCTGGAGTTTCTTTCTTGTATTTGCAGTCAGTGAACCTGAATGGTTACAGTGCTAAAACTAAGTATTTACTTTTGTTTTTAGAAACTGAGACAAGATAGTCCCCATGTATTATAATGTACTCATAATTATTCTCTTCTTTTTTTTACTAAAATATAAACTTAAGGGAATTTTCCTTACTGTTCTGTCTTTATCACTGGAAATGATCCTGGCTTATAGTAGGCGCTCAACTCATAGTAATCAAATGAGTGAAGAAATTCAGTATTTCACAGCGTAATGCATAATTAATTCCAGTAATAATTAATTATGAATTAAGCCCAATAAAAAGAGGAGTCACAAATGGATTCTTCTAAAGTTTCCCTTAGGTCTTTCTACTTACTCCCTTTCTCCTTCCCCCTTTGATTATGGGCTTTGCTTTGATCAGTGAAAGGGGAATATGACGAGTCATATTTTGAATTTTGTCTAGGAATCTACTCATGACTTTGGAAAAAAATGCCATGACCCGGTTTTTAGTTTTAATTGGAAAGGACATTTAACATCCTTTAATAAAAGCCATCAAATTTATAAATTATTTTATACTAGTGGTTAAATTTTAAAACATATTGGTAAATGCTTAAAAATTTTCTACATAAAATTTATATTAAATCTTGTTAAATTATCAAATTACCAGTGATGAGGGTGTACAAAAGGCATGTGTATAGTTAATATTTGTTTTTTACATGACAAGAGTTTAATTTTCTGGCTTTGGATCACTTAGAAAATCAGAAATTTCAGTGCTTTAAAAAAAATGCCGTGGAAGTAATGAATGCATGGGGCTTCCCAGGTGGCTCAGTGGTAAAGAATCTGCTTGCCAAGTAGGAGATAGGGGTTTAATCCCTGGGTTGGGAAGATCCTCTGGAGAAAGAAATGACAATCCACTCCATTATTCTTGCCTGGGAAATCACATGGGCAGAGGAGCCTGGCAGGCTACAGTCCATGGGGTCAAAAAGAGTTAGACACAACTTAGTGACACAACAACAACAACGATGAATGTATATAATAAAATGAAAAATAAAGGGAGAGTGACTTCTCTAGTAGCCCTATCCTCAGGAGACAACAATGTTAAGGGCTTGTGTTTTGGTTCTTTTGATGGTTCCCGTTATATGTTTATTTTTGTCTTACTTTATCTGTGAGCTTTATATACAATTTATTGTCTTCAACTTTTAAGTGAAATGTCCATGAAAATGTTTTTGTGAAATATATGTTCTTTGAATAATTCTTGGGGAGAGAAAATCATTGTAGATTGACATAAAGAAAACATGAGAAGATAATGAACATGTGTCCTAGAGTTCATTTCAATTCTGACACTGTCTCCCTGGAGTTAGTATCATCTCACAAGTTAAAGAATCAGTCCCACAAGAGTGCCCCCATTTCAGATACCAGGAACAGGTCCTAGGTTATCATTTCTGACCAACTGGCTATAAATTGGGATTCCTGTGACCCACTTGCTGGGCTTAATAATTTGCTAGAATGGCTCATAGAACTTAGTTCAGTTCAGTTGCTCAGTCATGTCCGACTCTTTGCGACCCCATGAACTGCAGCACACCAGGCCTCCCTGTCCATCACCAACTCCCGGAGTCTACCCACACCCGTGTCCATCAAGTCAGTGATGCCATCCAGCCATCTCATCCTCTGTTATCCCCTTCTCTTCCTGCCCCTAATCCTTCCCAGCATTAGGGTCTTTTCCAGTGAGACAACTCTTTGCATGAGGTGGCCAAAGTATTGGAGTTTCAGCTTCAACATCAGTCCTTCCAATGAACACCCAGGACTGATCTCCTTTAGGATGGACTGGTTGGATCTCCTTGCAGTCCAGGGGACTCTCAAAAGTCTTCTCCAACACCACAGTTCAAAAGCATCAATTCTTCGGCACTCGGCTTTCTTCACCATCCAACTCTCACATCCATACATGACTACTGGAAGAACCATAGCCTTGACTAGATGGACCTTTGTAGGCAAAGTAATGTCTCTGCTTTTCAATATGCTGTCTAGGTTGGTCATTACTTTCCTTCCAAGGAGTAAGTATCTTTTAATTTCATGGCTGCAATCACCATATGCAGTGATTTGGAGCCCCCAAAAATAAAGTCTGACACTTTTCCCACTGTTTCCCCATCTATTTGCCATGAAGTGATGGGACCAGATGTCATGACCTTAGTTTTCTCAATGTTGAGCTTTAAGGGAACTTTTTCACTCTCCTTCACTTTCATCAAGAGGCTTTTTAGTTCCTCTTCACTTCCTGCCTTAAGGATGGTGTCGTCTGCATATCTGAGGTTATTGATATTTCTCCTGGCAATCTTGATTCCAGTTTGTGCTTCTTCCAGCCTAGCATTTCTCATGATGTACTCTGCATATAAATTAAATAAACAGGGTGACAATATACAGCCTTGACATACTCCTTTTCCTATTTGGAACCAGTCTGTTGTTCCATATTCAGTTCTAACTGTTGCTTCCTGACCTGCATACAGGTTTCTCAAGAGACAGGTCAGATGGTGTGGTATTGCCGTCTCTTTCAGAATTTTCCACAGTGTATTTTGATCCACACACTCAAAAGGCTTTGGCATAGTCAGTAAAGCAGAAATAGATGTTTTTCTGGAACACTCTTGCTTTTTCTAAGATCCAGCGGATGTTGGCAATTTGATCTCTGGTTCCTCTGCCTTTTCTAAAACCAGCTTGAACATCTGGAAGTTCACGGTTCACGTATTGCTGAAGCCTGGCTTGGAGAATTTTGAGCATTACTTTACTAGCGTGTGAGATGAGTACAATTGTGCAGTAGTTTGAGCATTCTTTGGCATTGCCTTTCTTTGGGATTGGAATGAAAACTGACCTTTTCCAGTCTTGTGGCCACTGCTGAATTTTCCATATTTGCTGGCATATTGAGTGCAGCACTTTCAGAGGATCATCTTTCAGGATTTGAAATATCTCAACTGGAATTCCATCACCTCCCCTAGCTTTGTAGTGATGCTTCCTAAGGCCCACTTGACTTCACATTCCAGGATGTCTGGCTCTAGGTGAGTGATCACACTATCCTGATTATCTGGGTCGTAAAGTTCTTTTTTGTACAGTTCTTCTCTGTATTCTTGCCACCTCTTCTTAATATCTTCTGCTTCTGTTAGGTCCATACCATTTCTGTCCTTTATTGAGCCCATTTTTGCATGAAGTGTTCCTTAGGGAACCACTTATTGATGTTTACCAGTTTATTGTAAAAGGAAGGGTTTGGCAGAGGATACAGATGAACATACAAATGGAAGAGATGCATGGGGCAGAGTATGGGGGAAGAGGTGCAGAGCTTTCATGCTTGCTAGTGCATTTATGCATTCAGTAAGCTCTCTGAATCCTATCCTTTTGAGGCTTATATGGAGGCTTCATCGTGTAGCATGGTCAGACCTTAACCTGGTCACCAGTCTCTCTCTTTCCTGGAGGATGACAACGGTGGAGTTCTTTTTTGTGACCAGCTCCATCTTGAAGTTGTTGAGCAGGTCACTGAGAGTTTCCTCATTACAACTAAAGTCATTTCCGTCATCCAGCAAATTCCAAGGAATTTAGGACCTCTGTGAGAAACCAAGATCTAACATCAAATATTAGAACAAGAAACATTCCCAGTGTTAGTATTATTAGGAAGTTACAAGGATTTTAAGAGCTCTGTGCCAGGCATTGGGGACTGATACGTGTGTGTGTGTGTGTGTGTGTGTGTGTGTGTGTGTGTGTGATTTCTCGGCATAAGATGGATCAAATTAGCAGTAAGGTTATGCCAGATATACTTTGAACAAAAGTCTGGTATTTCTCTGTGTTCTCCTTGTATAGTTAATGTCAGTGTAGGAATACATATCTGGGTAGAATTCAACTTCAAGGAGATCCATAATCTGCCAAGTCATCCTCCATTCAGAGACTTCTGTGGGGACTTAAGTTTGAAGCCGTTCTAGAAGTTTATTTTTGCATGTGTAGTGTGGTTTTAACTAGGTTGTTCTTTCACTCTTTACAACGTGAAATCTGTGGTCCTTAAAATAGGCTCTGAATAAATGAATGAATGTTCAAGGACACTTGAGAGTTTGAAGGGATAAGTGATTTTGAAAGAATAGATGGTTTACGTTGACTTAGAATGGAAAAAGTTTTTTAGTTTGTGGCTCACAACAGTCATAGCTCGAGCACTTGGTGTGTCCTGAATTTCTGTCCAGGAACAATGGATTAAAAATGTGAGGAAAAGAAAAAAAAGAGTCAATTTATGTATCGTTAGAAAATGTATAAAAGGCCATTGACCCTAGACTTTTTACAAAAATTTATTGATGTATAGTTGTTTTATGACATTGTATTAATTTCTCTGGTATAGGAAAGTAGACTTTTTTTTCCTGTTTACTGCTTACCCTACATGCTAGAAAAAAGCCAATTGACGGGGTCAGCATGTTCAGTGGTTCTTGGCTGCCATTCGCTTTACACTGCTGATCCTATTCTGCTCTCCAGTACTGCTTTTCTGCCCTGTGAACAAAGTAGCCCGTTTTACTTTGTTTCTTCCAATCACTGACACAGAAGTCAAGCAGAATTGGCTAAAACTCCAGGTGGGATTTGCTGACTTCTTTCAAATTAGTAAAATTAATCTTTTTCTAGTAACACTGTTAGACTGAATCATACTGTTAACATCTTCATTACTATACTAGAGAAGATGCATATTAATGGAATTTATAGAGTCATTAGATTGTCCAGGGTAGCAGACATCAGGGAGAACTGAGAGCTTACTCTGCCTATAGGGAACTTTCTGGAATAGGAGACTACAATTTATATGTTTGTAATTTGTTTTTGATGTTTGTAAATTATTTTTGATGTTTTATCTAGAAAGAAAATAATTTAAAACTACACAGATATTCAGTAATCTGTATGACTTTCAAAAGCAAAATAAAGCTACTATTTAAAGATACTGTCTCATTGTTAAGAAGGCTTAATTGAAGCCTTATTAAACTTACCCATTATTTGCTATCACTGAAAGTTGTAATTCCCAGGAGTTACATGTTGCTGTGTTATGTGGTAGTCTCATTGCTTCTCAGCTACTGTTTGGAAGCCAAGGAACAGGAATAAAAGTGATAGACTTATATTACTTTAAAATATGGACATTTGATTAATCCAATACTGAATATAGATGATTGACTATGATGCTAATTGAAAATGGATATTATTTTGCAGCGGCCAAAGTTTTGACCCACCCTTGCTTTCCTGTTGGATAACTTTCTTTTTTTTTAATTTATATCTAATATTTATCCAAAAATGATACCCCATTTTCAGAATGCCAGTGAACAGTACTGCCATTAATTACTTTTTATATCTCAGTTGCTATTAAATGCTTATTATACATTCTTTCAGTTCTCATAGCAGCACTTTTATATAGTTTTACAGATGAGAAAACAGATTTAGAGAAATAAAATAACGAGCCTGATGTATCACCTCAGTAAGTGATGGAGTCACAGTATTGTTGCAGTTCTAGTTCTTTGTGTAGTTTCCTCTGCCTTAAATGCTTGAATTTGGTGAAGAATGGGCAAAACTGGGAAATAGAAGGCAATGTGAATATTTATTGAATGAATGCACTAATACAATTGAATAATGGTAAAGAACTAGCGCCCCCTCCCCCCTTTAAACAGTTGTGTATTGTAAAGAAATGACTTGGCATAGGATTATTAGATGCGTGTAGGAAGGAGTAGGGAATTTGTGGCTAGAAGAGAGCAAGGACATAAAATTTTCAAATTATTTTGAGAGGGGAAAGCAATAAAAATGATATGTATGAAATAGCGATATGGTTTCTTTCATAGTGGCACAAATAAACCTAGAAGATTTGAAAATGCACAGACAGCTTCATTATAATAAACACGTAAGGCACATCTGTATTCTTTTGGATTTTATTTCCTCCAGTGTTAGAATGCCAGTAGAGCGAGTGTGTCTGCCTTCCAGTTTGTCTATCTTTCCAGGATTTTGGGGTTAGAAACTGATGATGAAAGGAGTCCCTGCCTGTTGTAAGCCTTCCAGATTCTTTGATTAGTCCGTCCAGTTTTTGTCTGTAGCACAGTGAAGGGAAAAGATAGCAAATCTTAGACCTTTCTGGGTGATTCACTTGGAGCTGTTGATAATTCTTTTTATGTAGTTCTCCTTTATGTTACAGTTCCTCTAATCTGGTCTGCAGTGATCAATAGGGTCACAATCAAACCATAGACCCTGAAAGGGCAAAACTAGGAAATGCCTTTTAAGAGCAGCCTTTATATTTTAAAATTTGCATATATTTGTAACAGAGTGGTACTGTATTGAAATGGTTTTCAATGATTTACTAAGGTATTATAGTTCGCTAGTCTGTTTGGGTAATACAGTATTTCAGAGCAAAGTGTGATGGTTAAATAAATGGTCATAGTTCTTATTTTTCACCCTTGAAACAAAAATTGTACTTCCAGGAGTCTTAGTTTTACATATGGTTTGCATTAGACTAACATTTGTCTTCGTGGTTCATGAAATTGACTTTGTGAATGAGTGAATAACATGCCAGTGATGTTATTGTCATAGTTTTTTGGTACCTGTGCAGGTGAAGTCTTTATTTTAATCACTAGCACTCCTTTGTGAGAAGGGTATATTTGATCATATTTGTTACGCTTTGTTCTAGGACATTTTTCAAGCTATGTATTGTCTATTGAAAGGTGATAGGCATATCAAATAAGTATCCACAATGGCGTAGAACTTAGGTGGGTGATCTAAAGTTTAGCTGGGGGATATACCTCATCCAAAGTCATGAGGCTGTGGGAGGTTTGGGGAACTGAAAATAGATTGGTGAAGTAACACCCTAGAGATAGAAAGTAATGGTGTTTGCTGATAGGATAAACTATCAGAGATGAGGGAGGAGAAGGAGCCCTATTTCTTGCTTGAGTGACTAGAGGATAGAGCCGTTCTAGAGAATATGAGAAGAGGAACAGGTTTGGGGTGGGAGATGAGTTCAGTTGAGATAGTGGCTCAGATCATAAGGAGTCCGCCTGTTGTAATGTAGGAAACCTGGGTTAGATCCCTTGGTCGGGAAGTTCCCCTGGAGAAGGGAATGGCTATCCACGGCAGTATTCTTACCTGGAGAATTCCATGGACGGAGGAGCCTGGTAGGCAACAGTCTACTGGGTTGCATAGAGTCGGACACCACTGAACGACTAACACTTTCACTTCTTTTTCATAGTAAGTTTGCAATGCTTTGGGGACATCTAGGAGAGAATGATGTCCAGTTAGCTTTAAGTAACTGAAAGTACTATTTTAAACAAATTTAAAAAAAAAATAGGAAAGAAATTGCTTTCTTTTTTTTTTTTTTATCCCATTGTCCCCAGTGAAAGGAATTCCATCCGACTCATTGCCTCGGTGAAAAAATGGCTACTGCTTCAGGAGGCATCCTGTTAAATACAGCAGAAGGAAATGCCGCATCTGTTGTTTGCTTTCAGGAAAGCAGGCGCTTCCCTAGCCTCCTCCCTCACCTTGATGGCTACCCTCTCCAACCCCACCCCCCCTTTTTTTTACATGGCATTTGAAGAACTAGTTAATTGTACAAAATACTCTAGTCAAAAGGATTTGGAAAATGGGTAGGTGTGGCTGGCAAAAAAGTTGTATTTATTCGTGAGTGTACTTATACTGTCCCCTGGTGGGGGTACCCGAGATCCATATTGTACTGATTCCATCCTACCTACAGCAATAAGAGTATGGCTACAGATTTCTTCCCCTTAAGTAAAGTGATATTCTCATTACAAATTCTTTGTTGTGTTGGAATAAGAAAACTCTTTGGAAGCAACAGCTTTGAAAAAGGACTCAGAGGAAGTTGATAAGAGACCCAGCACCCGATGCACCTTATTCTTTCTCTTACTGGTGGTGTTCTTGCTCTGATGATTCCTTTGAGCCCCCGTTAGCTTGTTTCTTAAACAGAGATAGTAATACCTATTGTACAAGCTTGTTTTGAGATTTAAATGATACTGAGTATGCAAGCAATGCAGAATTTAATATTTATTTTGTTACTTCTAGTAAGAAATACTGAACCTCTGGACCTCAGTGAACTATATAACTACATTGCTTTAACCTTCATATCATCAAAACAAACATTCTGTGCTATTAATAAGATTTTTAAATTTTAAATTAAAAAAAGTTGGGAGGCTGCATCTCGCGGGCCTCTTATGGAATCTTAGCTCCCTGTCTGGGCCTGTGGCAGTGAAAGTGCTGAGTTCTAACCACTGGCCCGCCAGATATTTTTTTAGCTTGTTAGTTAGTTTTTATGTCTGTGTTGCCTTTATTTCTTAGAAATCAGAACGTATTTTCTTCTTTCCTTTGCCTAGTTTATTTTTTAAAGACTCCACAGACAGTTTCACAGTTCAACCCAGTCATTGCTTGTATAGAAGGTGAATTAGTCCCATAGCTTAAGTTACAGGCCCAAGACCATTGACATCCTAGAGGCAGAGCAGGGATAAGGACCCAAGTGTGTTGTGAGGAAAAGGTTCACCAAACCTTTCTCTTTCTGTGGATAAATGGCCTTGGTTTAATTTTCCACTGTGTTTCATATGGCACATAAAGGCAGAATGTCAGTGGTATTACCACTGTGGGGTGTGGCAAAATGGTCCCTGATTTGTGAGTTGCATCTGGAGCGGGAATGACTGCCTGGTAGGAGGAAATGGCACATTCCTCTGAGTGTGCCCCTTGATGGGTTGGGTCCCCTGGAACCTATACCCATGGGACTCTTAAAAGATGATATTGGTTTCCAGCTTAAGGTTTCCAAGCCAGGGTGGCTTCCACAGGCTCCTGTGAGTTCTTGTACCCTTGTACCTGAGCAGTCATGTGGTGGTGGTAGGAAGAAGTGCAAAGACAGCAGCTCCTGGATTGCACGTTCTGCTGACACATCTGGCCTGCTACCACCCTGATGGGCTTTCCAGTCCTGTAGCCTTTCAGTGAACAGGTTACAGCTGTGATCTGCTTAGGTCTTATGATTTCCTCTAGTCTGAATCATCAGGGTAGTTCTTTTCATCTGATTGGTTAGCCTTGACTTGAGATCAAAAGGCCGTAGAACAATCACACCCAACAGGTTTTTCATCCTCTTTGGTTTTCCTCAAAATATTCTTTAAACAATTTCTGGCTTATTTCCCATCTTCTAAGGAAGAGGTGAGATTTTGTTGCCATAGTCTGACCTCCACAAATCTTGCCACCACTACCACCCCCATCCTTGAGACCTAGAATTATGTTTTAGAAATGACAGGAGATACAGGTTATAGAGTTAACTCTGATTTTTTCCCAGGATTTTATAATTGAGTTTATTGTTGCATTAAAAAAGAATATGGAACACAGTGGGAGGAAGGCTAGAAGACCAGAGACCCTTAGGCGTTTGAGTAACTGTTGGTCTATATCCACAGTTGTGTTTAGTTCTTTCTAACTAAAGTATTTTAAGGTGATGATGGGTAGTTAAATGTGTGTAGTGCTAGGCACAGTATAAGCATTTGGTGGATATTAAAAAATTGAGTCTGTTATCTAAACTGTAGTAGGATTTAAGTGATCAGGCATTCCATTTCAGTGGCCTTTTTCTGTTTTTTAGTATCCGGTGTCTTGAGAAAGTTTGAAGTTCTTCGCTATTAACTTTGTAAGAATGCTTGTATGAAAAATAATTTGAAAGAACAGACTCTGGGCAACATTTATGAAGTTTCTCTTTTGCATTTGATGACTTTGGTGATAGTGTTCATAATATTATATAATGCTAAATATTTACATAAACCTGTCATTTGTGATGGCTAGTATCTATCCATAGAGAAGGAAATGGCAGCCCACTCCAGTATTCTTGCCTGGAGAACCCCAGGGACGGCGGAGCCTGGTGGGCCACCGTCTGTCGGGTTGCACAGTGTCGGGCTTAGCAGCATCAGCAGCAGTATCTATCCTAGGAATTAGAGCTTTATAATACATAGTAAATGTAGATTAAAAACATATTTCAGACAGAGAAAAAAATTAAAGTAATTGAACCATGAAGGTCACTTATAGTTTGTGGATATGAGGTTCTCTTTCCAACACTGGAGCTGACAACATCAAGATAAGGCACATCTACATACATGATTTTCCGAATACAGGACAAACATAATAGTAGCTTCCCGAGTATCTCACTGGCTCACAATTGAAATACAAACCAGTTCTGACTGTCCTGCCTCTACTGCATTGTGGGCGTCAGCACCTCCCTTCCCTGTGAAAAGTCCTAATTCTTCTCACCCTACTTGCATTTTTTTCAGTTTCCTCTTTTAAAAAAATTTTTGTTGTTGTTTGCTTGCTTTTTAACTTATTTTATTTGCTTTTTATTTGCCACACCATGACATGCGAGATCTTAGTTCCCCAACTGAGGATTGAACGTATGCCCCCTGAAGTGGGAGGGCAGATGTCTAACCCCGGGACCACCAAGGAATTCCCTTTTTCATTTTCTGTAGCATTTATCACCTCTTACGTAATACTTGATTTTAAATTCTGCTGGAATTTGAACTTTGTGAAGGCAGGGATTTTTAACTGATGTATGTTAGTGAGTTTTGTCCCACTGTTGGTCAAAGTCTAACTTTTAACATAAACAATATGTAGTAGAGAGATTAATAAAATTTTTCTTCCCCTTCTTTCTCCCCCCGCTTCATTTTTTTCCACAGTTCTGTTGTCTATTGCAAGATACATCTCATCTTAACAAACAGTTAAAAGCAAACAAACAAATAAAAAGCCCAGAAAGCAAACTGCCGTTTAACTTGGGTTCAGGGATGAACATGGACTATAAACTGTCCTGCATCCTGGTCTTGAAAGAGCATCAGGCTTTCATCTTAATTTGCATTTTCTTGGGTGATTAATGTTTCACTGATGGAGTGAGTCCATTTATTGCATTCAGATCCTTTGCTGTTAATAGAGCTTTTAGTTTTAGAGAAATGGGAGAAGATAAGAAAATTGACATTTGTTTTAAATATTATTTTGTTTGTGGATAACTCTGTGAACTTGTTTTTCAAAAGATGATTGCACAGCTTACTTTTTTCCCCCAGATTTATATGTGAATTATGATTTAAGATTGTTAGAAAATGTGAAAACATTCTTTGCAGTAACTGTTTAATTCACATTATAGAAGTGATTTCTGGTGTCCAGTTGTCACTAACCATGTCAGAAAACTAAAATGCAATATCATTTTCTCTTAATTAAAAATATGCAAAATAGCTCTCATTTCTCCTCACCCACTACTTGGTGAACATTAGCTAGTATTGACAAAACTTACGGTCAAGATGTTTTCTTGCTCCATTGGTTCTGGCCAAGAGAGTTCATTTCCAGGACCACTTTGCTATTTCTGTGCCTTCATTGTTCCTTCTTGTTTGACTTTTTTTTTTTTAATACTTCCCATTGCTATTTTAATAATCTCATGGTAAGTCATAAAAGTCATCAACAGTCTTTTTATTTTTTTAACTAAGAACCTAAGTTTTTAATCTTTCAATACTAGACTGTTCTTGCTCAGCATTCAAATGATCTTTTGATGAATCTGTGCGGAAGAAAGTGGTCTCCCTGTCCTATTCTTCTGCCATCTTGGATCGCCCCTCTAGACTGTTCTTAACTTTAAATACTAACTATTCTTTTGAATTCTATAAAAAGTTACAAGTAGCTGATACTTACTAGTATTATTTCTGTATGAAAACATTAACATCTTTAATGTTTTTAAATCACAGTGTTATTTTTTTTTACTTATACTAACCCAAGCTTTGTGTTCATACTTGGTGTAATTGTTTGGGTATGATGTGAAAGACTTGTGTTTTTAAGGAGCAAGAGTAGAAATCTTGTGTTCTTTCCATTCTGCCTCCACTGCCTTTTAGGTCTGAAGATGTCAAAGAAATACTGGAGCTTTAGTACTCTTCCTTTCTAATTGAACTTCATTACTATGTATAGTTCCATATAAGATAGGTTTGAATGCCTTAGAAAATTTCCTTCCTGTAGAATGGTTACCTAATTTTAGTGGAGAATACTTGAATAATTTATTTTTGCTTGGTCTGTTACTTTTTTGATTACAAACTGTTTTAAAATTTTTGTTTAACCTACAAGTGTTATTCTCTGTCCTCAATTGGTAGAGATTTGGCTCGTCTTGGGCATCACTTCAGGGCCCACAAGTGTTGCCTGTAGCCTTTTTTGTTGTTGTTGCATATTCTGAATAAAGTTTTAGTGTAAACAGAAATAAAGTCATTCATTTCTGTATTGTCTGTGGCAGCTTTGCACTGTAATAGCAGAGTTGAGTGGTTGTGATAGAGACTATGTGGCCTGCAAAACCAAAAATATTTACTTTCTGGCCATAGTGTCAGCCTCTATACCATTGCATGACAACAACTGAAAAGTCAGATGGATGCATTGTATTCACATAGTCTCAACTGGTGCTGTATTGTAATTTGGCTGGTGGGTAGGGAGAGGAGTAATGTCTTGTACTGAACTAAATATTTTGAATTACATAAGAAACGTGGTCTTCTTTTTTTTTTCATGATCCTTCCTTTGAGAGTGAGTGAGTGTGGAAGAGTATGTCTTTGTGTCCCTCTTCCTATGTCTGTGTGTCCAGAGTGGAATAGGCAGATAACACAGTGTATTTGCTGGTTTAAATGTTTTAAGTTTGGTGAAGTTGAAAGCAGTAGGGCAAACCAACATCAGATGAGAATTAGGCATTTATTGGAGTTATGACTATGTAATTTATAATATTCAAGAGTTGGACATGACTTAGCAACTGACTAAAGCACCACCAATTTACAATATACTCAGAATGAATTGTTAAAAAGACAGGACAACCTTGAATTCTTAAAGAGGTGTATTTATGACTGCCATTCTGATAGGAACATGGTTGTTGGATGAGCAATTTGTTTTAGCTTACTGAAGACAAAACATTTGTTGGTCCTGTCTAGATTTTAAAAATATGAAGTCAAAGCAGTGAGTTCTTAAGACAGAGTGAAGAAATATTCTTAAGACACAATAGTGACTCTTCTGAATCTTTGTGACAGAAATGTAATATTTTAAATTTCTGAACCTAACATCTAATTAAATGTAAATATTTTTTCTTTTTGTGTCCAGAGTACTTCAGAATGACGATTTTCATTTTAGTAATTATCTGCTGGCATGTCCTTAATTCTTTAAAAAGTTAAGCATTTTCCTTTCTGTTACAAACTGAAAGTTAAAGGCTCTGCTTCACTGTGTGTTCATTGTCACTGTGTGTGGTCACATCGGTCCAGATAAATGTCATGTTCATGTGAACTTCTGTCCACGATTACTCTCTCTTGTGTGTGCATATTATATAAAGCTCTGTATCAGCTCTCAGAAGACAAAGCTGGACTCTACAGCCATATAGCACACAGCACAGCAGAATATGAATGGACAGTTGGTGTCCTGCACAGACGTTCACAGCCAAGGGGACAAGTGGGTGCTGACATTCAGGCCACACTCAGCCAAGCCGTTTCCCTGGTATCGGGACTGTCTTCTTCTCAGAGGAAAGGCCTCCTTTATACTTAAATGTATTCTTTTAAATGATTTGAATTCTGTGCCAGGCACACTTCCGCAGTTTGTAAATATTAAGGTACTCAGCTCTCATTACAGTTTATATTACAGGTGATGAGGAAACTGAGGCACTGAGAGATTTTGTCTTGGGTCGTCGGGCTGTAGTTTCAGAGCTGTGTGTTTCCATCGTTTAGGCTCTCCTCGGTACTGTAATATGGCTTCTCTCTTTTTCTAATTTGTCCTGCTGCAGTCTAATTTGTGCAAAGATGCCACAGAGGTTATTGGTGGTCCTGATAGCATACTTGAAGGCTGAGTTGGAAGGAATTGGGCAGGACACACTTACAACACCATATCGTATTCTACTGTAGCAATTTCCATGTCAAGTGATAATCCAGATTTTGTTTAAAAGGTATGAATGTACCTGTTTAAAACAGTAATTCCTGTTTTGTGGTCTGTGTCTTTTTTCTCTCTGAGATATCCTCGTTATTATTGTCCTTGCTTTTCTAATTCATTTTGGGGAGAAGAATAGAGTTTATCATTCATCTTTTGTTTCTTTTGTTAATCTTAAAATCAAATTAATAAAACCTTTACTCAACATGGTATGTTTCCCCCTCTTCTTAGAATGAGAGAAGGACTCACTTTGCAGTGCTAATATTATTGAAAGACATGATCCCTCTGGGCCTTCGCCCTCCCCCTCCCTGCATAGGTGAATAATTTGGCTAGTAAAGTTCCCCATCCTGCCACATAGTCCAGTGGTCCTCAGTGCCCACTGGAACCACCTGTAGGAGCTTTTAAATTCAACAGATGTGCAGATTCTATCCTAGACCAATTAAATCCAAGTGAAAGACCCTCTGTGTCACAAGTTAGAATCTGTAAAGGTATTTCTGTGGACAGAGTTAATCCAAGACCCAGCATCCCTGGCAGAGCTGTTTGATTTCTGCTGGGAATGGATTGTTCAGCAGAATGATTTTTGTGCTGTCTAGCCTAATTACCTATTCAGATTCTTTGGCATCTTGAATCAAATATTCACCCCTTGGGAACAGTAAGAAATCTAATAAGATCTAGGAATTATGTCAGTTTTTTACTTTTAACTCGGTCTGTGTCACACACCTGTTTGTGTGGTCTTAGGCAAATAGGGAAAGTTGAATTTTTTTTCAGTCTCATTATTTCTTAGGTCCTTATGCTATTTTATCGTCTCCATTTACCTTTTACTTGTTTCTTCCCCTTAAACTATTGTTAAAAAAAAAAAGATTTAGCTGCTATCAGCTTTTTTTAAAGAAAAAAACTGTTAAATCTGTCATATTTCTAAGGCATCGTAAGTTACAGTTGCACCATTAATTTAGTGACTTTTTTTTTAAGGAAAAGAAATTAGTTACAGTTACATAATGTTGATGTACTCAGTTTTTAAAAAAGTAATGGGCAGTAATACTATATTTATTCATACATTTTTGTATCACCTCTCTAGCATCAGAGCTTAAATTTGATTCTGAGCCTTTTCTCATATTCAGATTCTTTACATTGAAAGTTAGTGGACTGAAAGCTTTTGATGAGTGGATGTTAGTGTCTAAAAATAAACTTTACTTTTAATAACACTCGAAACTGCCCAAACCAAACTTTAATTTAAAAAGTTCCATGGCTTAGTATGAGTTTGTTGTTTTTATTGTCTTTGAATGGATTGCTCACTTCCTGACAGGCAGATTTTGGCGCCCTTGAGTTTTTTTGTTTTCTGCACAATAGTGGGATTTTTAAAAATATCAATTTAATATAAAGTTGAACCATATATGATACTGCCAGTGAAACTAACCTAACTGAAGTAATAGTTGAATGGCTAGATGCCGGTGCATGTTTATATTTTTCTTTGCGTTTGTAGTCCTGCATATTTATTTTTAGAAAATTCGGGATCATAATAAAATTCGCTTCCCCTAAATCACTTAAGTAACAAAACGAAGTAGAAATCAGAGCCAGTGTTGGGTACGTTGTGTTTGGCCTAACTGATCTGTCTTTGGGCCTGATCTCAGGGTCAGTTTTCTTAAGATAATCCTCTATCACAGCTCCTTCCCCCTTTTCACTAACCTCTTCTTTTGGCTGCCCAGCTTATATCTGTGTGTGTGATTCGCTGAGAAATGAGAATAGGGTGAGGAGAGTGAGGGACATAATGCTTTAGAGCTTTGATGAATGTATAGTGTGTTATTTGAGATTGCCATGTTGAAGAAGGCAGCTAACAAAGTTATTTTGTGTGAAATGGATCAGTGTAATTGAGAAGATTAAATTGAAACTCTCTGATTTACAAATATATTCCTTTTTTATAAGTTTTCATTGGAGGTAATCACCGTTATTTATTGTGCTTTCAGTCTTGTGCTAAGCAGTTTAATTTGAACTTTGTGACTTTTCTGTTGTCCAGAAGTTCATTTAACAAAAAGCTTTCTAAGAAGATTGATTATGGCAGGATTGATATATTTTTCTTTTAATTCTTAAGATAATTTCCCTGTAGTTCTCCAAATTTAAAACGTTCATTTGTAACTTTTATTTCTTAAAGATACCAGCTACTCATTCTTGCCTTTGTTACTAGTTACTGTTTTTTAGTTTAGATTATGTCACTGCTATAAATTATAAACAAAAAAATTTTTTTTTAACTTTTTTTAGGGAGAGGGTTCATAATCCATTAGCTTTTAAAAGAGATTTATAAATCAAAGAAACTTGCCTCTGGAGAGATTGCAGGGTAGTATGTTTGAAGATCAGTCAAAATATAATGTTAAACGCTGTTTTTTTATAGGATTTTTCATCTTAAAAGAATCCTGATTATGTATAGTGATGTCTGCTGAATTAGCGGTGTCTGTTTCTATACTGAAAGCTTATTCTAAGATTAATA
The DNA here is from genome assembly GCA_007570785.1 of Antilocapra americana. Classification (NCBI taxonomy): domain Eukaryota; kingdom Metazoa; phylum Chordata; class Mammalia; order Artiodactyla; family Antilocapridae; genus Antilocapra; species Antilocapra americana. Next base: position 13,903,796 of record ML664161.1, on the reverse strand, counting down.
CTTTATTTATTTTAGGTAAAAAGTTCTGAAATTAAGATTTTAAAAGCACAGCTTTTTGTTTATAGATGAAATTAAAGCCTGCAAACATTTATTTCATCACAAGAAGTGAAGCACATGGGTTTACTTTATGTAGTACACTAAGTAGTTGATAGTTTTTATGATGTGGCTTATCATAGTTTTTTTATTTTAATGGCACAAGATCAACCTTACCAGCTTTCTTGGAAGTGATTCTAATATTATTGGTATAGCCAGGCTCTCCTAAGTATTAAAAACCAAAGCAAAACTCACTGTTGAATTCTTCCTTACCATTGTGATTTGTGTTGTAATTCAGTTCTACTGTGTTTTATTCTCAAATATGTATGTACCTATTCCTGTACATATAGATACTGTGTGATTTTATCATCATATGTATCCCACAAACTGTATGCTCAAGACACTGTTCTTAGTTCTGTGGTGGGACAGCAAGATGAGCAGATCAGTCCCTGGCCCAGCGAAGCCTGATAGGGGATGCATGTGAGAGCATGAGGCAATTCAGAGTTGTGATACGGGAGACAACACATTTCTCTCAAGCAGTGAGTGAATAATCAAGGAAGGAATCTGATTTGGGCTGGAACTTGAAAGAAGAGATGGGCTAGGTTTGTGGGCAAAACCACAGTAGAAGGGCATTTCTGACAAAGTAGTGGGCAGTGTCGTGGCAGCCAAAGAGTAGAGAGCAGGGAGGGTGATCTGCAGTGAGAGTAGAGGAGGTTGAGCAAGTGAGATTATAAAGGCAGATGTTTAGGATACATAATGGTTTTGGGGTTTTTTTGGGCCAATTGAATTGCTTTGGTACAGGTGGTTTTAATATGTATTTATCCTATTGGATTATCTTAAATCACCTTTGTTGTTGTTGTTCAGTTCCTCAATTGTGTCCAGCTCTTTGCAGCCCCATGGACTGCAGCACACTAGGCTTCCCTATCCATCGCTGTCTCCTGGAGTTTGCTCAAACTCATGTCTGTTGAGTCGATGATGCCATCCAACCATCTCATCCTCTGTCATCCCTTTCTCCTCCTGCCTTCAGTCTTCTCCAGCACTGGGTTCTTCTCCAGTGAGTTGGCTCTTCATATCAGATGGCCAAAGTATTGAAGCTTTCAGCTTCAAGCATCAGTCCTTCCAGTGAATATTCAGGGTTGATTTCCCTCAAGATTGACTGGGTTTTTCTCCAAGGACTCTGAAGAGTCTTCGCCAGCACCACAATTTGAAAGCATCAATGAAAAGATGTTTGCTGCTCGGAAGAAAAGCTATGACAAACCTAGACAGTGTATTAAAAAGCAGAGACATCACTTTGCCGACAAAGGTCCATATAGCCAAACAGTGTAGTCATGTACAGATGTGAGAATTGGACCATAAAGAAGACCGAACACTGGAGAATTGATGCTTTGAAAATGAATTGACCAGGAAAATATTAATGCAGAACCAAAATATAGCCCTACATATAATTTTTAAAAGTTTCTGGGAATTCCCTGGTGGTCCAGTGGTTAGGACTCTGTGGCTTCCACTGCAAGGGGCATAGGTTGGACCCCTGGTTGAGGAACTAAGAAACCTGTTAATTCACCATTTTCCATAGATTTATTTACCCTTCAACTCCTAGAATCAGATATTTAACCCCTTCAATATTAAATCACTCTTGTGGGCTTTTCCCATGAGGAGCTGTCACCTGATAAAAGCTAAATGAATGAGTGAAGAGAAGAAGGGAAGAGAAAATATATTTAGAGAAAACTGAGATTAGAGACTTCCGTCAGAGTGATGAGAGGACTCACCACAAAAAAATTGAGTGAACCAGGGAGGGGGAAGTAAAGACTAGCAACAGGAATAATCTGATTTAGTATTTCCCAAAGGTACATGTGTGTAAGTTTGTGTGGGTTGGATGTGTGCACATCCTAGTAGTGAAAGCTCTCCGTTGAAGTACAGTGCTCAGTTATTCCATATATGCTCATTTTAGATTTTAAAAATTAAATGTTTTTAATATTTGATACTGGGGTTCACTTGGCTGTGGCATCAGAGAGTCATGTATAACATATGGTCCGTAACGGTGTTCAAAGGATTGGGAGTTCTGCAGAGCAACAGTGGCATGCCCATTCACTGATTCCATTTCTGAAAATTGCCATGTATTTGGGTTTATTACTGTAAGTTTCCTTGTGTTTGATTATATAGCTCTGTGGATTATATTATTCAGTTTTAACCAAACCCCATAAAATAGACTAATAATGTAAAGATTCCTACAAAGAAACAGAATATCAGAAACATGAGCAAGAATAGGAAACAAGAAAATGGTAGCGTGGATACTTAAACAGCTAGAATAAGCTTTCCACCTTCCCTGATCTAATCATTTTAGAAGGTGGATGAAAAAATTAGAGATTCTCAAGAAACTCATTTGACATATAGTACTGATTTCACTGTTAGTACTGATGAACCTTACTATTAAGGATCTAGAATATTGTATGAAGTTCAGTAGCATATATTAGTTATTTATAAATAACTAGCATGAATATATGCCAGTCTATGTAGCTTAGAGCTCAAAAATTCACAAAAACTTGTATAGTAAAATAATTGATGTTCATAATAAATGACACTGAGGTAGACAGAACCTAGCAGTGATCTAGTTTTTGTTTGGATTCAGTCACAATGTCTATAGAACATTTTCCCAATAGGTGTTAGTAAAGATCTACTGACTAGCTCAGTGTTTGGTGCCAGAAAGCCTTGGGGCTCACTTACCTGTCTTGAAGCACAAGAAGCTGGTGAAATATCATATGTTGATACAACCATCTATAATTTCACTTTTAAGTGTGTGGTGTGTTTAATAAATATTAATTCCTAAATCTTCTTACAGCTCAGCTACCTGAAAGTTGTATAAAAGCACTGAAGTTATTTAGTGTGGCCTTGGAGTTAGTAATCAGCAAAATGAGGGTTCCAGTCCATTGAAGATAAAATCAGAGAGGAGCACATTTCAAGGGATTGCATTTTTTCTGCACGTTTGGTATATTTGCCAGGTTATCTTTTTAGTGTTACTGACTTCACACTTTTTGGTGTATGGAGAAAATCTCCTGCATGCCTTCATGTGGCATCAGCTTGTATTCAGAAAAGTGCACTCTGCTTGCCCGTGGTGGGAGCTGCACTGGCCAGTGTCCCACCCAAAAGTGCCGCTCTGCAAGGGTGTGTGAAAAACCACTGTGTACTTGCAGAAAATGGTCTTGGCAAAGAATGTGCTGTGCCCCAGCAATTGCAAAGACTGGGTGAACTTTGTAGAATAGAAAGTCTGAAGAGATTTCCAGTTTAGTACATTTTGATTGAAATTACTTCAAAACCAGTCATGTATTTATCTCAGTTATTAAACAGAATATGTAACATATTACTTTATACTGTTTCTCATGGCTCATGATGGTAGATTATGAACCTGCCATACTGGGCCCAGTAGTGGTAATATTTGCGTGAGTTGAGTTGAATGGCGATGAGTGCCTCCTTTATGCAAATTCATCTCTTTTGAGCCTCATTTTGTTCATTGTGTCAACTTTTTAGAAATGTTGTAATGATTCAGTGCCTGCTGCGTACTACATGCTCAAAAGTTGCTGCTGTTTATGACAACAGTTGCTTAGGGAGAGAAAGATACTCTCTGGTGGGGGCCTTAAAGACAGATAGCATTTCCTTCCTGTAAAATTTGGAATGAGAAATCTTTACAGCACAATGTGTTTTAGGATGCACTGAATATTTTACTTTCCTTTTTTCTCAGCAGCAGCAGCAGCAACTTGTGATTGGTGGTACCAGATACTCAGTTGTACATCCCCACATCAATGCACTGCCAATGGTAAGAATTTCTCCTTTTTCTTTTGTCAAAGATTGTCTTAGTTGCTCTTTTTATTATTCTCTTATTTTTAAGAACCTGTTAAAAAAATTTTTAAGTTCTTCACAATTTGACAAAATTCATATGTTCCCAAACTGAAGAATTGTTTTTAAAAATACGTAATTTAAGGTACTTATAAAATAATGTTTGATTATTTACTTATTTTTTAAGGCAGAACCCTTGATTTCAAGAGTCCCATTATCTCTGCTCTGGTTATCAGAATGAAGAGTACTAAGCTCAAGTTACAGTGGCAGTCGTGGCTTTTGTGTTGTTGTCCATCATCTTACTGAAATAGTCATATCACATTTCTCGTAATATTTATAGTTAATGGGCAGTTAAATGGCTAAAATTCCACCTGTTTTTAGTAAGTAGATAATTATTAGGAGAACCATTCTAATTTATTTAACAAGATCGTTTAAAATCTTTTCTCTGTGGAATGAAAATCTGTCCACTGTGTGATACAGCAAAAGACCACCGCGCTGTGGGAATTGGGATTCGCTCTCTGCTGCATATGTCTTGTGTGACTTTTGGCAGAAGCAATGTTAAGCAGTTAGGTGATAGCATTGGACTAAATTTCTAATGTTCATTCTAGCTAGACTAAGTGATCTCATCACTGTTACTTAGAAATCAGAGTGATTTTTACCTTACAAAAAGTAATTCCTAACATAAGTGGTATGGCTCTGTATTTGGGGGATCAGGAAATAGAATGAATTATGAATTTTTATTTATTTTTTTAAGAATTAGTGTCTTACAACAATGTTTTCTACATTGCATGATCAAAACTCTTAATTATTTTTACTTAATCAAATTTTCATTTTAAATATTAAATTGGGGAGCTGTAGAAACTGATTGTTTTATGGAACTTGGTGCGAAATTATAGATGCATCTGTCTGAAATAAAAAGTACTAAAAATTGACTAGAACCAGAACGAGCGAGCATGATACGAAGTTATCTATGAAAATATTTCTAGGAAATGATTCATTTTAAAGATGGACTTGTCAGTGTGTTCGATTTCCTCTGCCTAAGCTATCTTCTGTATTCTTACTGCTGATGAGAAAATGACCTCTCCCCATCTCCAATCTCTCTTCTCCCTTTCTCCTTCCCCTCAGTAGGTAATGGGGAATGTTGGAGGAAAAAAAGATTTTTGTTCAGTCTCTACCTAGCACGAAGGATGACATGGTCCTTCATTCATATATGAAGTATTTATGGATTCTTTATGGTCCTAGAGTGATTCATTAACCATCATTAAATCTGCTGTTTCCTCTGGAGCACTACAGTTTCTCACATAAACAGCTCATCAAGCATTTTGAGTAACTATTTGTTTGAAGTTCACTTTTGAAACCTATGCATTTTTCTTGATTTTTGGAGTCTTAGCTATTTGTGGCATGTCTCCCCCAAGAAAGAAGTTTCACAGACCTGTTCGATGTCTGAGAGCCAATTGTTTGATGCTACTGGTTATCTCTTCTAAGTGCCTACCTTCAAGTGACTTTGTAATGTACCTCTCACATAGCCTGCGTGTTGTTTTGTTTTGTTTGGGAAGCAGCTTGTAGACAGTATTTTAACTTCAGTTATCTGAAGCACATTTCCCAATTTTTTGAAAAATCCCTGGTCATTTTTAAGGCATTTTTATGTATGGCTTATGCTTCTAATACGTTTGTCTTTATTGCATCCTTATGCCTCTCTTTCCGTTGAATTTTTTTTAAAAATTAAATCAGTAGTTAAATTTAAAAGATTAATTCAGGTTTTTCTGCATTATTTTGGGATGGGAGTAGGGTGACAGAAGCCGTACATAGTGAAACATAAGCTGTAAGTAGCAACCAAATGTAATATATGAATTTTGTTGTCAATCTGTAAAAGTTCAAATTAAAAGGATATATGGTGATATTAAGAAATTATTTTTATCACCTTACACTACCCCAAAACCAAATAAACCAAGCCCCTAACCCTCACAACAGTCAAAAACTGTCACAGGAAAGAAAGTAACAAGTACAGCAGGAAGCAAGGAGATCAAACCAGTCTGTCCTAAAGGAAATCAGTCCTGAATATTCATTAGAAGGACTGAAGCTGAAGCTCTAATACTTTGGCCACCTGATGCAAAGAGCTGACTTGTTAGAAAAGACCCTGATGCTGGGAAAGACTGAAGGCAGGAGGAGAAGGGGACAACAGAGAATGAGATGGTTGGATGGCATTACCGACTTGATGGAAATGAGTTGGAGCAAGTTCTGGGAGCTGGTGATGGACAGGGAAGCCTGGTGTGCTGCAGTCCATGGAGTCGCAAAGTGTTGGACATGACTGAGCGACTGAACTAAGGGTGACAGAACATATTGTAGGGGGTACTAAATAATTTAAGGAGAGGCATGTAATATTGATTTGTCTCTGTGACCATTGATGGGCATTACCTAGATCATCTCTCATTATTTATTATCTGTAATATTTCTATAAAAAGAAACTTCCCTCATGAGGTATTTGGTTACTCTGTGGCACAGTTTGCACAGAAAAGGCACACCAGATTCTTGATTCTTCTCTTTATTTACCAGTTTTCTATATCTGTAGCTCTATTCCTGTTTTGTACATAAAGTTTATCTACCAGTTTTTAAAGTGCTAAGTTGTTTCCTAGAATGCTGGGAAAAGTAGACCAGAAAGAACTTGTACAAAAAATGTCTCTCTGAGCTTGTGAATTTAAATAATTTGATTTTTTACTGCATTGTAGTTTTTATCCTTAGGATACTTAGATTGTCTTAGCCAAGGGAGCCTTTTTAAGTTGAAATCTGAGCGTTTTTGATAGTCCTCTGGTCTCTGATAGCTTCCCTGCTTTGTGACATGACAGAGTGTTCCTGAGTTCATCTTCTACGTGTCCTTCCTTAGTCCTCAACTCAGCTGTGTCTCCACAAAGTCCAGTTGCTTTTAGTGAGAAGCAGTATGTATACCTGCAGTTTTGTGCTGAGGGCATTTGTTGTATTCTGGATATCTGGTGTGTCTGTGATACATCTGATAAAATTTTTGGATTTTAATTTTTCAAGCTTAAATTCTTTGACTTCAATGTTGCCATGCATAAATTCTTTGACTTCAATGTTGCCATCCTTTCTTAAGCTGAAAAATGTCTTTTTCTAATGATATTTATGTAAACTTGTTTCTTTTGTATATTATATATTAGTATAATGCTATAAATGTATTTAACATGTATAAAACAAATATATTAAAACTATAAAATAAAGTGTGTAAGACAAATATGTAAATATATAAAATAAATAGAATATTGTACATAGTATAATTTTTATATTTATAAATATATATTTAAACCATTATCATCAACATGATTCCTGAAAACTGCAATTATAATTTTATTTTCTTTTGCCCATGTCCCACTGGGGTTTACATTCAAAGTAAATCCACTTTTATGATTTCTCTACCAACTTGGTCAGAATCAGGTCCATTTGTTTCATTTTATTTTTAATTCTTAGTGTTTAAAATTACTGGTTTAATCTTGCTTATAATTTTATACATAACACTGATATTACTTCAAAGTGAAGTATGTGCTTAGTTTCTTCTCCTTATAGGTAACCAAGTTTGTCTAGGTTGCTATTTTTAAAAATATAAATAAACCTGTGTGAGTCTCTGTATGTGAGTGTGTGTGTGGGTGTATATACACACACATACACATGTTTTGTTTTGTATGGACAAGTAGAAGATGAGCTCAGAAACACTCTGTCATGTCACAAAGCAGGAAAGCTATCAGAGACCAGAGTCCTATCACAGAGGCTCAGAAATCAACTTAAACGTTTTGTATAATTTTGTATGGAAGTCAACAGAACGTTTTGGAGACCACCTTATAGTAGTGTATAGAATTAGTCCTTTGTGTTTATAATAGCTGAGTAGTAGTTCATTACCTAGATGTAGCTTAGCTGTTTCGTGAATGAGAGTTTTAGGTGTGAGCATGAATGTTCATGTAATTTTGAGGCAGCTTGCCAAATGCTCTTCCTTAGGCTTTACGCCATTCTTTTTTTTTCCAGTAATGTGTGAGGGTGCCTGTTTTACCACTTGTAAACAGTGTATAGTCAGAACCTTTTGGATATATACATATTTTATCTCATAGTTGGAAAATGGTGTCTCAATTTAGTTCTCATTTGTATCTCACATGCTTTAGAGCAGTTTGTACGTTTTTTCCTTTGAACTCTTCCAAAGATAAATTCTCATTTTCAACAAAAGACTGTTCATTTTGTTGAACAGTCCCTTTAGGCCTTCTCTTTTCTCTTTTTTTTCTGATTCTCCAATCCTCCCACAGCTTCTGAAACTTAATTTGGTTTAAGAAGGTTTTCCTACTAAGAGTTGAACCTCACTGACCAGTTGTCAGGTTTGATTTCTGTAGAATCAGACCCTTGATTATAACCATTTTATCTGAAAGCTGAACCCAGAAAGTTCCTGTGAGGAAATAAGAAAAGGAAGATAAGGAGGCCAGTACGGGATACAGGTTATTGTTTTAGGCAGCTGGGGCCGTGTCTTGTTGGACCTTTGGAAGCCAGTGTAGAGCACGCCCCTTAGTTCTTCCACTTGGCGGTCTCGGAAGGGGCAGTTTGTCCAACAGCTCCATTCCTTATTGGTGGAGTTATGCTTTGGAAAGGGCAAGACATCAGCTCCTTAGTACTCTCCCCTGACCTGACTGTGGCCAGAGATGACCTTCATTCAAGTGTTTGCAATAAGAAGGTGCCTTGTGGCCAAGTGTGTGCCCATTGACTGTTGTGTCAGTGAATATTCTAGTCTACTTGCAACTACATTTCTCAGTGTAAATTAGGTAGTCTCATTCATAAATTGATCTACTGTGTTTTGTTAACATCTGTTCTCCTAGAACTTGATTATCCTAAGAGAATTGATAAAAGTAAATTATGACTTGCTCGACTGAGGAGAAGACCCCAGAGTTGTAACCCTTTTGAGAGGTGACTCCCAAGAGCAGTGTGATGTGTGTTGAGGAGCTAGTGATCTGCTCCTTTTTAGTCTCTCCACTTCTGAAGAATATCATCTATGAAATAATTTGTTCTGTTCACTGTAGAAAAGTTCATTATCACTTTCATCCACTATTGAGATTTTGAAGTGGTATTACTAAATGTGAGGAATGAATGGTACTGCCACATAGACAGGATTGTGTCAAGTATTCATTTTATTTTGGTGGAGAATTTATGTCCCTGAAGAACTAATTTTCAAATCAATAGTATTTTTTTTTCTTCCTCTTTGAATGGATGGAGCTGAAAATAATAGCTACAGGCTGAATTTCTTTCAGAAGTTTCTGTGCTTTTGCATATGTGTGAGCAGGTATCCCTTTGAAAATGTATGGTTTATTTTCTGTAAAAGCAAGACAAATGATAAACTCAGAAAAGCAGAGCACATGCACATTGGAGTTGTATGTTTTTTTAATAAGATTCTTTGTAATGTGGACCATTTTTAAACTCTTCATTGAATTTGTTATACTATTGTTACACTATTCTGTTTTATATTTTGGTTTTTTGACCGCAAGATATGTGGGATCTTATCTTCTTGACCAGGGATGCACCCCCTGCATTGGAAGGCAAAATCTTAACCACTGGACCACCAGGGAAGTCCCTGGAGTTGTGTTTAACCGAATGCTTTCATCTTTGCCATTAGATGTTTGTTGTGTGATGTGAGGCTGACATGACTGACTAAAATGAAACCTGAGAGATTGTGGTATCATTTAGAAGGCAAAGAAAGTGTAGATTCTTATGTGGATTTAATCCTTATAGTAAATGTAATAGTTGACTTGTTATGGTGGATAGTTAAACTTATTATGGTGAGTAGCTGTATGGTGTAATAATTAACTTGTTATGGTGAGTAGCAATTTAAAAACTGATATACATCATGTAATCTTGGCCTCTGTTCTACAGTTTCTTAGTATAAGGCACCATGAAGCCAAAAATAAAATATGGCTCTTTATGTCTCAAGGAGCCCAAAATAAAGTGAGCAAGGACTTAAACCCACATAAAGGGATGAATATTTAATGGAATAATGTTAAAAGGTATTCTGTCATTGATTATTTTCTGGCTCTATTTTTCAGTTTTTCCAACTTCTCACACTGCCTACACTATGTTAAATTCAGTCTTAATAGGATCTGACACATTTAGGATTGGGCTGTGCTGTGCTTTGCTTACTCAGTCTTGTCTGACTTTTTGCAACCCTCTGGACAGTAGCCCACTAGGCTCCTCTGTCCATGGGATTCTCTGGGCAAGAATATGGGAGTGGATTGCCAATTTCTTCTCCCAGGGATCTTCCCTACCTGGAGATCAAACCTGCATCTCCTGATTAGAATTGGGCTCCCAGTCTGATACTAGCAATATAGCCAAATTTGAAACTACAAACCACAATTAATTCATGGATGTATCAAAGCCATTTGGAATCTTCTTTTCCTTGCTTTCTTTCATCAATCCAGCTACCCTTCCAGGGGATAATACTGCTTTTTAAAAACATTTGAGTTTTAGTTTTTTGTTCCAAAGAAAAACTAACATACTGAAGTTTGAGAGGCAAAAGACAGAAACTGCCAAATTTAACAGATACTGTTTGTTTTCTTCATGTTCTGTCCTTTTCTGCAAGCTAGTTAATTTCAATCATATCTTTTGATTTTTCTCCTGATTGCTTTTAACAGAGTTTCTTCACAATGTCTATTTTTTCTCCTATGCTATGATTACTGTTTCCTCCTGTCAGGAGGATCTGTTTTTTAAAAAGATGCTAATGTTCTTATTTTTCTACCTACTCTCTCTATATAAAAGACCATCTCACTTGACATTCATTTCCAGTTAAATTTTAGTGGAATCATTGTGAGTTCATTGTAATCTGATATTTTTTTGAAAAATAACTAAATGTAGGGGTTTAGACTTTAGAACAAATCACAGAGACATATTCTAAATATGTAGGAGACACCAGGACATTTTGATTAGCTTACAGTTTTTTGACACATAAAAAAATGTAAATTAAAATCAGACCAACAATAGAAAGATGAATGAATGTTCTGAAAGAGAGTAGATAGATATTTAAATATCTGTGTAACTGTGAGGCTGTTGCCATCTCTGTTTTATAAATGAGGAAACCCTTTTTCATGTTCATAATGGCTTAGATAATAAATTGTAAAGTCTAAAGTCTGAACCAAGTCTTTTCCCACAGTTTTTTCCTCTCTTTAGAGAATGTGTCTGTATTTCTATGCTGAGATGGAAATGATAGGTACTGTGGCGTGATGGAACTGGAGTGGAACTCTGGGTTCTCACAGAGATTGTGTGTTGCCTTTTATATTACATGAGGGACAGTTAAGAAATGAAAGTGTTGTAGAGGCCTTTTAAAAAAAATTATATTTGCGTTTGCAAATTTTCTTAAGCTTTTTGTTATTTTCTCGCCTCCCTTGTGGCTCAGCTGGTAAAGAATCCGCCTGCAGTGCGGGAGACCTGGGTTCAATCCCTGGGTTGGGAAGATTTTCCGAAGAAGGGAAAGGCTACTCACTCCAGTATTCTGGCCTGGAGAATTCCATGGACTGTATAGTCCATGGGGTCGCAAAGAGTTGGACACCACTGAGCGACTTTCACTTGTTTCTGGCAGACCCGGCAGATTGTTGTTTTCATTGGAAGGGGGGATTTGATACTTTGCCTGAAATTTCAGAAGCTAAGTATCACAGTGAAGCATCTGAATTGAATATTGTGTACTTTAAAAATACATTTTGTGTTTCCTTCACCAATCTTTTAATTCATTTGATGGAAGAATGTTTTTGTTTCATAAAGTCTTTTAATGTATTCCTTGTACACTTTCTCCCCTCTGTTGAAAATAGAATAGAATAAGCAGTGTTTTTTCATAGAAATAAATAGTTAATTCATTTATTTTGAAATGATCCATAAGTCATTTGTCTACTTTTTTCTACCTGTAGTAAGGATGGAAATTTATTTCAAAACCAGGCTTTCTCTGATTTGTCCTTCTGCCTGTAACAGAACAGGTCTCATAACCATCAGTGGTATATTCTGTGTGTGTATAAGGCAGACAGGTAACTCATCTAGACACCTTAGTTTTGTTTGCTCTTGGCTCACCTCCCCCTGCTCTCCCACCCCCACGTCCACGCCTGCACTGGGTAGTGTGGTAGCCTCTAGTGATGTGTAATTGTTGAGCACTTGAAAAAATGACTAGTTGTAACTCAAATATGCTGTAAATATAAAATATACACTGGATTTTGAAGATAGTTTTTTTTGTTGTTGTTTTTTAAGTGAAATCTTAGTCTTGCATAGATTTCAAGAGATGATATTGTTTGGTTATATTGGATTAAATAAAAATAGAATCAGTTGCCACCTGAAAAACTTTTTTTTTTCTCATGAGGATGGTAGAAACTGACAAACATTTCGTTAGCATTGTATATCTGTTGGCAGTGTTCTATACCTTGCTGATCACAACTACCTGATTTAAAGATTCTGCTTGTCTACCAGAAACAAGTAATAAGAGTGATGAGAAACTTAAGGACCCCTGCGACCATGGCCCTGGAAGCGGTGCAGAGCGTGTGGACCACAGTCAGCAGCCCGTATGCTATCTCGGCACCCAAAGTGCCCTCCCCTGGGGGCTGCGGGCGGGTGCTACACGTGTGGAAAAACACGAATGGATAACAGCAGAAAGCGGTTTTAGAATAGTGGGAAATAGCAATTTTGCACAGGAAGCTTTTGGGAGATATTTGGGTGATGTTGTTTACTGTAATCTACCTGAAGTTGGGACAAAATTGAACAAAGAGTCTGGTGCTTTGGAAAGTGTGAAAGCTGCTAGTGAACTCTTCTCCTCTGTTAGGAAAAATAACTGAAATTAATAAAGCTCCAGCAGAAAATCCAGGACTTGTCAACAAATCTTATTGTGAAGATGGTTAGCTGATCAAGACGACACTCAATAACCCTTCAGAACTAGATGAGTGAAGAAGCATATGAGAAATACATACAATCTGTTGAGTGAAAATGGAACCCTTAAGTTTGAAACAACTTTAAAAAAAAAATTAAGGTCTGGTGAAACTGGAATGACCCTCAGAAAGTTCCTAAAATTAGATCATGGGACTACATTATAAAGGTTAAGTTGTCATTCATTTGTAAAGTGAGGACCTAAATGTTAGAGAAGGGATGCTAATCACTTAGTTTTGGTAGAGCACTATAACTTGAACCAAACCCTCCCCACCCCCCCATTCGTAGTTGAGTTTTCTTTTAAATCTATGTCATACAAATTTTATAGAATTTGAGCATTCTTCAGAGGTGAATCATGAGTGCTTTCACAGGCCCTCAAGATAGAATAGTAAAGATTAAAGCATCTTTTATCAGCTTCCCGGTTGGCTCCGACAGTAAAGAATCCACCTGCCAATCCACCTGACTCAAGTTGGAACCCTGGGTCAGGAAGATCCCCTGGAGAAGGAAATGGCAACCAGCTCCAGTATTCTTGCCTGGAGAATCCTATAGACAAGAGGAGCATGGTGGGCTACAGGCCATGGGGTCACAAGGAGTTGGACACGAATGAGCGACTGACACTTTGAAATCATCTTTACTAGAAATCTCTAGGTTTTTTCTCCTCCACTACAGTTAAGAGCTAAAGATACAGACTGTCAGGAGAATTTTCTTTTATTAAAATTAGACTTTTATTCTTATCTATTTATGTTGTTCTCTTATTCAATGTTTGCTCTCCTTTGTGTATACTTGTCAAATCACTTTTCCCTTGATTTTTCAGTTGTAAAGTTTCCATTTGGTTCTTTTTATATTTTCTACTTATGAGAACTTGTTTTTACCATCATTTCAAGTGCCTTCCCTTACTCTTATGGAGAATGGGCTATTAAAATAGCTGCTTTATCTTTGATAATTCTTGCCTCTAGATCATCTTGAGATTGACATTTGTTATTGCCTTTTTCTTTGAGAATTAGATTTTCTTGATTCTTTGTATGTTGAGTAACTTTTTTATTGTATTCTCTCAGGATATTATGTTTGAAACCAGACAGGTCCAGATTGACCTTTCTGTGTCATGGACAGTGGTTCCACTGTGAGTTCGGTATTCAAAGCCTTTATTCTGCTGCTTTGGATCTCCTCATGTGCACTCCTCAGGCGTAGTGTGGGACCCTGACAATAGCTCATATTTTCAGTTCTCAAAACCTTTGCCTATTTGAGTATGTTTTGCATACACATCTTGGGGTGAACTTAGGACTTGTGTTGGTTCTGTATACAGAATTACAGGATCCAGCTCCCAGAGGCTTCTCTTTGTGGCTTAGTTGTGCTCCTTTGGTTCAAAGGGACTGGCTCAGTCGGGGTCTTGAGAAGGATAAACATGGGAAAGGGGGTTATGTCAATTGCAGTTTTGAATATGTGTGCTTTTAAGAATAGTAGGGGGTTAGAATTCCCAAAAATGGAGTAGTGACTCTTGTCGGACAAATCGTCCCACAAATAGTGACAATCATCTCCGGACAACATATGAAAAAAAGTATGAGAACATTGTAGAGCAAACAAATAGAAATAGAAACTGGTTTGGAGTGGCCTTGAATGAGTTTCTCAAGTTGATGGTGTTCTGCCTGAGCAGGCTCCTCTTGGGTGGTTTGCAGTTTTAAACTGGCTTGAGGAATCAGATAGTTGAGAACTACCACAGCAGCTGCAGAGTAGTGGAGCCCAGCAGGAGGAAGAGGAGGAAGTCTAAGAAAGGGAAGAACCTCAGAGGTCGAGTACCAAATTATGGGTATAAACTGCCGAATACTGGGGCCAACCCTTAAACTTGAAAACAGTTGGGGTATCAGCAAGAGAATAGGTAAACTGTGCTTTATTTGTATCACAGAGTACTACTAACAGTTGAAGGAGATAACCTGTTGGTACCTGAAGCAATTTGAACTAAACTCTGAAACATGCTGAGTGAATGTAGTCTTACATGAAACAGGACATAATGTATGATTCCTTACACAGTGTACTAAAATCAGGCAAATATCTGTTGTGTATTGGGCCTGGGGTGGGACAGAGATAATTATTGTTGGGGAAACAATGATTGACGGGGCTTAGAAATGGAAGCAGGGCTGCTGGGGACAAGAATTACGTAGGCAAAGGCATGTGGGAACTTTCTAGGGTGATGGTAGTGTCCTGTTAGGGATTTGAGTCACTTGAGTTTGTGCATTCGTCAAAACTCATTGAATAGTGCACCCGTACATATCCATTGTAGTTTGCGTGAATTTTTTTCTTTAGAAGAAAAATTGTACTAAATACTTCATTATAGTTAATGATAGGGAGTTTGAAGTATATATGGGTATATGTGAGGGAAGTTTACTGATAGCTGTAACTTTTTTTTGAAATGCTTCAGAAATTAAGATTAGTTAACAGACGTGGGTAAAACAAATAGAAGAAAGCATTAATTTTAAAGTCTTAGTGATGGCTATGTGAATGCTCTTTGTGCACTTCTTTGAGTTTTTCTGAAGGTTTGAAATTTTCATCATGAAACGTTATGAAAGATGCTAGTAGACAGTATCTCTCTGCTGTTTGTTTTTGGTGGCTTTCATAAAAATTGGTATTTCTTTAAATTTGAAAATATTTTAAAGAGTTTATCAGTGACATTTTTCTGCCTGTGCATTGAGTTCTGAACTGTTTAGGATGTAGAAAGATAGAGGTAGAAATAACGGAAGTTGAAAGACAAAACATATACACACAATAATTTGAAGACTTCAGAGAGATAGAGCAAAATCTCACGAAGATCATTTATAATAATATGATCAGAGTCAAATGTGAATAGTGGGCAATGGAATCCCTGGGGTTGTTTATTTTGAGCGAGTTTTGAAAGTGCTCATAGAGGAAACTTTTAGATTCTCTTTCTGTTCTTTTAGTTGGCCAGTTGTTGATTGCAAAGTATGACTTAGGGCACATTTTTTAGTGTGTTGTATTCATTCTTCAGCAGAGGAATGCTGCATGATTTTAATGCTAGAATTGTTAGCCAGATTGAATGATGAGAATTTATTTAAAAAAATCTGTATTTTAGGAAAATGGTGATTATATGTTAATAAATTGTCCTATTAAAAACAGATGATCATAGTTCCTGAATTTTGTAATTCTTTTATAAAGTTTTGAGAGATGAGTATAATGATATTAAAAATATTAATATAATGTCCAGTATTAAGTATAAGCATTCTAAACTACTAGTTTATTCTTTATCCTCAATTTACTCTTAGAAAATCTATTCTGATAGGCTGAATTTCTTAAGATAGATATTGGAATAAATTATAAGTGAATAAAGATGAGAGAAAAATGAAATACTAAAATATAAATGAATTGTGAGATTTTTTAGCTATTAATTTGATCATCTCTGTTTCTTTTTATTGACAAATTTTCTTCCCTTAACCTGAAGTGAGAAGTTTGAACAAGATTAAGCACTTATTAAATACATTTTAGAAAATAAAAAGTTATATATAATTAATTATTTTATATACATATGGCTTGTTAGTTTCTAGTGACCAGAAATGTATTTGGATTTATTTTTGGTCTTTTGACTTTTTAATCTTAACAGTTGTATTGAAATTAATAAAAGGAACATTTCCATTATAAATTTCTCGAGGCAAATATGCTGCAAAAATATAAACAGACAAAAAGCAAATGTGCTGCTGTTTTGTATGTAGCTCTAGCAATTTATAATTGTTCCTAGAATTTTGTATTATTCATATCTAAATGAAGCATTTTGGTCTTTGAGAAAATTGTACTATATACTGACTTACACAAGTGTTAGGAAGAATTACAAATGTGTTTCTGTTCTACAGATAGAAATTCAGTGAGGAACAATCCGGTGGACTTCTTGCTACATACCAACTAGTTATTTAAACGTCAAATTTTCATTTAACTCCCGACCTTGGTACCAAGAGAATAGTATTTTCTGCAGTACAATCAGTTCTGAATTTTTGAGGAGCTGGTTTACATCTGTATGATAGTGGCTAAAAATAATGCTGCTTATAGTATGCTATCACTAGTAATTATAATATTATTAGTAATTATAATATTATTATTAGTAAATAAGCTTAATGTTTAAGTGTCTCTAAAAAAGTCATGGAGGAGGGGGCAAATAAGGTAGTTTGAGTAAATTGCTGAAAACAGCTTATGTGCAGAATAGTGCACTAAAATATGCTTTCCAAATCCATACTGATATCTGCTGTATGCAGTTAAGGGTGAGTTTATTTTAATCAGCTCATTAGGATTATAAGTCAAAATACCCACATTAAAATAGAAAAGACATTTAATATGAAGGAAAGTTTGTTTTACAGGTCACTTGTCTCAGGGGCACATGGATATCACAACTATTTTAAGACCAGCCAAGAACAGATTTCATCACCATCCAGGCTGCTTTATTTTTGCCTTTGTTTCTGCCAGCCAGAGAAAAATTTATTAGTGATTCTGAATAACATATTAGGTGCTGTGTTGCCAGTGTGAAATGTTCAAGTGAATGGTAAATGGAAATGTGTGTATGCCAAGTTATTTTATAATCACTAGGTGATTTGCATAAAGTAAGTTTTAAAAACAAAGTTTCATAGACTATTTCATCATACCTGTATATATTTTAAAAGATATATATTACATTCTTTAAAAGGATAGATTTTTGATATTAATAGATTCCTGATTGTAGAGATATGTCGATTGGTCCTCATATAGCTAGAGTTTTAAAAGTCTGCCAGGTGAGATTCATAGTATTAACATAAATGAAAAGTAAATGTAAACTATAGCATCAGAGGATCTGTGAACTTAAAAAATTTATTAGACCCTGGACCAATCAGTTAATTACCTGTATTTAGGAAATTGCCCTTAGGAAACCACAAGTTTTTGAGGCAACCAGAACCTTTCCATTATTTGTTACCAATATATAGAAGCTTGATTTCTTTCAGTGTAGAAATCTTAAACAAAAAATGCTCTTCTCTTTATATTTCTGTTTGTCACGTGGGAAAAAATGTCATTTATTTCAGTTAACCTTGTTGTCAAAAGCAATCAGGTCCTGTTTTGAGAGCTAACAAGAAAAATATTATGCATAGGGAAGGTACACTCATCAACAAAGAAAGATATCATAAACATAATTATTGTTTAGTTAAAGTAATTGTCTTATTTAATCATTTTTTGTGTCATTTTACACTTTGTTCAGTTACTTGAGAATTGAGATCAGTTATGAGGCATTTTATTACCTAAAGTAATTACTAGCCCAAAGGTGTTGCTATACTGTTTTTAAGATTCACTTGGGCAGTCTCACTGGCTAAAGATGAATTGCTTTTTTGAGGTTATAATTTGGTCACTCACTCCTAATCTGGTTTAGATGATAAGGTTACTTACTAAGACAGATATGTTGTAAAAATTTTTTAAAGTTACGAAATCTTAAAAGTTACAATTTTATATCATGAAAATCTACTTAAAAGTTATGAAAAAATTTCTTACAGCAGTTCAAAATTTATGAACATCGTTTTCATCGCTGTTCGACCTGCTGTTTGCAGTGTTAACTTCACTGTTAACAGAAGTCCTACATTGTACTGCTTCCTCCTGAACTCATCTATAGACTCCTAATGTTAAAGCCCGAAGAGCCCTTTGAGATTATCTAATTCGGCACCCTCATTTTACAGATGAGGAAACTGAGGCCTTGGACTAGAACAGAAGTCTCCTGACTGAGTCCAGGACTCTTTCTGTTCCGTCATGCTGCCCGATGTTTGTTTATGGAACTCGGCAACCTCACAGACAGGGTGAGCTCTCTTTTGTTTAACGAACGCACAGAGTGGTTTGCTACTCTCATCAAGTGGTGGTCATCATTCTTAACTTTCATTTTTCTTTTTTTACCCATACCTATTTTAATCCATAATATAGCCCAGTTACCCATGAATTTATTTTGCTGCTACTACTTCTTGGCATTTGACCATTATTTTTGAGAGTTAAACTCTTAGTTAGTTAAATGTTTTCTTATCCATAACCATGGTAGCCTTATCAGGCATTATAGCAACAGTAGATTAAAATTCTTACAAGGATAACTTAGAAAATCTTAAATTTAGATTTAAAAAGTGAGTTATAAGTAGAGAAGTACAAGAGTGTGTATATGAGATCTAAGAGCAGATGTGATACCAAATATGAGAGCAATCTTTTTGTGAAATAACAAAATCCCAAGAAATATTAGCCAACAGTGTGACATGATTGCTGTAAAATGCTTATCCTGTGAACTCATGGATTTAAACTCATTTGTGTTTTAGATTATCATTTTCTGTGTAGATGCTCATAATGTCCTGCTTTTCGCTAGTGAGAGCCTCTTCAGGTTGGTTCCTATGTCCTTTGGATAAGACCTTAGAAGTTTTAAGTAGCTGTCTTGCTGTTTGGTTTGACACAGTGTTATAATAGATTTGTGTGGTTTTCTAAGGTAACTCAAGGACTTTAAAGTTCTCATAAGATTTATAAGTTTCTGTAGGACTAAAGTATCATTTCCACTAACTCATTCATTAATAAACACTGTCCTTCATTAATTTTGCTTTTTGTAAAAGTAGGAGAAAACAAGATCTTTCAGCTTAAACAAAATTAGCATGCTTCTCTTGTGTATATATTTTAAAATCTCTTGTTTCATATCACTGAAATGACCATGATGTCAACCTCTAGAATTTTGGGTAAACTAAAGTACTAATGCTCAGCTATGAATGTTGGATAAATTTGGATTGGACATGATACTGCCACAGTTACACTTTACATCACTTACATATGTATAATATGCAAATTTCATTGGAGCATATGCATCTATATATATATATAACTAGAACATACATACACACACACACACACACACACACACACACATGTTACTAGAATTCTTTGCCTAATTGTTTATCAGCAATTTTAAAGGGTCCCTATCCAGTTAACTAATTGTGTTTCAGGTGAACTAAATCAGAGGTCCAGAAATAACTATGTGATGGTAGTTTTTCTGAAAAGATTATCTGTGGGGAGGATTGTAAATGTTTTATTTTGACAAGGGCATAATACATAAATTGTGCTTTGATTATGTTTCTTACACATGAGGGCTAGCTTTCATGACTTTTGGAGGGGGTGTGTGTGTTCATTTGCTCAGTCTTGTTCAGCTCTTTGTGACTCCATGGACTGCAGCATTCCAGGCTCCTCTGTTCTCCACCATCTTCTGGAATTTGCTCAAATCCTTGCCCATTGAGTCAGTAATGCTAATGTAGCCATCTTATCCTCTGCTGCCCCCTCTCCTTTTGCCTTCAGTCTTTCTAAGCATCAGGATCTTTTCCAGTGAATCAGCTCTTTGCATCAGGTGACCAGAGTATTAGAGCTTCATTTTCAATCCTTCCAGTGAATATTCAGAGTTGATTTTCTTTAGGATTGACTGGTTTGATCTTCTTGTTGTTTATAGCTATTATGTGCTAGAATATAAAGTACAGACTGCCTTTTAAATGCTTGTAATTTGATAGTGACTGAAAAATACTCACAATATAAAATGATATAATAACAATGTTAATATGTAAATTATAAATTGGTTTTCATGTGCTTCTACTACCTGTGAGGTTTTTAAGAGTAAATTTTATTTCTGCTTTACCGAACAAGAAATCGGGACTTAGGGTAGTTAAATGACTTGATTTAATACTTTAATGTCAAAAACAATAACATTTGAAAGAAAATACAAATACTCTAATTTCTAACCTAACAATTTTTTTTTTATTATTACTGCCCAACTTTGAAAAGAGTTTTTCTAAAACTATACTTTAGGGGTACAGGAGGAAACACCTTCAATGTTGACATTTGAATGGTCTTCATAAGGAGATGACATTTGAAGAATAGGAAAAATTTTAACACTTGTAGTAGGAACAAAGAGCTTAAAAAGCATAAATGTGGGAATTAGGGGTTTGTTAGAATATTTTTTACTCACTTGAATATAGTACATTCAAAGAAGATGCTGTACAGTCAGATGGATATTTCAAGACCATACATTGGAGAAGGAGATCTTAAATGCTTCTGTAAACAATTTAGAGTGAATGTGGAAGCTAATAGGTAGTCATGAATACATATGACATAATCAGCATTATATTTTATGTGTAGATGCCAGAAGATAGTATAAAGAGACCTGGAAGTCATTGAGGGTATTGCAGTAGTACAGGTGATAGGTACTGCAAAAAGGGTATTTTAAAGGTAAGAGATAGCAGGTAGAAGCTGAGATAAAAAGTTGAATGCAAAAAAAAGTACTAAAATTTAAATTGTAGTGAATTACAAAATTAGTAATAGTTATGGGCAAGAGGAGAAACATTTTGGGAAGTATAGGGTATAAGTTGCCTTCAGTAATGCTGAGTGTTGATAACTGAAAGGACATAGATATTTGTGCTTTAGTCAGCTGGAATTGGGATTCCTAGGTGGCTCAAGGTAAAGAATCTGCTTGCCAATGTAGGAGACATGGGTTTGATCCTGGGTTGGAAAGATCCTCTGGAGGAGGAAATGGCAACCCACTCCAGGTATTCTTGCTGGGAAAATCTGAGAGTCCCATGGACTATGGAGGGCTGTAGTCCATGGAGATCCCAAAGAGTCAGCTGGATACGACTGAGCAGGCATGTATGCAGCTGGAATTGGAATGTTTGGAATGGGAAAGATGGGTGTATGTGTTGGAGTTTGGCATATAGTGGGACAGATGGTGGTTTTGTAATTATTCAGAGTGGATGAGATCTTTAGTTGAAGGAGTTGAGTGAAGATCAAAAGGCTAAAAAGAAGTCTGCTATATACTGTTAGGGCAGAAAGAAAAATCAGTGAAATGGACAGAATCAGAAAGTCACATGCTGGAAATTTAAAGTTTTTTTGTTTTTAAATCTTAAATTCTGGAAATGGCAAGTACTATGAAATAATAAAGGCATATGAAGACCTGTTGAATTTGGGGGTGATTAGTAACAAAGTTCTTTAGGGTCCATAAAATTTTAACAGTGACAAAGAAATTTTTTTCTTTATATACTTAAACATATTCTTTTACTTAAATGCATAGATACATGTTTTGTTTTGTACTCTTTTCTTTTGCTCCCTCCCCCATCAGCTCAGTTCAGTTGCTCAGTCATGTCCAACTCTTTGCGACCCCATGGACTGCAGCACGCCAGGCTTCCCTGTCTGTCACCAACTCCCAGAACCTGCTCAAACGGTGATGCCACCTAGCCATCTCATCCTTTTTCCTCCCCTTCTCCTCCTACCCTCAGTCTTTCCCAGCATCGGGGTCTGTTCTAACGAGTCAGCTCTTCATATCAGGTGGCCAAAGTATTGGAGCTTCAGCTCCACCAGTTTATTGTTTTTAGTGAATTTACAGTCCATGAATATCATGAACGTACCACGATCTTGTTTTGATTCTTCCCCCTTAATGGTCATTCACTATACTACACTCCCACCTTTTTGTCATTAAAGCCCAGTCTTCTTATATAAACATCCTTAGGAATTTGTGTTTTTATCTCTCTGTATTTATTGTAGAGTATACATCTTAGTTGAACTCTGTGACATTACAACTGTGTGACCACATTTTAACAGACAAAAAAGGCAAATTCTTATTTTTCTAGTCTAATATTTTCGCTTTTAATAAGAATTGTCAGATTGTTTTCCAAGGATTTTTTTCTTTTTTACATTTCCACTTGTACTACATGGGGATAACATTGTATTTTTCAGTTGAATATAATATTTGGTCATTTGAATCTGTGCCTTTTTTGTTCATTTCTTTTGTAAATATTTAAAAATTTTTGGTCTTTAAGAGTGTTTTCTCATCTCTGTTTATAGGTACATGTTACTGGAACAGAGAAAAGCTATTGTTTTTTATTGGCTACTATATATTAAATTCCTTTATGAAGGGCTGGTGATATTTGCTAATAATATATCTAGAAGACCCAACAGCTTCTGTGATGGAGAATACTGGATACTTTTTTTGTATCTTTTTCTGCTACTTCTTCAGTCAGCACGAAACAGTAGGATGAACAAAAATAAAGGTTTTTGAAGTGAGCAAAAAATCAGAAAGTCCTAATAACTTTTACCAAGGAAGTAAAGCCACCTGAAATTAAGGGGCTTGGAGTGAGATAGAATCCTTAAGGTTTTTGAAAATCCATAACGGAAAATTTGAGAAGGAAGTTCAAAAGGTAGTAAAACGATTGCCAGATAGCTCAGAGGAACAAAATAGTTTTAGACACCAAAATACTTAAATGTCATGATGATAGCATTTGTGTTGAAATGTCTAATCTGCCTGAAAATGGAGGGGTCAAAGATATAAGGAGTTTACAGTGAAAAAGTACCGCCAGGGCTTCCCTGGTGGCTTAGTGGTAAAGAACCCACCTGCCTAGTGCAGGTAGATGAAAGAGACACAGGCTCGGTCCCTGGGTCAGGGAGATCTGGAGAAGGAAACGGCAACCCACTCCAGTATTCTTACCTGGAGAATCCCATGGACAGAGGAGCCTGGCAGGCTGCAGTCCATGGGGTCACATAGAGTTGAACACACTGAAGTGACTTAGCACGTACACACAGTGAAAAAGAGGGTGTGTGTATTTTGTTAATAGTTACAGGATTTAGAGAAGTTTTTGAAGTATGTAGTGTGATGCAAGCATGGTTTGTATGACGTGGGGAACTTGTTTAGATAGACATAACCTGGGCTGTACCTCTGACTTGCTGAAACTTATTTAAGACTTTTCCTGGCTGTCACAGAATTTATAACATTACTTGGAAGAAGCTGCACAGATGATTTTGATACATCACACTAAGTAAGACTCAGTTCAGTTCAGTTGCTCAGTCGTGTCCGACTCTTTGCGACCCCATGAATCGCAGCACGCCAGGCCTCCCTGTCCATCACCAGCTCCTAGAGGCCACCCAAACCCATGTCCATCAAGTCGGTGATGCCATCCAGCAATCTCATCCTCTGCTGTCCCCTTCTCCTTCTGCCCCTAATCCTTCCCAGCATTAGGGTCTTTACCAGTGAGTCAGTTCTTTTCATGAGGTGGCCATGAGGTGGAGTTTCAGCTTCAACATCAGTTCTTCCAATGAACACCCAGGACTGATCTCCTGTAGGATGGACTGGTTGGATCTTCTTGCAGTCCAAGGGACTCTCAAGAGTCTTCTCCAACACCACAGTTCAAAAGCATCAATTCTTTGGTGCTCAGCTTTCTTCACCGTCCAGCTCTCACATCCATACATGATTACTGGAAAAACCATAGCCTTTAGTCTAGAAATTGGAATGTGGCCTTTTTTCCGTTCATACATAGTGTCATGGTATGCCTCCACCTCACCCCACCTCAAAGAAATGGAGATACAAGTTATTGAAGTTGAGAGCGTAGTAGAGATCAATATTGGAGTGGATGAGAGGGAACACTGAATTTTAATCATCAGTGGAGATTATTTTTTGGTCTTTTTAAGCATCACTGACCTAGTGGGAAACATTTATTCATTTTTTTCAACAAACAATCATTGGGTGCCTTTTATGAATCAGACTATTATTTCAGGCACAATAGTAGTGAATGATAAGGAGTAACTCACATAGCTTGCATTTTCTTAATGAACACAGATAAGCTGTCATTCCTAGAGTACAGTATTTGCTAACTGAATTACCATGATGTTTGAAAAATCTCACATATCCTACACATTATATGATCCAGTATTGTTTCTGTAGAGTAGTGGTCTATGTAAATAAAAAATTAATTTTGAAATGAATGTTTTCATTTGCTGCTTTTACATATAGCTGCTTTTTAACTAGTCCTCTGAAAGCTTCCTTTGCCACTAATATAAGGGAAGACAAACAAGAGGTAAACCCATTGCCATCACATAATGGAAATGAGGAACATTCTTTCAGCTCTAGCAGTCTTAAGTTTCAACACAGTATGCTTCTTCAATATAGAACAGTCCAAAGGGAAATAATTCCAGACTCCTACCTATTGGCTGTGAATAGATTGAAAACCTTTCCGAAGTTAGATAACCCTGTGATAACTGATTGAGTACCCAGAAACTCAGAAAGGGGATGAAGTTCTTTCACGTCAGGCCTCCCTGTCTATCGCCAACTCCCGGAGTTTACCCAAACTCATGTCCATCGAGTCGCTGATGCCATCCAGCCATCGACCATATGATAATCAAGGGTTTGTTTGTTTGGTTTTTTTTTTTTTTTACTATACTAATAAAGCTTACCGTCAATTCTTTAATATTTTCAGAGGAGATCAAAGTGATTCTGAAGTTGATGTCTCTGAATGAAGACAGTATTTTCTTTCCCCTAGATGTAATTCCTTCTTCTCCAAGAAAGAGATGAGGTTGGGAGCAATGAGAAAAAAAGCACTCTTACCCTCTAATTTCTGCCTTAAGGGTGTGTGTGTGTGTTGGTGGGGTGTGTATGTGCTGTTTATTGGGGGGGTGAGCTATTTATTGAGGCTTTGTGTATATGTGTTTGTGTTTTAGCCATTTATTGAGTAGCTAGCATGCCTTTGCATCATATTGAGGGAAGCAGGCTATTCTAATACCTGTACTTGAGAAGCAGGGAATTGATCAGCAATTTGATAGTCAGTCTGCTGAAATGGAATGTGTCTAGATAAATTTATACCAAGTTGTCTTCTCTGTTGTTTACTTTTCAGAGCAAGGCGAGTCAGGCCCAGGATTTCATATTCAAATCAGGGTCAGAAAACTAGGATGTATGTTGAGTGTGAAATAAGTCATTGTTTTGTCTCTGCACTCACTGCCCTCATTCTTACAGATTTCCCTGTCCTTTACATTCATTACTATGGAGAAAACACTAGGCTTTAACTGTTACAGTGGTCTGGAAAAGATGAAAGCCTAATGAGAAACTGAAAGAGGTAGAGAGTTAAAATAGTTCTTTTGTCTCCCTGACAACATTTTCAGATGGTTGCTTTTAAACAGAATCCAAACAAGATCTGCACACTGCTTTTGGTTGCTAAATTCCAATCTCTTCCACCTATTAGTAGAAATAAATTTGTCTTGTCAAATTCCCCACATTCTCACTTTGGCTAGTCATATGGCTTTGCCGGTGGCTCAGATGCTAAAGAATGTGCCTGCCTTGCGGGAGACCTGGGTTTGATCCCTGGGTTGGGAAGATCTCCTGGAGGAGGGCCACTACAGTACTCTTGCTTAGAGAATCCCCATGGACAGAGGAGCCTGGAGGGCCACGATCCATGGGGTTGCAAAGAGTTGGACACGACTGAGCAACTAAGCACAGCACATCCTTGTGGAATTACCAATACATCCTCCTGTCCTCCTGTAACTTCTGTAAAGTGATAGTTAAAAGGTGTAATTAAATTCACTTTTCTTTGATCATGAAGTCTTCTTTTTTCTTCCTTCTGCTTCACACCTTGAGGCATAGACCATCTGGTTGTGTCACTTTTTGTGGTGTTGATGTTGATAAGTGAATTCAGTTGTTAGTCTAATATATCCGTTATAAAATTCCACATCGAATTTTCCCCTGGTGGTCATAGTGCCCATTAATGATTGTTGCCTAGATTTTAATTTTCTTAGGGGTAGAAAATTGTTGTTTTTAAAATCCTGTAATTGTTTTTGCATTGATTAGCTGGAATTCTGTAAAGAAGGGCTCTTCCTAGTCAAGTACTGGGGTATTCTGAAATAGAACTTGCACAACAAAAGCAGGGTATGTGCTTGAGTTATTTTAGTGACCAGTTTTTAGACTGATGAGTTGGTGATGCCCTCTCAAGGTGACCAGTGGTGTGAAATTCATTTTTAATTTTCATAATCTCATGGATTCAGAACTATGTTTGAGGTGTTGTAACCCACTGTGGCTCCTGTCTCCTTCTGACGCGACTCACGTGGCCTTGGGCTGTCTCTCTCCTCGCTGTCTTGCGTGGCAGGATGCTACAGGTGTTCCACTTCAGTCTTCGAATTGGTCCTGCCTCCAGAGTGGCTTCGTTTCTATGGGATGTGTTTATTTAGAGACTGCAATCAAAGCATGGAGTGCTGTTTACTACTAGGTTATCACTAGTTGCTGTGAGGTCTTTTTAGAACAAGGAAATGTGTATTTTTAGTAGGAGAGGTAAATCACAAATTCCTGCTTATATTTCAGTTCAAATTTATGGTTACTCTAAGGTTTTAAAGCTTGATTTGTATTGTATGATTTTATTAAAAATATATCTGCATTATAAACATTCAAATGATTTTATTTTTTGTACTAAATTCCATCAGATAAGAGGTTTTTTTATAAACATAAAATGACCACACTTATTTATTATTAAAAAAAATGTGTTCCCTGGTATAATGTGACACATTTATCCTCTGCCTTCTCATACTCCCCAGCATACTGCAGGGTATCCTTCAGGGGTAGCCAGCTTGAGGTACAGACAGTAGTATAGCATGAAGGGAAGATGAGAAGATTTTTACTGCTGCCCTATTTGTATATATTTTTTCTTTTGGAAAATTTTGGTTTGTAATGGATTTAACATGATTTCTTATTTGTTATATGTTTATAAAAATATTCAAATTAATAATACTAATAGAATTACTATAATAAGACTACAGAAAGCAATTTAAGCTTTTTTGCGATGTGTGGCTTTTTTTTTTTTGGTCTCTAGATTACATCCCTTAGGGATATATGCATTCAAAATACTACTTTAAAGTATATTAGTTTTCTTTTAAGACTATAAATAATTTCGCCAGTTTATAAAAATAAAGATTTATTTTCCAATCTCTTGGTGTAGATAACGTGGGCCGA
This sequence comes from Antilocapra americana, assembly GCA_007570785.1. Classification (NCBI taxonomy): domain Eukaryota; kingdom Metazoa; phylum Chordata; class Mammalia; order Artiodactyla; family Antilocapridae; genus Antilocapra; species Antilocapra americana. The sequence continues at coordinate 13,876,255 of ML664161.1, read as the reverse complement.
CTGTGGCTCTGTTTTGTATCTTCTTATTTGGGGATCCAAGGTTTTGGAGCAGACCCCATGTAGGACATGTTCATTCTTGTGGCAGAAGAAAAGAGTAAGAGCACTGGCAGATACTTCTAATACCTCTGAAAGCTGTGATTGATCAGCTCATCCACTCAATTTATGTCATACAACCAATGTCCAAGTTATTGGAGTGGGGATGAATAGCTATCGCAGGAAAGGAGAAGAGTGATTAAATTTTTTTAAAAAACTTATTTTTTATTTATTTTCGGCTGGGCTGGGTCTTCTTTTAACTTCTTCAACTAGGTCTTTTCTCTGGTTGGGATGAGCAGAGGGCTCCTGTTTGCTGCAGTATGTAGGCTTATCACTCTGGTAGCTTCTCTTATTGTGGAGCATAGACTCTAGGGCATGCGGGCTTCAATATTTGTGGCTCCTGGGCTTGAGAGCCCAGGCTCAATAGTTGTGGCATATGGGCTTAGTTGCTCCTGGCATGTGGGACCTTCCTAGACCAGGGATCGAACCTGTGTCCCCTGCATTGGCAGGCAAATTTGTTTTTGCCACTACAGCACCTGGAAATGTCCTTATAAAAATAGGAAGTTTGGACACAGACATAGAAGAACAGTGTGAAGAGCCACGTGGAGATATGGCAAAGTGTCTTGAGTAATGCATGCAGGAGCCAAGGAAGCTAGGAGAGAGCCTTCCTTAGGACCTTCAGAAGGAGCATTGCCCTGCCAACACGTTGATGCTTGGACTTCTGACTTCCAAAACTGTAAGGCAGTAAATCTCTGCTGTAATGCACCTTGCACATGGTACCTGGTTATGGCAGGCCTAGGAAGCTAGTACAGCGCCATGGATTGACAGTGCTGTTTAGGTTGGCTTCATTTTAAAGGCATAGGAAGAAATATAAGCTCTGCCTTTAGGTTGATCTTTCAGAAGGGACTTTATTGTTGGGGTAGAGAATTTTGGACTTTGCTAAAGGTGTTTCTTAAAATAGAAATTCTGCAGTCAGGGCTAGAAGAAGCTAGCTTGAGGTCACTTTATTCTCTTACCTTTATTGTTTAATAATAGAGTAATCTTAACTGCTGAGGAGTTGGAGGAGGATGGATGCTCTTGTTTAAAGTACCTTCAGATTTGTTGTCCTTTTAAGCTCTGAAAAGCTGCCGCATAGTTGAGTTAGTTCTGTCAAAGCTGGAGTTCTACATTAAACCACTCACTGCTAAATTTTATGATTGATTTGTTAAGGGAGTTTTGAAAGTTAGGTATTGTGGGTTGAATTATGTCCCTTCAAAGACATAAGTTGTAACGCCTGATACTGGTGAATGTGACCTTCAAAGACATAAGTTGTAACACCTGATACAGGTGAATGTGACCTTACTTGGAAATAAAGTTCTTGCAGATGTAATTAAGATGAGGTCTTTAGGGTGAGTCATTTTCCCACTGTGACAGATGTCCTTATAAAAAGTGAGAAATTTAAACACAATTCATGGACATTAAGAGAATGATAGGTGGTATGTGAAGACATGGACACAGTGAGAAGATGGCCATGTGAATGAAGATGGAGACAAGAATTAAATTGCCACAAGTCAAGAAATGCCTGGGGCCACTACCCAACGCTGGAAGAGGCAAGGAGAGATCTTCCTGTAGAACTGTTGGAGAGTACATGACCCTGCCGAAAACGTGATTTCAGACTCTGAGCCTCCGTAACTAAGACAATACATCTGTGTTGTTTTTAGCTACTCAGATTCTGGCCCCTTGTTATAGCTGCCCTAGGAAACTGATACAGAAGGACACATGGATTTTGGAAGTGCTTTCTCTGTGATCTGAAGAGCTGCTTTGAAGTCCTCACATTTTGCACAGATTATCAGATTGCTTTCAGTAGGGTGAACAAGGGCTTCCCAGACTTTGCTGTGTATTGTATTCACCTGGAAATCTTTCATAAATACTGCTGTCTGGCTCCCACCTCCAGAGATGCTGGTTTAACTAGTATAGGATGCTACATAGCAGGCTTTTTCAGGGTTCCCCAGATGACATAATGTACAGCAGATTTTGAAAAACCGTGAGGCTAAACCTTCTACCTTAGTCAGACATTCTCCCAGCTCACCCTGAACATATAGTTTTGTGTTCATTTAATTTTTATTAGCCTCTAGGTAATACACTAATCCTTTATTAACTTCTAGGTGATACACTATACCTCCCCCAAGTTCATTTGTGTCTTGGCCTATTTTTTTTTTTTTTAATGTAGTGTTCTGTTCTTGCCAGCTTATTAGGCATGTGATTATAGTCATCTTTATATATGATGAATTATTTATGAAGTCTAAGATTTATATTATTTATAGTTATTTACAAAGTCTATTATTTATAAAGTGTAAGATGTCTATTTGTATTAAAACACCAAATAGATTTTAAAAGTTTCTGAGACATATATGCATATGTGTTTTTGAAAGTTGAATTATATGTTACATAAGTTGCCAGTAAATGAAAAACAAATTTACATTTGTGTTGAAATAGACTTGTATTTTATTAATCGTACAAGTAGTATAATTACTCATATCATTATTGACCATTTCTTACAAGATTATATTAGGAATGATAAATTGAAGGTCTGAGAGCAGCCACCTTCTCAAACATTTCTTCTTGTCTTCAGGTCTCCCACTTTGTATCACTTTTTCACATTGTTAGATGACAAAGTGTTTAAGGTCCACCATCTGTAAACATGTTCTGGGTTAGTAATTTCTCCATAGGAAATTTGAAAAAATTTTGTCCGTGTGATAGTCTTAAAATAGCATACACAACATAGTTTAGATTATCTGGGTGGCCACTTTTAAGACTATTTATTTTAATCCTGTAATAGACGTTGTACATACAGTACCTTGGTATTGATAGGTAATTTTTTTTTTCAAGTTATAGTTGGAAGTGCTATCAGTTAAGGACTATGCGTGGTGTATTTATTTATATTTTGGTAATACCGTAAAAGCCAATTCTTGGGACTAGTGTGTTTGTTTTCTTGTAGAAGGTACTTGTTAACTACTCAAACTTGAGAAATTCTGAGTTAAGGCAGTGTATTTATGCATTTGTTATAAGTTCTTGGAAAGCAGGACATCAGGCTGTTGTTATTTATTAGCATTTTGTTATATAAAGACTGAAAGACAAAGGCTAGCTTCATGTTTCGGTTGGTGGGGAAGAGATTTCTCTTAGCGTGAATGACGAGGTGGGCAGGTATGGAGGCCGGTGGGAGTCCGCACCATCAGAGCAGGAAGTGTGTCATGGAGGCAGTGCTCCCTTACCACAGCCTCCACACCTTTGGTACGGCTTTTCATGAAAGAGTTTGGTAAAAAATGGGATGTGACCTGGAATTTGTCGGTGAAGACTATTCTGTCCAATATAATTCTTTGTATTAATAGATTTCTGTACTGTTATTGCATTCAGTACCTAGAACCATGCCAGGCTTATATTAGCACTCAGTAACTGTTGAATGAGGGGCAAACTGAATTTCAGTAAAATTATTGAATCAAGTGTCTTTGTCTGGAAAGAAGTTCACTTAGAGGTATAGTCTCGGGAAATGGGTAATTTTCACCCCCTCATATTTTTATTCATAGATTTTACGTTTTATCAAAACTAGAACTTTTGCATGAAGAGGTTTATGGCTGTTGAGTACCTTTTTTGCTGACTAGGTATAAATTTACTGGCTACCTAATGTAATTGTAATATGAATATAACAGATCAAACTGATCATGATTTATGTCATGTTTCAATATGAACAGTATTGTGGCTTAAGAGGTCTATATCCCCAGGTCTATATCAAAAGTCTTGAATTTTTCCAAGGAAGGTTACTACCAATATTGCCATGAGGGAATAAATTTTTATACTAGGAGGTCTCAAGCATTTTAGACTTAGTATCTCATTACATTCTTAATTTATTAATGACTCCAGAAAATTTTTCCTTAAATGGGCTATAGCTATCAATATATGCTGCATCAGAAATTAAAACTGAAATTTTATAGTACTAATGCATCTTAATGTAACAATAACAAACCCATCTATAACATGTTAACACACATAGTATGTCTTATGAAAAATAATTTCCAAGACAAACATTTTCCATGCATTGCTTTAAATGTTTGAAAGTCTTTCTGTTAATCTCTGGCTTAGTAGAAGACAGCTGGATTCTCACATCTGCTTCTGCATTCACAAGTTGAGATACATTGTTACAGTTGGAATTGAGGAAAAAATATGGCCTTTTAAAGATAGAGTTATAAATTTTTAAAATCAAAATAAGACTCATTTTTCAAATAAATTTGGATATTTTCCTTTGATACTATTCCACATCTCAGCAACTGGCTAGTTTCTTAAGGGTTAGTTGCACTGCAGGATCTGAAGTTGTCAATGAACTTTTTGTATTCTGTCATATTAAAATCCATTAGTTTCTCTTGAACTTCGAATGGATTGTTTTCTCATGCATAATTTTATGCTAGTCATTGGGAAAATATTTGTTCACTGAGTTGTACAGATCTTCCAAATGTTCATTATACAATATAAAAAACTAGTCATTAACACCTCCACTGATCTCATCACAGAAGTTCTGGAGTGGTATTGGGAAGCTCCTGGTGGCTGATAGATTTTCCAAAATCCTAATTATCTCTTAAAAGCTTAAGTTTTATTCTTGCCAACAAATATTGTTAGTTGTTTTCTTAAAAGTGACAGTTTCACTTTGTTTGTTTGCAAGAAAATGTCTGCCAAATTCTCAGTCTGAAAAACCATACTTTGTCAGTTGTTTGAAGTAAAAACGGTATTCGTGAAAAAAGTAACTAGTTCAGCTTCTAATTCAGACATTTTCATAGTGCCTTTTGAGACAAACATCATTTTAGTATGCAGCAGAAGTACTATGTTTGTATTTTTTGTTACAGAGGATATTGCAAAGGTGTATTTTGAGGTTAAAATTTTAATAAAATTGTTTTTCTTGCTTCATCAAGGAGCCTCTTCAGTGAAGATATTTTTTCCCTGTGAGGTGTTTTTTTTTTTTTTTTAAGTGTAGTGAATAGTATGGGGCTTCTCAGGTGACTCAGTGGTAAAGAATCCGCCCACCAGTGCAAGAGATGCAAGAAATGCATGTTTGATCCAGGAGCTTGGCAGACTGCAGTTCATGGGTTGCAGAGAGTCAGATACGACTGCGTGACTGAGCACACCTCCTGCATGAAGCAGGAGATGTTGTTTTGATCTCTGGGTTGGCAAGATCCCCTGGAAAAGGAAATGGCAACCCACTCCAGTATTCTTGCCTGGACAATCCCATGGACAGAGGATCCTGGCAGGCTGTAGTCCATGGAGTTGCAAAAGAGTCAGACAGGACTTAGCACCTAAATAATGACAGTGAATAGTATGATGACTACTAATGCAATGAAGTGTTAGTACCTTGATTTTTACTAAGATGTGAGCCATTTTACCAACTATTGGTTTGTAATAGCAATATAAATATCAATTCAGTAGAAAAGGCATATTATTTTATAACAGTATCTTATACTAAAAGGAATAATTTTGATCTCTAGGACCCCTTAAAGATCAACCTAAGGGTCTGTAGACCTCACTTTGACATCTAATTTTTATACTAAATGAAAGAGCTTTGTCATGGGTATGACAAAGATAAAGAATCTTGGTTTTAGTTTTGAGCACTTTGAACAGTGTTAGCAAGGAAGTACATGTACTATAAAATAGAAAGAAGTATCTTCTAATAAGAGACTATTAAAAGTCTGTGTTTGCCATTAGAGAGTCTTCATAACCTGACCAGGTAAGTGTACTTCTAAAGGATGGACAAAGTTTGATTATGGAGTGATGTTCTTGATTGTTTCTACATGGTGTTTTTGTCTATTTTTTAAACAGAAACTCTTACAGGTTTATACTACTGTCCATTGTCTCTTAACTTGTAAAATTGACCTATGAGATTTTCATGATGAAATCTGTTCTTACTCCTTTTTCAATAAAACGGGAAAGCCTGCCTCAATTCATACGTATCAGCAGTATCCACTCCATTTTCTTTTAACTTTTGCCTTCAAGATTTACTAATACCTATTGTATGTTTTTGTGTTGAGGGCGTATGTATGTTATCAGTTTGCTGTCTGAGTTTTAAACCTGGTTTTAAAGTCATCTTCGCTTAATTTGAACAAGTATGTATTGCCCACTGGGAGTAATACTAACCTCTTTACATTTTTTCCCTCTACTTGGACGTCTTGATCTGTATCAGTCATACATCTCTGCTACCAGAACAGTCTTCCTCACATCTTTACTACTGTTCTTCCAAAGAATTAACTGAGTATAACCAATCTGTGGACACTTGTTTTGATTCACTTAGGGCTTAGCTGTCTTGGTTTTACCGACTTAGTCTTTTTTTTTTTGAAGAACAAAAGGATATTTCTTATCCAATAAATTATTTCATAAATACTGTTATAGGTAGTATTTGTTTAAATAACTCAATGAGTTTGTTACACCTGGTACCTTATTCTCTTTATTTTGCCTGTGATATCTCAGTTTTAAGCCAAGTTTCCATTCATATTGGTAACTGTAGTTTTAGTTGCATTCCAGTCTTATTGGTCCTTATAACATTTCTGTTCCAAAATCAGAATAGTAAGGTTTTGAAGAAACTGCTTTTATCTTTCTGATGTTGGTTCCCATTCAAACTCAGAGCTGTTTCTTGCTAGTGAGAGGGAACTAGGTTCTTAATTTCTATTTTCTTACCTTACTTGAATTTCCAGACTTCCTTCGCAGACTGACTGGAATGACCAGTTACTGCTCAGTAGTTGAAAAAGACAAAACACAACTATGGTCTGTCCTCTGTTAACTTAGTGTTCTGATTTCTTACCTTTCCGCATTCCCCTGTCAGTGTACCTTGACTATGTTTATTCAGTCATCTAACACATATTTATTGAGTCCATCCTTGATTCATGTTGAGCAGCCACTTTTCTGTGTTTGGGAAGTTGAAGTCCGCAAGAGTTCACAGAGTTGACTCATCACATAATACATGCTAGTCGCTAGTTTACTCAGCCTAGAGAGCTTTGCTGAGACTCTTAAAATTGCTTAATTGGGATTCAAAGTTAGTGTTCCCTATCATCAAGTCAACTACAAATATTCTGTAAAAACAGGTCCTGTTTTGTGAAAACCACAAGGTATTGTGGGCTAAACAAAAACGGATAATGGGTTGGGATTTACATACAGGCCAGAGTTCGTGAACACTCCTGGTACAGGTCAAGTTGAAACAAATGACAGACATTAGAAGTCTCAGTTTCTGATGAAAAAATGGTTACCATTTGCCTAATAAGCGCCATATGTAGTAAGTACTCAAACATTTCTTAATGAGGTGAACTCATTTATTTTCCCTTTTCCTGATTCCTGGAGATGTCCACCTGAGGTCTGACAGTTTTAAAAACTTCGTAATGTACTCATAAGCCTGTTATAAAATGATTTATTAAAAACCACTATGTCATCTGGTCCTGTGAGCCTGCAGGATTTTTATGTAATATTCTGTACTGTAATACTCAAATCATTGAGGTTTAGCAGGAAGAGAGACTATCCGCTCCACTTCCCTCATTTTCTCGATGAAGGAACAGAGGCCCAGACGAGTCACATTGTCTAAAATCATACAGATTACCTGAGATCTGACTTCTCTTAAATGTTATTTTTAATTTATATGAGAGCTCTGGATTCCAATGGAAAAGACAAGGATAAGAAAAGTAGTTTACAAGTTTATCTCTTCTAAATTATGCTTTAAATTCTTAAGATTCACCAGCTTTGTTGACCATAAATATGATAACAAAGGAACAACAGCCAAAAGAAAAAAAACATTAAAATTGCCTATAGTTACAGACATTCTTCAGAGATACTGCAGTTTTGGTTCTAGACCATCACAATAAAAGGAGTCATACAAATGCTTTTGGTTTCCTAGTGCATATAAAGTTATGTTTACACAGTAGTGTAAAAATAGTGTCTATAATAAGAGCATTATGTCTTAAAAATACCTTAATTTAAAAAATACTTTTAGTGATAATAAAGATTAACCATCATTTGACAGTGCAGGGCTGCCACAAACCTTTGGTTTGTTTAGGGAAAAAAAAGCCTTTCTGTAAAATGCACGTGTTGCTAGGCACATCCTTAGGAAAATTGTCTGAAAGATGCTCATGTGCCATAATTGGGAAGTAAAAGTCTGCCAGTACCTGCTAATTTCCCTTCAAAAACATCTTGTCTGCCTATTTTTTTAAATTGTATTTGTTTCTTTTGGGGAGGAGGGTGGGAGTGGATACTATAAACTTTTCACTAGAAAATTATTAAAGATACCCTTAAAATGCTTACATGGAAATGAGATATAGAACTAATTAGCCTAAAATGATATTTTCTCCTTTTTAATAGTGTGAATAAAAATTATCTCATGAGATTGTGTCTTTAAAAATATAGTTTAAATTCAAGAGTGGTAGAATGTTTGTCTTAAGAAAATTCTTTGCTTCTCTTTGGACTTAGTATTACAGGCATACATGAAAAGACATCGTTAAAATGTTGGACAAATAAACCTTGGTTATAGTCCAGGGCTAAGGCTCTATAAAAAGAACATATGCTGCTGTTTGTCATTAATATTTAAGAAATCAGCCAAATAATTTGATTTTATTGTACAGGGTTTTATATTTTAAGTTTGGTTAGTTCTAAAATAAGCTGAGATATACATTGCAATTAGAGCTTAATGCTTTTTCTTGAGATTATCTCTCTTTGAATCCTGATTTGTTGCATTTTACAGTTTTATAAGAGTAAGTTTTGTAAATATGATTTCATTTAGTCTAATATAGTTTTGTGAAATCTTTTAAGATTTAGCATCATAAAAGTTTATACACATTTTAAGCTATTTGTCGAAGACTTCAGAGCTAAGTCTTCAAGTATACCTCTTCATTGTACCATATTTTATGTACACAAATGTGTTACTACTTTAGTAGAATTTTAATTACTTTTAAAGAAGTGGGAAATGAAGAGTAATGCATTTTTGTGTGTGTGTGTGCACGCTGTTTGTGAGAGTGTTTCTTGGGGAGTAGGGAGAACAAAGGGGCATTGCGGGGCAGAAGATTATGAAGTGCTAGTGTATCCTGTTAATGTCATCACGTTTGACAAATTACAGGGCATTTAACTGTCTTTGGCAATTACAGGACAGGATAGGTTCCTAGAAATAGAGGCAAATTTTTGACGAGGTAGACCCTGGGAATCATGAACATCAATAATTTTAAAAGTCTCCAGTGAATGATCAGAGTTTTACAGAATTTGTAGTACTGGGTGTGTGTGAGTTTGCTAGGGCTGCCATAACAAAATACCGCAGACTGAGTGACTTATAAAATAGCAAAAGTTTATTTCCTCACAGTTCTGGAAAAGTTCAGGATGAAAGTGCCAGCAGGCTTGGTTTCTCCTGAGGCCTCTCCTTGACTTGCAGGTGGTCGCCTTCTTGCCTCTTCACATGGTCTTTCCTCTGTGCACACGTGTTCCTGGTGTCTCTGGTGTCTCTTCCTCCTCGTAAAAGGACACTCGTCATGTTGGGTTATGTTCACATTATGAGAGATTCACCCTAATGACTTCACTTTGATGTAATCACCTCTTTGAAGACCCCATCTTCAAATAAAGTCACTTTCTAAAATACTGCAGGATGGGCTTCAACATAAATTCTAGAGGCACCAATGACTTCACTAATGGGGAAACTAATTTAATTTCTCTCCTCACTCTTTTATTTCCCCTCCACACACTTTGTGTTGTTAGTTGTCATAGTTTGGTATTTTTTGCAGCATATCATGATTTTAACAAGACAGTTTGACAGTTTCCTGTGGGCTTCCCAGGTGGCGCTAGTGGTAAAGACCCCACCTGCCAGTGCAGGAGACATAAGAGATGCAGGTTGGATCCCTGGGTTGGGAAGATCCCTTGGAGAAGGCCATGGCAACCCACTCCAGTATTCTTGCCTGGAGAATCCCCATGGACAGAATAGCCTGGTGAGCTGCAGTCCATAGGGTCGCAGAGAGACACGACTACAGTGACCTCGTGTACATGCATGCATGCATGTAGTTTGCTAGTTTCCTCTGATAACCCATTGAGGTAGTGTGGCAGTGGACGAACTGTTACTTTACTCCACAGACGGATTGAGAACTTACACCCAACAAGTTTTGATGCATGATTCTTTATATGAGTTTAGAAGCTGTTATTTATATAGCAAAATATTAACAATCTGTCTGCTTGTGGCTGCAGTGGCTGACCGACTGTTTAGGACCACTGATGTCAAGGTCCATGTAAGCTGTGTAGTGATACCCTGTGCTGTCCAGGGGTCCTTGGCAGCATTTATCATGCCTCGGAATTAGCAATGTCCTAGAACACCCTGGTGCTAAGAATTTGTTTTCTTTTTATAGTTATTACACTCTTTTACATTATACATTTTATACCTTTTTTCCTTCTCTGAAGAAGGTGTAGTATTTGAATGCCATTTCTAAATACATAGATCTGTATATTAAAATTTATAGTTGGAATTGTTCTTTGTCTTCCCAGCAACTTGTAAAATCACATAATCTGGCCATGTCTCCAGCGTCTGTCATAGTGCCTTACACATTAGAAGTGCTCATTCTCCTTTAACTGAATGAATAAAATAAATGTCAGAAAAATGGTGCTTTAGTGTGTTTTACCCCTAGAGGCTTTAGCGTGGCTATTGTTGCGTTTACTTTTTGCTTGTCATTACCCCACCCTCACAAATACATGTAGGCAGCATTTCTTTGGATTGGTTTATCACCCCAGAATAATATAAGTAGCTGAAAATGTGACCTTCCTGTACGAAGGGAGCAGAACCAGAGGTACCACCTTCCATGAACAGCAAATTGTAATACTTTAATCTGGAGCATTTCTGCTGGGATCTGTTTTACCTCTAGTTTAACACATATGAAGTGGGACTCCCCAGAGGGCTGTGCTTTCTAGGCAGCCCATTTCGGTAAGGTAAGTCTGTCCTCTTTCCAACGTGGAAGCAATTGGGATTTTAGACAACCACCCCCCCTCTTATTTCTCCAAATATAGTCTGTCACTGACTTCAGGCACTTTCTTGTTTTAAAACATTTCTTGGTTGTCTGCCCTCCTTTGGTTGCAAATGACAAATCTTCTAGATTAGACAATAACATTAATTTTTGACTTCTTTAACCAAAGTGCAGTGGTAAATTAGCTTCAGATAGTACTTGATCTAATTTAAAGATAGACATTTAATGTCATCAAGGACACAGTGTGCCTGGTTTCTGCGTTGCCCGCCTTTTCTGCCGCTGATCTCTGTTCTGACCTCGCTGATACACATTCATCCCAAGCTTCAAACAGTGCCCTTGTTGCCTGCCCACTCCTCTTGGAAAGGAGGCTGACTTTAGAGAAATCGACACGTCTGGTACTAGAGTTTCACTTACCGCGAGTGATTGAGTTTGGGGCACATGGGATCTGGTGTGTGTCTGCGGAGGGGAGGTGTCAACCCAGACCAAAGACGGGATTTGCGGGTTGGCTTAAGCAAATTAAGTACCTTCCTTTGGATTAGGATGTCTGTCCCATTTAAACCGCAGGCCCGAGAATGGAATAATTCTCCAAATGGAAAGCAGTTGTTGTGTTGTCTTTTCTTAGTGACTGTGGACTCTACAAGAGGCAAGCCACAGTCTTCATCCTGCTGGTTATGATCGCTCCGTGTCTCAGCTGTTGAGTTCCAGAGAAACCTGAGTCTTACTTTCTACTAGATGGACTCCCAGCATATCAGTCACGTGGGCCCCTCTGTATTACCAACATTATTTGAAAGGGTATCCTGAAGGTGTCCAAGGTCACACTGTTTGACAGTTACTTGTCAGTTGTTATTTTAACATCAGAGTTCTTGTAGCAGCTTTTAATATTGTTGCTCTTTTTTCAGCTGTTAAATAGCTGTGACCAGTGTTTGTAGCGACTGTGTGTAAAGATATAGTTTCTGTTTTGTCACAATCTCCATAATGTTGAGTATTATTTGAAAATGTTTCTAATGTTATGCCTGGCCAGCATGTTTTTGTTGCTGTTGTTTATTATTGGTTATGTTGAATATTTTATTAATCTTTCAGCCAGAGGGATCTTGAATTGGTTCAGTCTTTTGAGTGGATTTAATCTGTTGGCATTCATTAAGAATCGAAATAGCTATTTATCTTTTCCCTTTAGTCCAGTCAGTAATTTACTTTTAGGGACTTTTCCTGATCTTGGGGACTATTCATCAATGCACAGCTACCAAAAGAAATGGAAAAAGAAACAGTTTGAAGCATAAATATTTTCATAGGAGTCTTAGAATAATTTAAAATCATCTAAATTTGTGCAAAGCAAAAATGAAATTAATGTGTCTGCCATGGTTAAAATGCCACCACTGTACATTTTGATTTTTGATTTTTTTTCTCCTAATAGCTATTTTTATTTGCTTGTTTGGCTGCAGCACTCCATCTTTGTTGCGGAATCTTTAGTTGTGGCATATGTGATCTAGTTCCCCAACCTGGAATTAAACCGATCCCTTGCATCAGGAGTACAGAGTCTTAACCACTGGACCTCCAAGAGTCCCACCACTACATTTTGGACTAAATTATTTTTCCAAAATGAGCACATTTTGATTGTGCATTTGAATTGTGCAAGAAGTTTTTGGACCTCTAAATAATGTGTTGTAAGTAGGAGATTTCAGAAAAGCTTTTAATTTTTTTTCTTTGTCCATAATGTTCATTATTTTTTTCAATCTTGTAGATTTAAAATAGTGTGATTTAGGATCATAGTTGGACTCTGATATGCTCTAGATATGGTATCAGAAAAGAATATGAAGTCTGTTCTGTTTGAGGCCAAAGGCAGAAATGTGGTACCAGATGTATGGAAGAACAGATGAGATGGCTAAATAATTGGAGCAGTTGTTATCCACTGTGTGAATGCTGAACTCAGTTTTGTGATGCTAAAAATGCCATGTATATTCGGTTGAAGCAATTATACCTGACGTATATCAACAGTCCTGTTTTTGTAATACTTGCTAGATTTTTGTCTGTGAAGCCTTGAAGTAAAATAGTTCATACTAAACATTAGAGTATTTAGTGTAGTTTTACATATAAAGACTCAGCTAAATGTTAGTTAAGATTGTAGTTTTTGGTTTTACTCTGGCTGTTTTAATATAGCTGTGGATTTGAATTAAGTAAATCATTGCCCATAACTGATGGAGGTTTGAATAAAAGCTTTTATGATTTTACAAGCTGTTTCTGAGAGTTAAGAAAGTACAGAGATATTTAAAATATATATGTTTTTAGAACTAGGTCATTTACTTTTTAGGCCTGAATAAGTATAATCAGGCAGAATATACAAATAAGTGTTTTGTGCTTTTAGGAAGTGCTCATTTTGGGTGTCTTGTTTAATAGTCTGTCTGCTCCTTGAGGCAGAACTTCTTTTATATGTGATAATCTCAACCAGACATGATATCGAGGCCCGTACCTGTTGGGTACAGGGTAGATTGGATGAGTGTCTTACTGTTATCTTGTGACCTTGTTTAAAGATAGATGTTCTGAAAGATACCACAGTGGAAGAGGTATGGCAGAAAGGTTTTTGTGTGCCTTCTGAAGATTGGCTGTGGCTAGTCTCTGTGTATCAGGTCTTTACTTGGGGCAGGTGAAGGCTGCATCATAGATGTGTAAACAAACAAATCAAAGTGGACCTGTTCTGTAGAGCTGCAGTGAGTCCACTACTGAAGCAGTGGCGTTTTCTCTAAGCTTTGTGCTCTGGCATCCAGGTTTTCTAGGTGTTGTGAAAGTGAAAACTGAACCTTTCAATCAGGAAACGTCTAAATGTTGTCTTGTTTGTTTTTAACGTCTAATATTTCCTGTTCTTTTCGGGTGTCCTTTTGATGTTAAGAGTTTAAACAGGCGAAGTTCCTACTGAACCTTATTCTAGAATTGAGTGTCTTTATAAGAGGATAAACTCAGGTCTTTAAATAAAGAGCCTGTGTAGTTTTATTGCTACTGTGACTGAAACTGTTAATACAGAGTTGCGTTAACTTTACTATTTTTTTTTTTTTAAGGCCACATTTGTTTGTGTGTTTCTCTTAACTGAAAAACTGTCAGTTCTGCAAGGTTTGGGACAGCCTTATTTCATGTGTCTATTCCTAGCTCTTTGTTGGTGTCCAGTCGCTCAGTCATGTCTGACTGCGACCCCGTGGACTGCAGCACTCCAGGCTTCCCCATTCTTCACCAGCTCCCGGTGCTTGCTCAAACATGTCCATTGAGTCAGGGATGCCATCCAACCATCTCATCCTCTGTCTTTCCCTTCTCCTGCCTTACCTCTTAGCACAGTGCTTTGTCCGCCCTAGGGGTATGTTTGGTATAAGTGAAAACAATGATCTTTCTCTTTCTCTCTCAAAGTATGAGCTAGCTGAAGTAGAACTAAAGCTAGAGTAACCCTTTTAAAATTTGAACAGTTTACCCCTTTCTCTTAAAGACTTTACTTTTGGTTACAGAAACTAAAACAGTGCTGTGATGAATATAATAAACCCATTCACAGCAATTTGAACAGATAAGAACTCTCCTGCTCTTCATGTTTGGTACTTCTTGTTGACTTTTAAAAAAAAGTATGCCACCAGCATGTATTTATTATGGGAGTTTTTACAGACAATAATTAATATCTTTTTGACTTGTGTTTTTCTTTGCCCTGAGACACATTAGATGATACAGTAGCACTACTGATAATTGCTTTAATTTGAGACATTTTGGTGATCTTTGTGTATCAGAGTGAGGCATTTTAAAAAATTCATACATCTTAGGTACTTCAGTTCCATTATTCATTATTTGAATATTAGACTGAATGATATTTTAGAGGAAAAGAATTGCTTCATTAGTTGTTTCACTAGGATTCTACCTGACTGAACTCATTTTGGGAGATCCTCTTGATCAAGCAGTGACTCAGTGTTTCCTTGACAGTCAATGTCCATGGTTGGTCAAGTTGTGACTTAATGCCATATAACAGGTATTCTATGTAATCATATGATGGGTGTGGTGGTTTTAATTTTTAAGTCATTCAGTCACCAGGCTTTCAGAGTTGACTCTTGTGTTATACCTACTGTGTGTGCCAAGCACATTGTTACCCGTTCCTGTGGGTCAGGGTAGAGTTGAGCAGAATCTCTTCCAGAGCTCAGATCCTCCTGTGTGCCACAGGGGCATCTGGATGAGGTGTCTTGAGCCAGTCATCAGAGGAGTGTTCACCTGTATCATTCTGTTCAGTGTGGCGTGTGTGTATATATATATATATATATATATATTACATATCCTTTATGTGATATATATATATGAAATTAAATGGGAGGAGGTACCTTCTTCTTCACATAAGGATGGTATTTACTTTTCTTCCATGGTTTCTCATCTCAGTAGATGAAGTACTACCTATCCAGATGTCCTAAAAGAAACCTTTGATTCTTCTCTTCCTGAGCTCTGCGTCAAGTCACCCACCCTTGAGTCTACTTCTTCCTAAGTGTCTTTGGAATCCTAGTGTTCTAGGATTCTCCTCAACTCCAGTGTCTCAGTCCAGGTTACAGTCTTCTCTTCGGTGACTCCAGCACCCTCCTAACTTGGACCCCTCTCCTCAGTCCAGTTTCCTTCTAGTTTTCATATTAGAATTCGGGATGGTCTTTTTAAAATGTAAATCATACCACTTCCCTGCTTTTTCTTCGTCTGCTTTTTTTCCTCTGTTTTCTCTTCAGTGAGTCCATCAAGGCTCCTCTCAAGCCTCACTTCATTTTGTTTCTTTTTCTTCACCCAGCCCTTCCAGTGACTGTTAACTGCTCACTGAATTGCTTCGGTTCTTTGCCTTCCTCCCCAGATATTCATGTTCTCACTCTCCTGTCTGACCTTCAGGTCTGAACACTGAAGACACTTCCTCTGAGACCACTGAATTAGGTTCGGGCTTTCTCTGTGTGTGTTCACTGGGGAACTTGTTCCTACCCCCTTGTTTGTTTTCCTTTGTTTCTGAGATAAGCTGGATGAGTGTTCAGTCACCAGGTTTTCCAGATCTACAGCAGTAGCAGTTCCTGTTGTATAGAAGCTTGCTCAGTTCTTATTAATCTGAGAGGTTTAAATATATTGTAACCGTGCATTATAAGAGATCCATGATGTGGCAGGACAGTCAGCACAGGTCTGGGGTTAAATACTGCTTTATACTGAATGGGCTTCCCTGGTGGCTCAGACAGGACAACGTCTGCCTGCAATGCGGGAGACCCAGGTTCAATCCCTGGGTCCGGAAGATCCCCTGGAGAAGGAAATGGCAACCCACTCCAGTACTCTTGCCTGGAAAATTCCATGGGCTGAAAAGCCTGATAGGCTACAGTCCATGGGGTCGCAAAGAGTCGGACACGACTGAGTAGCTTCACTTTCTTTATTTCTTGCACTGAAAAGATGTCAGCGTATCCTTTTTTAAACAAGGAACCAAGAAACTGGTCTGTGGGCCATGTCCAGCCCACTGACCTTTTAGAAGGACCACAAACTAAGGAAGGGTTTTAATTTTTTGAGTGCTGAAAAAGAAATCAAAAGAAAAATATTTTATGACACAAGAATATCATATGAAATTCAAATTTTAGTGTTGCTGCGTTGTGCTGGAGTATGGCCGCACGCAGTCATTCGCGTGTCGTTGCTGCTCTCGCACCACAACTGCAGGCGAGCGGTCGTGACACTGACTATGTGACTGGCAAAGCCTAACATGCTTGCTGTTGGGCACTGTGCAGACAAGTTTTCTTTAAATCCTTTCTGTGACATGAGAACAGATACATATAATTAGGATATACTGAAGCTATATGTCAGTTTTCTTTTTTCCCTCCTCTGAGAATACCATATGAGTTTTCAGAACTGGACTCCAACCTCTCTGCCTTACGCATACCTAGAGCTTTTTGAAACTTGAACGTTGCGGATTAGATGTTGAGAAAATAGAGACTTCAAATCCTACTAAATTTTGTAAACAAAACCAGCATGGATGGCTGGTCCCCGATCCTGTAGTCTGAAGTCAGTCTTTTCCTATATAAATAATTTTCTGATCCTTAAAATACACTCTTTTTTTTTTTTACAGTTAAGGAGAAAAGAGGAACAGCTTTTTATGCTATTTGATATAATTATTAAAATATGATACTGGAGGCCCTTTTGTAAATTTTTAATCCTTATTACCAATATGTTGCAGAAAAAGAGACCCAGCTGTGTTTTGGTTATATAATCTACTACTAACTATTGGAAGTAACTTTGTTAGGATTTATTATTAGGCAATATCAAACCTTCATTTTACATTACTTAATAAAATCAAATGGTTTTTACAACATTGTTTACATTTTGTTTAAAAATATTTTATTGAGAAAATACTTAATTAACTTTGTTTTATTTTTAGGGTTATATCCTGTGTTGTGACCTCATGGTTTAAGTGGGAATAAAGATGAGTATAAGCAGTGATGAGGTCAACTTCTTGGTATATAGATACTTGCAAGAGTCAGGTGAGTACATTCGTAAAGTAAATAGGCCTCAAATTATTTTAATATCCTCAAAATAACCTTTTATGCATTTGAAATTTGTACCAGTCCAAACTGTTGAACTTTGTATGTTTCCTTAATGTCTGGACTGCCATTTTAAAGCTATATGTTACTGCATGGTTTAACTCTCTGACTCTTTCAAATATGTTGGAATCATCTCAGGCAAATATTTGTAACAAATGGTTTGGCTTTCACTGTTCACAGATCAGTTTTATAATTTGTAATGAAGTGAGATTATTGCAGACGGTTGGTAGGAACATATAAATTCTCAGATACCATCAGTTTGATAATGTATATTAATAATCCTCGGCTTAATGTTACTGGTACTAGTTGCAGTAAGCATTTCAAAAGCTAAATTTGCTTTATTTTTTCATAATGCTTTTGTCTCATTCCAGTTGATTAAGTGTTATCTTTGACCTGAATCTTAATAATGTATTTCATTGGGAGCTGATTAGTAAATATAAATCATTGAAGGTTATTTGTTATAAATA
Source organism: Antilocapra americana (assembly GCA_007570785.1). Taxonomy (NCBI): domain Eukaryota; kingdom Metazoa; phylum Chordata; class Mammalia; order Artiodactyla; family Antilocapridae; genus Antilocapra; species Antilocapra americana. The sequence continues at coordinate 13,858,231 of ML664161.1, read as the reverse complement.
TTAAGTTAGTGATCTCCTAGGTTTTCTAGACAGATTAAAAGGTGTTATCCTAAAAAAGAAGGAATATCACAAGGGAAAATGTAGAATGGATTGAAAAGGGAAAAACGTGGGTTGGATGGAACATAATATGGTGGAAAAGACTGACTGCAATGGAAAGTTAGATTGTTAACAGGAGATTGAATCATTTGGTGGTTGAAAATGTTGGAGTGTGAATTTTAGGAATTATAACCTAAAGTTATTGGGATGTTAATTAAGGTAAAGTTTGGTGTAAAAAGATAATTTTGGTAGTCACTTTTGGGAGAGGGGCGAAAGGAATAAAGTAGGATATTGAGCCTTCAATTTTGATTTGAAACTCCAGTTATTATTCTTTCAGGGCTTAGTTAGTTGTCCTTTCTTAAGCAGAGAATTTAAACAAGGCCTTAGATTTTAGATCATCTGCTTATTGAGATAGTCCCAGCTGCACTCCAGTTCTGAGCTTTTCCCTTGGGTGGGGATTTTCTGTTCCCAGGCAACATCACTACTCCTCTCTGGCTTGGAACAGCTGAGAAAATTATATCCAACAAGGGCCGGGAGGGAAAAAGAAGAAAATAAAGTAACTAAGAATTCAGGATAATTTGTTATAAAGCTTTGAAGGGGAATAGATCTTGTTTTGTTTTGTTTTCAGTTGGTGAACCAGCAGATCCAAAGAGACAATCTGTAGAATATTTTGCATAAGATACAATGATTATTAATAAAGTGAAAAAGGTAGTGACCCAGGGACTGTAGCACATTCACTCACTTTTGGATATTGTTATATAGTAATTTAGACGATAACAGAAGGAAGTTATTGGGGCAGAACAAACTCTGCTTTTTCTGCCTTTGAATTCAACCGCCAGTTAAGTCAGAGCTTTGAGGCATTAGACATGAAAGTGAAAAATAGTGTGAAGGATCAGTGGATGAGAAGGATGGATGATGTTTTATGTTGCTGCAGGAAAATATAGCAAGTGAAAGGGACAGTAAAATAATCTGGGTTAATTTATGAAAGTATCCAATGATTTTATGTAAATTCTTAAAATTGCTAATGTTCTCAGAAAAAATGCTTCTAAATTTTATGTTTTAAGGTATTTTATGTTGCAAGAATGATATTTTTATTAAAATAACTTGTGTGGTAGACTAATATTTATCATATTAAGTCCTATGTAATTGTTAACTATGTTCTTAGTTGTGCTTTGTGTATTCTTTACAAAACTATATACGGTGTACTGGTAATGAAGTATGATGTTAAGCCACATGTCTAAAATGTGAACACCAGCTCCTTTATAAAATTGGTAATTTCCTTTTTACATTATGAATTTATAGGGGGAAAATCAGGCTACACTGATGACATTTTGACTTAACAGCAGTTTTTCTAGGAAGGCAGCTTGCAGTAAATTTAAGAACCACCTATAATCAGCATTCTGAAGTTTGATCCTCTGACCACCTGCATCACAATCACTTAGAGAACTAGGAGTGGGCCTCAGAATTTGCATTTTACAGATGTTCCAGGTGGTTCTTAGGCACGATTAATGATGGATCTGTTCTAGTCTGGTTAATTAGAACTTGACAAGAAGGTGTTGTGTATTCACAGTATCTTGGGATCCATCTCCTGAGGGAATAAAATCACTTAACTTGTTTTAATCTTAAATACTTCATACTATGTGGTAAATCTCCTGTTACGACTATTACCAGTACTAGAAAATATTACCTGTAAAAGTCCCTCCCCTCCCCCAGTTACGTAACTTCTCAGAGCTCTCATTTTCTCTTTCGTAAAATTTGTTAGTAATACTTGCTGAAAAGGAACTATAGCATGGTATTCAGCCTCAAATATTTTATAAACTTCTGTCTGAAATAAGCCAGCCTTCCCTATTTGTTAAAACTAATTAAGAGAAAAATTTATTGTAGTTTGGTTTTATTGTGCTGAAACCTTTTATCTTTCTCATTTATATCGCTGGAAAATTCACCTTGAGCATATTACTTTGGTCATTATCATTTTGTGCTGTTATGAACTAGACTTTTCATATTTAACAAATGTTTCCTGGGGAATAAAATTTGTTTTTTTTTGCGGGGGGATTTGACATGTGCTACAATTAATGATTGATTTGATTCAGTGTGTTCCCTTTAATTAGCATTTACCCAAGGGCATTAATAATTTGATCACCCTAATAACTTATATCTAGCAATGATAGGTAGAATAAATGCTAATATTGCAGTTGGTTGTATATAAGAGAAACTGATACAGGGTTAGTTTCAGAAGAGCTAAGCTGGTTTAGACCTTTTAAATTTTTACCCCCTCCTCTCACTCCTTCCCCCTTGGTGTCACTCGACTCTCCTGCAGTTGTTTGCTTTTTTCTAAGGGAATTGTTCCAGGCAATTATTTGTGAACTTTGTGGCACCCGTTTTTCTTGTTGCATTGTATAAAATGAAATTTTGCTTAAATTGTGTATAAGATGAAATTTTGCTTAAATTGTGTATTTGGTTTAGGGGAGAAATCTTGGTTCTAGATTTTATTGTCATATGTTACATGTTTAGGAGCTCATGGATGAACCTGTGTTGAACACTATAAAACAATTGCATTTTATGATTGAAAACTAACTGCAAAATGCAGAAACAACATGTCCTTGTTACTGAATAATTTTCTAGATTGTGATTCTGAATACTGTTATTTTTAAAAATCCTCATGTTTTTAGAACTGAGATTCATCTTGCCACGTAGTCTTCGTTTATGAGAAGGTGATATATGTAAGCTTAAAGCATTTGCTTCATGAAAGATCTTCTTGTCTCTCCTGCACCCCACTTTATTCTTCTACTCTTTTCAAAGGGCTATTGCTTCTCCCAGGAAATAGGCCTTGCACCACACCAACTTCTTACATGATGCTTACTTAAAATGTTATATTTGTTTATAAGGTCACACATCAAACACACACTTATATCTAAACATGATCATAATGATCATAGTGGGCACAAAGTAGAAGAATGTCTATGTATAACTTTATGGTTCTGACCTGTAATACCCAACAGCCCTTTCATTTGTCTTTTAAATTTAGTGGTTTTTGTATTAACCCCTCCAACGGCCAGTAAAGTATCAGCAGTTAAATGATAGTGTAGTTTCTCTTGACTCAGAGAAAGGTAACTGGGCTAGATAAACATTTCCTTCTTACTTATCCTCTGCTGGTGCCATTTATAAACAGACTTTAACAGCAGGCTGGAAGGAGTTTAGATTAACTGGCTATCAGTAATGTGCCTTTCACCATGAAAAAATGGAGAGGAGAGGTCAGCATCTGATATGTCCACCATGAGTCTTTTCTTTGAGTTTTTGTGAGTACATGGTCAGTTACAAAACTAAGTAGATACGTAGTTTTGCTTTATAATAAAATAGGCAGTGGCATTAATTTGATACATACAGTTGTTGTACACATGACTAATGAACAATAAATTGCAAGCAGTTGTCATAAATGCTGATAATTAACTATACTTTTATACTTCATATCACTTTTTCTCCTCTTTTTGTAAACTAAATGACTATTTTTTTTTTGCTGATAAAGGAAATTCCTGTTACACATTCTGACTGACATACTTGTTAAAAGACAAAGGTCCTTTAATGGTTGCCAAACAGAGAGCTTGTTCAATCTTAATAGTAATCTTTTTGTTTTTTTAGGAATAACTAGCGTAGTAAGCATATAAAGAAACGTATAAATTGCTGATGGCTTCATAAACTTGTACAGTATTTTTGAAAAGCAATTTGGCAATCATGAACTTCCTCGGAAGTGCTGATGTCCCCTTCAACTTTTGAGGGAATCCATCCTAAAGAAAAAAACATGGTAAAAGCCTATACACGTAGATATTTGAAGTAAGAGTCTTTTTAAATAGTGAACAATGGAAAATTCAAATGTCCAGCCATGGGATGAATAATTTACTAGCTGGTACATTTATTGAATGAATATTACAATAATAAAATTTCAGAAAGTAAAATTCATTTAAAATATTCAGATATATATATAAAGGGCAAAATTAGGGCACAAAACTGCATAGCCAGTGTATTGTGCTGGACAAAAGGAAATAAAACATTTTAACAGTTGTATTTGGGTTTTGGTATTGTAATCTTTTTTTCTTCACTCCTTTCTTCCTTTCCTTTTTTTATTTTTTTAAATAAGTGTTAGGTCTAACTTTTTAACATACAAGGTCCCATGTAGCATTTTTTTCTCTACTTCTTTTTACCTTTTCTAAAACCTTCAAGCATTTAAGTATGGAACTTTTTGTAGTAAACAAAATTCTGGGTCTATAGGATAGAATTGGAAACAGATTTGGGGTCAAGAGAGTATGTGGTGATGGAAGCAGGGGTATAATTTTCTGGGCTTTTCTGACCTGAGGCTAAAAAAGGACCTTGTGTAAATCAGATTTTACTTCCATACTAGGGCACTATGTCGTGTTAGTAGTTAAGCTTTGCTTTTTCTGCCCCGCCTTGTTCAGATACCCTACACCATAACCCTTTTTCATGTTCGTATACCCTCCATTTGCAAAGTAGAGTTGACAGGCTCTAGAAGACTTGACTTCCCTTTGAGGAAACCATCCCTGTCATCCCAAGAGAGGTCACTCCTGAAACAAGCAATATGTAGAAAATGGTTGTCTTGTGACCTCATTTCTTACATGGGGACAGTGCATGGCCTCACAAGTAACTGTGCATAGACCCCTCCTGTACCACTGCGGGTCCTGATCACCGAATATCCTCGAGTTACTGTTTACTGGACTTTGTGGTTTTCAGCCTTACTCCTCTCTGGATATCCTTTTTCTGTCTCCTAGATTTTAATCACTCTAGTGAATGTGTAGAATACTTGATTGTAGAGTATTTATACAAAGTATTATTTATATCAGCTTTGCTTTTACTCCTGGAAAGAAGCGATGCTATATTAGGCAAGCAGGCTAAACTTAAGCATTTCACAGACTGTAAGTTGATGCCTTTTGCCTTTTACTATGTAGATCAAAAGCTGTCCCTGAAAAAGTATTGCCTGCATATATATTTACAGATAAATGCAAATATATTTGGGTATAACCCTGGTTCAGGTTTTAGTTTTTCAAGGGAGATTTAAGTCATATGTTTTCTCTGGATTCATAGATTTCCTGATGTGCCAAGATAAATTATGGTAGAATTGCATTCCGATTTAACAAATGTTTATTGAACACTAGTAAAATTAGGTGACATCTAGTTTCCTAAAATCGAAAGATTAGTAGACATTAACCCCATCTTCAGACATCTCAGTGTATTAATCATACACACAGACACGACCCGTAGAATGCTACACATACACACATTAGAGGATTAATATAGAAGCGAAATATCAATCCTGGAGCAGCAGAAGGAAGGATTTCACCTCCATTCACATAGGTGAAAAGAGCGTGGGAACACATAAAGCCCAAAGGCATGAGACAGCACAGTGTATCCTAGGTCTTGGTTGTAATTGGCAGTCACTTGAATTTAATGTGTATTGAGAAGAACTGGGGAGATAAGCTTGGAGAGACGAGTAGGGTAAAGATTGCAAAAGTACCTGCATGTCACACTTAGAGAGTTTGACCTTGATTATGAAGGCCAACAGGATTGTTGAAAGTACTCAAGTAAGGAGTGGTATGATCATGTTTTGTTTTAGCTAGAAGACTAGCTATAGTGTTGCAAGTGTACTTGACTGGGGAAGAGAGGAAAGGAACTTAGGACAGCAGTAGTCCAGGTAAAGGATGATGGGAACTAAAATCCAGGTTCGGGCACAAAAGGAAAGCTGATGACAGAGACCAGAGAGGGAGAATTGATAGGATTTGGCAAATGGAATGCCAGGGGCTGAGGTGGAAGTTAGGATGACCTTCAGGTATAGCATAGTAAGGTGAAAAATTTCTAAGGAATAAGTTGTTTTAGGGAGGGGAAGAAGGGTAGTTTTGAACATAACTTTAAGCTGCTTTGTAATGCTGTAACTAGAAATAAAGAAAAAGGCATTGTTCCATTCAGCATGTGTTTAAGAAGAGCATTTTAAGCATGGACCTTCTTTAGGCCAAATCTATATTAACAATGAGTGCCAAAACAGTATTAGTGATGCCTTGAGGGTTGTTTTTTTGCTGTTTGAGAACACTGTAAGTGCATATGTAATAACTTAGGATGGCAGAGAACACCTGGTCTCACAAAACAAATTCAGAATATAGGCATCATTCCAGTTAACAATTGACATTGTTCTACGTGCAGCTCTTAGGATATTCTTGGACATAATCTTGAACTTTGTCATCTAATTAAACAGAGCCTAAATGTAATTAATAATTATTTAAATTGTACCCAGAAATTAGAGTACAGAAGTCATAGACTTTGCTACAGTTTAGAAAGCTTTGGAAAATCAAAGTATCTTGCTTATTAATAAAATGTCTTAATGTCTCATGTGCTACTGATGCCACTTTCTAATACCCTGAAATGAAATAAGAATAATGAGGCAGTCTTTTATTTTTTGTTAATATGCAGGAGCTCACTCTGCCTTAGCTTTATCCTTGACCCTATTCTAACTGTTCAGTAGGATGGGGGGAATGCAGTGGTTATGGCCATAGTCCCTGAATAAATCTTTATTTTCTTTGTGTTTTCTCATCTGCTAATTCAGATGAGAAAGTAATAAGATTATATATGTATGCATGATACAGGCCCTCTGTAAGTGATATCGTCTATCTTGAAGTCTTCTACCCCAAGCCACTTGTTTGTTTAGCTTTTTTCCCCCCTTTCTGTTTATGATTCACTGCGGAATTTATTTGGGGAGGGATATGAAATTGAGAGCAGGAGTCTCCACCCTCACTGTTTCTGGATTTCACTGCCAATATCTCATAACCTTTCTCCCCAATCCTTCCTAGTCTTTTTTCTCAGTTTCCTATCTTGGTGATCTGGGATCTAGTCATCCTCAAGTAGTTATGGGTTTCCTGATAGGGACAGAGCAAAATGGTGCTTTTTTAAATTTGTGTGTTTTTTGTGCCTTCCTTATGAGCTCAGATTAAGTTGCAGACTATAAATGCTATTTTAATAATGATCTTGTCTATGGGTGAAATCAATAAGTCAAAATTCAAGTCTTATAAGAGAGCATCTTCATACTTCTCACTGTGGGTAGTTACAGAAATGGTTAGGTATCCCAAGGAGATAAGGAAGGGACAGCCCTAAGGAAATCAACTTAGGTGTACTATGACTCTCTGTTAACCAATTAAAATAGCCTCTGGCCACATGCTCTTTGTGAGTCCACAGTATTTTATGATAGACTGTTCATAAGTGCCACAAGGAGTCTGAGTGCAAGCACAAAACAAAACAAAGAAGACAAAGCACTAAACATCTAGGGAGACAGGCTCGATTGCATGTTACACGGATTAAATTAGTTTAACCAAGACCCAAATAAGCCCGTGTTCATTTACCTTATTTAACATTATGTACAGATGTATAATTTAATTGAATTACTTAACATTAATGATAGTTACTAGTTAAGCTCTGATGGATATGTTGGTAAAGAGACTAACCACCCTCAGTCTGTCAGTTTACTAGAATTTTACTTTTGGATTTAGACTTGACTTTCATAAAAAACAAGAGTGACTTAAATAGATTTAAAATTAGAGTTTTGTTATGTGAATATTTTGGTTTGAGTATTTCAAATTAAAATCAAAGAATTCTTGATGGACATACAAAGTGGATTTTCACCTGCCAGCTGTTCTTTTTCTAAAGCTTCCATTTAGATGGGTTATTACTAGGTAGCAAAAAATTAGTAACTTTTTTAGTACTTAATCATATATACAATGAAAGTTAAACATGAAAATTATTTTTCATTATTAAATTTCAGTTTTCATTCCTTATGTTAGTTTTAGTTTGCTTTTTATTTCCTAAGTATTTTTTAAAATAGCCTATGAAATACAGAATTTACAAGATATATAATGATTTATATACAGAAATATTAATATACTACCAAAATATTAACTGTTGTTTATCTTGAGTGAAGCAATTGAGTCACATGACTTACAAAGGCCTTTTCCCAACTGTAAAGGTTAATACTGTTTGTTGAGGAAAATTATGTTATGTGCTACGGTTATATAATTAAAGTGAAAAGGAAAATGCATGAAGGTTAATGTGTTTGGATTTTGATCCTTCTTTTGTTTAAAAACATATTTGACCTTAGCTGACAGTCTGGAGATTTCAAATGGGTGGAATGTGGATTTGAAAGATTACAGAAGTCTTTCCTTTGTGTCACATTACATGTTGCCGTTTGGAGAATAAATTGTTACACCTTTTCTTTTGCTTTCAGGATTTTCTCATTCAGCGTTCACCTTCGGTATAGAAAGCCATATCAGTCAGTCTAACATAAATGGTGCCCTCGTCCCGCCTGCTGCATTGATTTCTATCATCCAGAAAGGTCTACAGTATGTAGAGGCAGAAGTTAGCATTAATGAGGTAAGGAAGACTTAGTTCAAGTACTAATTCTTACTCCTAAATGCTTCCTTAAATATCTGGTATCTCGCTTACTCATTATCTGACTTCAGCATCACCAGGTAAACAAAACTGAAGGGCATTACTCCTAATGTGGCGTCAGGGCGCACAGGCAAGGCTGATGGCTCTCAACTGTAAGGACCACTGTCTTATTGGTTTTTACATAGTTTAATAAGTAAACAGTAAGAAATAATTTTCTTTAAAATAAGAAAATGGTGCTGTGGAATACTGAGACCATAACTGATTGAGAAGTCAGAAGGTCTTAGGTTACTTGGTTATCAGTGATTTTGGAAGGCACCTGTCAGCAGTCTATAGGATGTAGGTAGTTTAACTCGGGTCAGTCAGTTATGGCCTGTGAACCAAAGTCTGCCTGTCACTTGTTTCCGTAACGTCTGCTTGGGACATGGCCGCACTCCTTAATTTACATATTATCTAGCCTTTGTGCTGCAGGGGCAGCGTTGAGCGATTGTGACAGAGACGTTACGGTCTGCAAAGCCCAAAATGTGCAGAAAGGCTGCACACCCTGGTATGGCTGAAAATTTTTATACATGCTCAGGATTTGTGATATATGGAACTTTTTACCTTATTTTCATTTCAGAGATTAACATTCCCCTTTCCTTTTGCAGGTATTTTAAAAACTAAAGCATCCATGGTTTCTGTATCAGTATTTATTACTATAATTATAATGTACTAAATTGATTATTTTTAAAATTTCCTCATGTCTATAGCTGAAAAATCTGCTGATACTAAATTGACTGTGTCCTCATTGTCTTTTAGCACATTGCCTCCCAAAGTATACTTATTGCAGAGAATGATAAAACAATTTCTCCTAGTGGCCAGAGTTGAAGTCTCATTTTTTTCTGAAAAATTTTCTTTCTAGATTTAATATAGTACTCCACAGTATATCTGTATTGGCTTTAATATTTTTTTAAGTTTAAATACTTGCTCCAGCTCCTCAAATACTCTGTTATAATTGACAGTTCAGAGGGATGTGCCGTGTTTTGTAACATCCCATCACCCCACTTAGTGCGTGTTCCCTAGCTTAAGTGAGTCAGGCTTCGTTTATGCATGTTTCTAGCTAACATGCACTGTTTCTGTTTCTGACTTGCACTGTGCCCGTGTCTCTTACCCTGCTTGCTTTAGAACTTATTTATTGTGAACTCCCTACTATCAATGAGAGGAGCTTTGGAAAATTATAGCAACTTGATAAAATTAAAAAGCACTAGCCTATGAGTTGTAGCTGTACTTTTCAAATGTTAGTGTGCATATAAGACTCTCCCCAAAAGCTTGTTAAAACAGATTCCTGAGCCCTTTAGAGATTTTGATTCTGTAGCTTTGAGTCTCCATTTCTAACAAGTTTCCAGGTGATGGTGGGACTGTTGGTCTTTGGATTGCACTTTGAATAGCACCAGTTAACAGATTCCGGCTGCCATAGACTACCTGTGGAAGTCTTTAAATCTTATTGTGCTCATATTTCAACAGTAGTAAAATGAGGGACTTCCCTGGCATTCCAGTGATTAAGACTTTGCCTTCCAGTGGAGCGACATGGGTTCAATCCCTGGTCAGGGAGCTAAGATCCACCTGCTTTGGGGCCTAAAAAACAACATATAAAACAGAAGCAGTATTGTAACAAATGCAACAAGGACTTGAAAACAGTAACAGTAGTAAATAGAGGTGATTGTATCATATTAATGTCTATTGATATTGATGTCTATTTCTGCCTTAATGTTTTAATTAAATCACAAGAAACTTTTGCAGTCAACAAAACTATTTTAAAAGTTTTTAGTTTTCAAGAAATATTTACCAAAATGTGGCACCAAATCTCTTATCATTGTATTAACTGTCCCTCATTACTTTTGGCTAACAGAACTTTGGACTATAATTAAAAGCTTTTTTACCCTCCAGGCCTACTTTTTTTTTTAAATTCCTTTCACTATTTCAGGTTTGATCTGTGCAACACTTAACAGTAAGAACTGGGTGAAGAAGACGATTGGAGCATCTGTGCAGTGCTTCCTTTAGTTCCTTCTTCCCCCCCGATTCCTTCCTTTCTTACATGCACTCAGGAAATTATCTAAAACTGTGTTTCCTTGGAATGATGATTTTCTGCTGTTGACTTGTATGAATACCGATTACTCTAAATGTGTCACCTTTGATTTTTCTCCTCACAATTTTTCCAATCCAGGATGGTACCTTGTTTGATGGTCGACCAATAGAGTCTCTGTCACTGATAGACGCCGTAATGCCTGATGTAGTACAGACAAGACAGCAAGCTTATCGAGATAAACTTGCGCAGCAACAAGCAGCAGCTGCTGCAGCCGCTGCAGCTGCGACCAACCAGCAAGGCGCTGCAAAAAATGGAGAGAACACGGCAAACGGGGAGGAGAATGGAGCACACACTATAGCAAGTGAGCTGAGAGGAGAGTTTTGTTGAGTTCTGTTAAAGAAGAAACATGCTTTATGGGGATGCCTCATTTTAGCTGAACGAACACTGTCTATTTAATTTTTGCCAACTTGTTCCCCTAACTTGTATCACACAATTCAGATTTTTATGCCTAAAGCTCCATAAAGCTAGATTTACTTTCATGGACCTTATTTTCATTCTTTTTTAAAAAATATTTAGAAACCCTTTTTTTTTTTTTCAATTGTTAAGTGAACTTTGTATCTGCATTTGATTTCTAAATATAATTTATAGCAGCAGTCATTAACAGATACAGTAAAGCTTTGGCATGGAGACATAAAGGCAACTCTTGATGTTATATGAATGATATCAGCAACCCCTACTGGCAGAAATTCAGAATAGTGTTGGCATGGATTACATTTAATTCAAACTGTTTAATCATTTTTAACTGTGTTTGGGCCTAACCTTTCACAGTTTTCCTCTAGTCCTGCTCCCCCATCTCTGAACGCACTCACAGATGCACATCTCTTTCTTAAAACTTACATTCATATTTAACTAAAGTTTGGAATTTATTTTTCATGTGATAAATTCTGTATAGTCATTTTCAACATTACCTGACATAGTGGAATAAGAAAGTTACACTATATCTGCTGGTTAAGGATTCCCGTTTTCCTCCAGTATGCTGTGATATTATTACCTAACTGGAATTTTCCATTTATTTCTCATGATGCAGATAACCATACTGATATGATGGAAGTGGATGGGGATGTTGAAATCCCTCCTAATAAAGCAGTTGTGTTACGGGGCCATGAATCTGAAGTTTTCATCTGTGCCTGGAACCCCGTTAGTGATCTCTTGGCATCAGGGTATGTTTCTCAAAGTGAAATTAAAGTGGATTTCTAAAAATATCTTACCGAAATACTGCATGTTTTATAAATACATTGCTTGCACGTTCAGGTTTTTGTTGTTGCTTGTTTGTGGTCATTTTGCCCCGTAAATCTTTATTTCTTCATAAAGTAATCTTAGAGTTTTTAATTTACTCCTTCAGGAGTGATTTCGGCATGCCCAAAATGGAGACTGAGAAAAATACTGGAAATGGAAATGCCTGATAATCTAATTTGTATTTGCCTTATTAATGGTAGTATGTAAATTTGTTGCCTCAATTTTGTAATACTTGAGAATTTCATGAAAATTTAAAATACATTGCATACTTTATAGGTCTGGAGACTCAACAGCAAGAATATGGAATCTTAGTGAAAATAGCACGAGTGGCTCCACACAGTTAGTACTTAGACATTGTATACGAGAAGGAGGGCAAGATGTCCCAAGCAACAAGGATGTGACATCTCTAGATTGGAATGTGAGTATCACTGTATTGTCCACGATGCATGTAGTTACTAACATACTTAACCTCTCTTAGCCTCAAACTAGTGGCAGGGTATGTCTGTCTGTTCAGTTATTTTTGAATTTCAATAATAAGAACAGCAGACTAGGAGTCCCCACCCCGACATGTGTTAAAAGCAAAGACTGGCCCTCAAGCAGTCAGAGCAAGGTTCATCTTCCAGCCTCTCAGTTTATGTAGCTATATAATCTTTGTATAACTGGTGGTCCACCACTCTCTACTTCATTCTCATCACATGTAAAGTAGGAGTGTATTAATGGTCTTACATAAATCAAATAATAAATGAAAACCAATAATAGGCACCTACTAAGTTCTTGATGGGCTTCCCTGATAGCTCAGTTGGTAAAGAATCTGCCTGAAATGCAGGAGACCCCAGTTCGATTTCTGGGTCAGGAAGATCCCCTGGAGAAGGGAAAGGCTACCTATTCCAGTATTAATTACGTTCTTAACTACTAAGTCCTTTGTTAGGGGTACAAGAGAAATCTATGTAATAGAAACATAGTCTTGTTTCTCTCATTTTGCTGTTAGTTGATGAAAACTTCATTGCCAGCTGCTTTTTAGGAACTGTTAGTCTAGATTACAAGCTTTATTCTAGCTGTAGGACTCTTAGAATTCTCTGATTCTATATATGATTCAATATCTTTGATTACTTTTACTTACCAGAAAGTTTGATTTCACTATTGATAAACCTTCATCCTTTCAGTTTCAAATATTATAGTTAACAGCTTTCTTTGCTACCATTCCCATGAGTAATTTGTGGAAAATAAGCATTTTGAAAGTTTCTTTATCTTTTCCTTTATTCCATGTTGTTTTTTTTCTTCCTTGTAACTTTATGTTCATTTTTTTTAACACCCTCTCACCCTCCCAACTCTGGTTCTAGAAACTTCTTAGACTGTATCGGTGTTACCAAGAATTTTAGAGGTCAGCTGTCCTTTTCTTAGGAAGTGGACATCCTTTCCTTTTCTGGCCTCTGTTTTAACAACATTCTGTGGGGCTTTTCAAAGTATCTTCCAAATCTCTTTCCAAGAAATAAAGATCTATCTTTCAAAATTATTACACTATCTAAAGTTCTCTTAGTTTCTATGAAATTCTTCTAGAACTCATGGTAAGGCTTATTAGTGTTCCTTTCTAAATTTCCAACAATATATTTACCCTTTCCCACCTATAAAGTTGAGAATTCTAAACAGTATTATTTGATTTTAGGGTCAGAACTTGGAATTCCATTCTTAAAATGGGGCCTTACTATATCATAGGTCAAAGGCCTTATAGCCATCTTAGGCTGTTTAGCTCAGAGACCATGTTAACTTAATGAAATTTGTAGTTTACACTGAAAAGGATGGTTAACAAATGATTTGTTGAGCTCAGTGTTTTTGAACTGCAAGTTAAAGCTTTTTAAAAGTATAGACTTTTGGAAGATTTCTTATTTGCCATGAACTTAAGTCTTCCCCTAGAAGGAGAAAATGTTATTGTTGTTTAATGGCTCATTTCCATGGCTAAAGCAGAAGCCTGTGAGATAGCTGTTCTTTATTCTCCTACTTTACTAGTGGTCCATGGTCTAAAACCATTAGTTTAAAGGAAACTTTGCGCTGTGCAGAGTTTGGAAATAAACTTGTGCTGTTAGCTTCAACATTCCTCCTTCTTCCTTAGATAGAAGTATGGGATTTCCAAATCCTAGGAGAACTGAATCTGTATCGCCTACAACCAGCGTTTGTTTGTCGCTTAACTGTACAGCTTAGATGACTAGAGAGGTCTGAAAAAGGTGATCTTGTTTTCATTTCTCTTACCAAAAAGCATCAGAAAGTACTGAGTAAGGCAGGGTTTCATTCTGTCTCTCCTGTAATGTTTACTCATCTCAGCAACAGTCTGTGTAATGTACTCTGAGACTTAGATTTCCCCAGAGTAGGTTAGGTCTTAGCAAGTCCTGCCATTGTACCATTATTCAGGGCAAGGCGCCATAGGAAATTTTAAGATTAGAGAAAACGTTAAGGATTCCTCCTCAGAGTAGAGTAGTTCCAGACAGTTGTACTCACTTCGTTCACTATAAAGTCAGCCTACACTCTCTTCTGACTCTTTTTCTTGTGTGTGTGTGTTGCTATTTTTATTGCTACAGGAAAAAATTAACAAAAGAAAGAAATGTTTAATGTAGTGATATTTAAGAATCTGATCATCTGAAACAATATTATTTGGAACACCCACACAGTTTAGACAGTAAAAGATTTAGAGGGAGGACAATATGAAAACTTCTGATCATAATGAAACATTTTGGAAGGCTTTGCTTTTTATTGAATACCTTTATTAAATCATAAGATTAAGATTTTGGTGTCCTTTTTAGTCCCCCACCCGACCCCCACCTTTAGTCTGGGCCTTTGTGAGAGTATAGTAAGTAGACTTTAGCATCTGTAAGAGCAATGATAATCCTGCTCCCAGGCCGTTACTGCCCTTCCAAGACTGGGGTATGAAGCCTGCACCCTGACTGAATGCTGCCAAAATACTAGCTTCACAGCATTTTGTGAAGCGTGTTCTGTAGGCCTTTTCTTGCACTTCCAAATAGACAGAGCTGAAGGTCTTGAAGCAGAGAATGTCAAGACCTGCTGTACTGGGGAATAAGCATAATATATTCTAATAAAAATTAAATACCCTTTCTGGGTTATATAATTGAAAGAAATGTGTTTCTTCAACAGAGTGAAGGTACACTTCTAGCAACTGGTTCTTACGATGGGTTTGCCAGAATATGGACTAAAGATGGTAAATGAAGCATTTTTTTTTCTACTTGTTTTTACTGTTGATACAAGTTATAAAGCTTAAAGTAATTTTAATGTTTTTCCTTTTGAATTTTAGGTAACCTTGCCAGCACTTTGGGGCAGCATAAAGGCCCCATATTTGCATTAAAATGGAATAAGAAAGGAAACTTCATCCTAAGTGCAGGAGTAGACAAGGTAATTAACGTCTATAAAAGTTAATTTGTTAAAGAGTATACTTGAGAGTAATATTCTTCTCTGCTAATCACATAAATAATAAAACATTCATATTTGGGAAATTCACATGTGAATTTATGTTAGCAATAGAAATGCTTTCTTAGATTTTCTGGCAGCTCATTCTTAAATCCGTACAGATGCCCTTTATTCTTATCTGTGTGACCATTCTTCATTGTTTTGGAATTTGAGCCATAGTGAA
Organism: Antilocapra americana; assembly: GCA_007570785.1. Taxonomy (NCBI): domain Eukaryota; kingdom Metazoa; phylum Chordata; class Mammalia; order Artiodactyla; family Antilocapridae; genus Antilocapra; species Antilocapra americana. The sequence continues at coordinate 13,842,770 of ML664161.1, read as the reverse complement.
GTCATGTATCTGATCAGTGAGTATGGCTCTGGAGTGATTTCATGGGAAATCTCAGAGTCAGTCTGTTAGTTGAACTCCTAATGTTTAATTGAAAATGCAAGAAATGCAGGATCTTTCCAGCTTTCACCTAACATGGCTGGTAAACATGGATAGGTTGAAATCATTTGTTATTTCTCCTTCATTTTCTTAAAGTTATTTCCTTTACCACACATCCCAGAAAAGATTATTTTATAATACAGGAAAGTACATGCTCATAGGTATCTGAAAATTGTCAAAAAGGGACTTAGGCAAAAAGGAAGAATATGAAGGTGACCAGGAATGGGAGGGGAAAGCCTTCTTAATAGTTACTGCCATTCTACAATACTTATGACCCCAAAGTTACAAAATTAGTGGAATTTTGAATATATCCATTCAGATGTCAGTGTTATACTTTGATGTAATATAACAAACATTGTTTTAATTATTGTCAGAATTAAAGCTGCCTTTATTTATAAATGTGAGCTTTAAAAATTTTTATTTTGAGAATTAGCTGATTATTGTATTAACCAAAAATTTGCCTCCTGAAGCTACACAGCAATAAAAATCTGACATTAAACACACTACTACAATGGAATTGCTTAATCTAATACAATGTTTGGTACTTTGTAGACAACCAGTAATTGTTAATTTGAAGTATGTTGACTGATGAAAAGTTACCAGAGTAGAATTAAACTGCTTAACAGTTTAATTTAAACATCCTTTCCCTGCTCCCAGTGGAATATAGCCTCATTGTACTAAAAGTAAATGTTAAATGCACTCTGACATTTCATATTGCTTTAATATGACGAGGCATTCAATTGATGTGTACACGATAAACTTTTCTTAGCAATATATTTTTCTTTTCTATCTTAGACTACAATTATTTGGGATGCACATACTGGTGAAGCCAAGCAACAATTTCCTTTTCATTCAGGTAAATCTTCCCAATTTACATGAGGACTGTTAGAACTTTCTTCTGTTTTCCTAATTAAACTTTTAATAACATATAATTCATCTAAAATCTTGAACTATCAAATGTAAGTTTTGTTACTAGTCCTTTGAGGAGTTGATGTTCAGTGGCTTTCAGATAATTAATCGTCAGAGGATCATCAAGTGTTTTCTGTGAAATGTACCATAAAAAAGCATTTTCAGCCTGGTGCCATTAGAGTTGGGAATATTTAATGGTAAGGACATAGATTTTTGATCCAGGATGTCTAGGTGGGCTTGTGAATCCCACTCCACTTAAACAAGCTTCAAGATTGAGAGAGTCATTGAAACTTTCTGAGCTGTATTTTCTCTATCTGTAAATGAGGGATAAAAATAATACCGTTTGAGTAAGAGCATAAGACTAATACATATATATGAAAATACTGCATAAACTCCTACAGATTTAGGTATTCTCATGTTTTATTTTAATCTATGTATATAAATCAGTCCTCTTATCTAAAATAAAAATTATAAGGCTTTCCCGATATTGCTGGAACTTAGGTGCTTCAGATATTTTTCTCTTCTAGGAAATAATTTGATACTTAAATCAGATAAATCTGATCTCCAAAGTAGTGTGCTGCTTTCTCCATTATCTATGGCCATGCAGCAGGACATACATCCTGGTGTGTAGAGACACCTGGATTTTAGTACCAACACTCTTCTGTATCCTATAACTTTGTTCCTGCTTTCAGGGGGGTTTCTGAGAACAGACACTGAAGTTAAACTGGAACAAGATCCCTAATAATGTTTAGAATGTAGTTTTAGTATTGCCTGATTTAATTGCATCATGCAGGATTGTGTTGTGGTTGAAAAGAGTTTTGAATTGGAGGCTGAGTTAAGTAATTCTGATTATTTTCAAGGCTTTGGTAATATCCTTTTTATAGTCCGTGGCACAGTGTTACCTTTGAAATTAAAATGTACAGCTTTTGGCATTTTGCTTTTTTTATTTCTCTGTTTAGTGTGATTCAATAAGTCAAATAAGGCACAAAATGATTTTTCAGTAGTATCTGAATGGCATAATTTTGCAAGTGTTGCGTTAAACAATTCAGCTTGATTAAAGCTTACCACATTAATAAGTATTTATTTACACATCAGTTTCTGTTTACCTGTTTTAATCCCTTTCCACCTTTGTTTCTAGTCCTCAACCAGATAGAATTCTCTTAGACATCTGACTGTTGTGCCTAAAGATTTTGCCTACATCCTAGGAGTGATGGAAAATTGAAATAAGTGGGTGTGGCACTGTTATGAGTTGCTTTATAATGTGTGCCACCTTTGGGTTGGAGGTGAGGCTCTTTATACATGATCCCATTTAGTCTTGGCTACAGCCCAAACAGGTCAGGTCAGTTCAGTTCAGTCGCTCAGTCGTGTCCGACTCTTTGCAACCCGATGGACCTCAGCACGCCAGGGCTCCTTGTCTATCACCAACTGCCGGAGTTCACCCAAACCCATCTCCATTGAGTCAGTGATGCCATCCAACCATCTCATCCTCTGTCATCCCCTTGTTCTCCTGCCCTCAATCTTTCCCAGCATTAGGGTCTTTTCCACGGAGTCAGCTCTTCGTATCAGGTGGCCAAAGTATTGAAGTTTCAGCTTCAATATCAGTCCTTCCAGTGAACACCCAGGACTGATCTTCTTTAGTATGGACTGGCTGGATCTACTTGCAGTCCAAGGGGCTCTCAAGAGTCTTCTCCAACACCACAGTTCAAAAGCATCGATTCTTCTGCACTCAGCTTTCTTGAAGTCCAACTCTCACATCCATGCATGACCACTGGAAAAACCGTGGCCTTGACTAGAAGGACCTTTGTTGGCAAAGTAATGTCTGCTTACTAATATGCTGTCTAGGTTAGTCATAACTTTCCTTCCAAAGAGCAAGCGTCTTTTAATTTCATGGCTGCAATCACCATCTGCAGTGATTTTAGAGCCCAGAAAAATAAAGCCTGACACTGTTTCCCCATCTGTTTGCCATGAAGTGATGACATGGACCAGATGCCATGATCTTAGTTTTCTGAATGCTGAGCTTTAAGGCAACTTTTCACTCTCCTCTTTCACTTTCATCAAGAGGCTCTTTAGTTCACTTTTTGCCATAAGTGTGATGAGATCTGCATATCTGAGGTTATTGATGTTTCTCCTGGCAATGTTGCTTCCAGCTTGTGCTTCTTCCAGCCCAGAGTTTCTCATGATGTACTCTACATGTAAGTTAAATAAGTAGGGTGACAATATACAACCTTGATGTACTCCTTTCCCGATTTGGAACCAGTCTCTTGTTCCATGTTCAGTTCTAACTGTTGCTTCCTGACCTGCATACAGGTTTCTCAAGAGGCAGATCAGGTGGTCTGGTATTCTCATCTCTCTCAGAATTTTCCACAGTTTATTGTGCTCCACACAGTCAAAGGTTTTGGCTTAGTCAGTAAAGCAGAAATGGATGTTTATCGGGAACTCTCTTGCTTTTTCAATGATCCAGCGGATGTTGGCAATTTGGTCTCTGGCTCCTGCCTTTTCTAAAACCAGCTTGAACATCTGGAAGTTCACGGTTCACGTATTGCTGAAACCTGGCTTGGAGAATTTTAAGCATTACTAGCGTGTGAGATGAGGGCAATTGTTTGGTAGTTTGGACATTCTTTGTCATTGCCTTTCTTTGGGGTTGGAATGAAAACTGACCTTTTCCAGTCCTATGGCCACTTGTGAGTTTTCCAAATTTACTGACATATTTAGTGCAGCACTTTCACAGCATCGTCTTTCAGGATTTGAAGTAGCTCAATTGGAATTTCATAATCTCCACTAGCTTTGTTTGTAGTGATACTTCTTAAGGCCCACTTGACTTCACATTCCAGGATGTCTGGCTCTAGCTGAGTGATCACACCATCGTGATTATCTGGGTCTTGAAGATCTTTGCTGTACGGTTCTTCTGTGTATTCTTGCCACCTCTTCTTAATATCGTCTGCTTCTGTTAGGTCCATACCATTTCTGTCTTTTGTTGAGCCCATCTTTGCATAAAATGTTGCTTTGGTATCACTCATTTTCTTGAAGAGATCTCTAGTCTTTCCCATTCTACTGTTTTCCTCTTTCTCTACATTGATCTCTGAGGAAGGCCTTCCTATCTCTCCTTGATATTCTTTGGAACTCTGCATTCAAATGGGAATATCTTTCCTTTCCTTTTTTCCTTTGCTTTTCACTTTGCTTCTTTTCACAGCTATCTGTAAGGCCTCCTCAGACAACCATTTTGCTTTTTTGCATTTCTTTTTCTTGGGGATGGTCTTGACTCCTGTCTCCTGTACAGTGTCACGAACCTCTGTCCATAGTTCATCAGGCACTCTTATCTATCAGATTTAGTCCCTTAAATCTATTTCTCACTTTCCCTGTATAGCTATAAGGCATTTGATTTAGGTTATACCTGAATGATTTAGTGGTTTTTCTCCACTTTCTTCAATTTCACTCTGAATTTGGCAATAAGGAGTTCATGATCTGAGCCACAGTCAGCTCCTAGTCTTGTTTTTGCTGACTGTATAGAGCTTCTCCATCTTTGGCTACAAAGAATATAATCAGTCTGATTTCAGTGCTGACCATCTGGTGATGTCCATGTGTAGTCTTCTCTTGTGTTGTTGGAAGAGGGTGTTTGCTATGACCAGTGCATTCTCTTGGCAGAACTCTATTAGCCTTTGCCCTGCTTCATTCTGAACTCCAAGGTCAAATTTGCCTGTTACTCCAGGTGTTTCTTGACTTCCTACTTTTGCATTCCAATCCCCAATAATGAAAAGGACATCTTTTTTTGGTGTTAGTTCTAGAAGGTCTTGTAGGTCTTCATAGAACTGTTCAACTTTAGCTTCTTCAGCATTACTGGTTTGGGCATAGACTTGGATTACCATGATGTTGAATGGTTTGCATTGGAGATGAACAGAGATCGTTCTGTCCTTATTGAGATTGCATCCAAGTACTGCATTTTGGACTCTTTTGTTGACCATGAGGGCTATTCCATTTCTTCAAGGGATTCCTGCCCACAGTGGTAGATACAATCTGAGTTAAAATCACCCATTCCACTCCATCTTAGTTCGTTGATTTCTAGAATGTCGATGTTCACTCCTGCTATCTCCTGTTTGACCACTTCCAGTTTGCCTTGATTCATGGACCTAACATTCCAGGTCCATGTAGAAATCATTTTACAGATAGAAAGCCATTTTACCTGTGATATTCTTTCCTGCTTGCTTTTTTCATTTTTTAAATGGCTTTATTGGGCGGGGGGGTGTTAAGTCACACAGTTGTCTCCAACTCTTTGCAACCTCATGGGCTGTAACCTACCAGGCTCCTTCTGTCTGTGGAATTCTCCAAGCAAGAATACTGGAGTAGGTTCCCATTTTTTTCTCCAGGGGTTCTTCTCGACCCAGAGATCTAACCTGTGTCTCCTGCATTACGGGCAAATTCTTTATCATCTAAGTCACCAGGGAAGCCCTTATTGAGGTATAATTGATGTAAAATTGTCTATAAATATTTGAATTGCTCAGTGTGATGTGTTTTGGCATATATATATATTAAACACACATCATTGAAACCATCACCACACTCACAACAATGCATTTGTTAGCTTCAGAAGTTTCCTCCTGTTCCTCTGAAATAATTTTTATGCCTCTTCTCCACATGGCCACTGATACTTTGTCACTAGAAATTATAGTTTACATTATATAAATAGAATTAGAAAGTATATATTCTTTTTGGATCTGGATTCTTTGATTGTGCAGAATTATTTTGCATTCCTTTTGATATATGAGTAGAATTCCATTATGTAGATATACCAGTTTGTATATCTGGTTTATCCATTTACCTGTTGAAGCAAATTTTAGTTGTTTTCCAGATTTTAGCTATTACAAATAAAACTGTTAACATTCATTTTCTTTTCTTTTTATGAACTTGTGTTTTCATTTCTCTGTGTAAAGACCCAGAAAAGTGGCTAGATATATGGTTGATCTGTGTTTTACGTTTTAATTAAGTGGTGAACTGTTTTCCAGAGTTTGTTTTCCTAACAGGTTTACAGTCTCAACAACAGTGGGTATTCCAGTTCCTCCATATCCTTGCCAGCACTTGGTATAGGATCATTCTTTTTAATTGTAGCCACTGTAATGAGTGTGTAGTGGTATGTCACTAAGGTTTTATTTGTAGTTCCTAATGATTAATGCAGCAGTGGCCACAGGACTGGGAAAGGTCAGTTTTCATTCCAATCCCAAAGAAAGGCAATGCCAAAGAATGCTCAAACTACTGCACAATTGCCATCATCTCACATGCCAGTAAAGTAATGCTCAAAATTCTCCAAGCCAGGCTTCAGCAATACGTGAACCATGAACTTCCAGATGTTCAAGCTTGTTTTAGGAAAGGTAGAAGAACAGAGATAAATTGCCAACATCTGCTGGACCATCGAAAAAGCAAGAGAGTTCCAGAAAAATATCTACTTCTGCTTTATTGACTATGCCAAAGCCTTTGGCTGTGTGAATCACAATATACTGTGGAAAATTCTGAAAGAGATGAGAATACCAGACTACCTGACCTGCCTCTTGAGAAACCTGTATGCAGGTCAGGAAGCAACAGTTAGAACTGGACATGAAACAACAGACTGGTTCCAAATAGGGAAAGGAGTATGTCAAGGTTGTATATTGTCGCCCTGCTTATTTTACTCGTATGCAGAGTACATCATGAGAAACGTGGGCTGGAGCCAAGCACAAACTGGAATCAAGATTGCTAGGAGAAATATCAATAACCTCAGATACGTAGATGACACCACCCTTATAGCAGAAAATGAAGAGGAACTAAAAAGCCTCTTGATGAAAGTGAAAGAGGAGAGTGAAAAAGTTGCCTTAAAGCTCAACATTCAGAAAACTAAGGTCATGGCATCTGGTCCCATCACTTCATGGGAAATAGATGGGGAAACAGTGGAAACATTGTCAGACTTTATTTTTGGGGGCTCCAAAGTCACTGCAGATGGTGGTTGCAGCCATGAAATTAAAAGACGCTTGCTCCTTGGATGGAAAGTGATGACCAACCTAGACAGCGTATTGAAAAGCAGAGACATTACTTTGCCTACAAAGGTCCATCTAGTCAAGGCTATGGTTTTTCCAGTAGCAATGTATGGATGTGAGAGTTGGATGGTGAAGATAGCTGAGGGCTGAAGAATTGATGCTTTTGAACTGTGGTGTTGGAGAAGACTCTTGAGAGCCCCTTGGACTGCAGTGAGGTCCAACAAGTCCATCCTAAAGGAGATCAATCTTGAGTGTTCACTGGAAGGACTGATGTTGAAGCTGAAACTCCAATACTTTGGCCCCCTCATGCGAAGAGGTGACTCATTGGAAAAGACCCTGATCCTTGGAAGGATTGAAGGCAGGAGGAGAAGGGGACGACAGAGGATGAGATGGCTGGATGGCATCACCGACTTGATGCACATGGGTTTTGTGGACTCCGGGAGTTGGTGATGGACAGGGAAGCCTGGCGTGCTGCGATTCATGGTGTCGCAAAGAGTCAGAGACAGTTGAGCAACTGAACTGAACTGAATGTTTAATGATGTTGGTTATCTTGCCATGTGTTAATTTATCATCTGTATGTCTTCTTTGGTGAAGTATCTTTTTCGTTTACTTAATATAGAAGTTGAGGTCACTGATTTGAAACCTTTCTACTTTTCTTATGGGGATCTGACATTCAGTGCTATAAATTTACCTCTAACTACTACTTAGTGATATCTCACAATTTTTCAGATATTGTGCTTTCATTCAGTTCAGAATACTTTCTGAAGTAATTTTGATTCAGCATATTAATTTATGAATAATTCAAAAATTTTTTGAAGTCTTTGTAGCATTGCTTTCTAATTTTTAGTAAAAAATACTTACTTTATTTTTGACTGCACTAGGTCTTTGTTGCTGTTTGCAGGCCTTTTCTAGTTGGCGGAGATTGGGGGGTACTCTAGTTACAGGTCACGGGCTTCTTGTCACTGTGACTTCTTGTCACCAAGTGCGGGCTCTGTGTTGTGTGGGCTTCAGTATTTGAGGCTTGCAGGCCCTGGAGCGCAGGCTTAGTAGTTGTGGTGCATGAGCTTTTTGCCCTTCAGTATGTGGGATCTTCACGGACCAGGAATCGAAGGAACCCAGTGTCCCCTACATTATAAGGTGGATTCTTAACCACTGGAATGCCAGGAAGCCCACTTTCTAATATAATTCCATTATTCCTACAAATGTCGTGTGGGTCAAGTTGTTTCATAAGGTTGTTCAAATCTTTTATAGCCTTAACTGATTGTTCTGTCTACTTATACCACCTGTTACTGAGAGAAGGGTGTTGAAATCATCAATAATAGTTGGAAAACACCATTTCTAATTTCTCTTGTGAATTTTTGCTGTATGTATTTTGAAACAGTGCTATTAAGGACATTAACATTTAGGAATGTTGCATCCTCATGTTGAATTGGTCCGTTTATCATTTTGTTAATGACCCTGTTTTTTTTTTTTTTTTCCATTTTGCTTTTTGTGCTCTGCAATCTACTTAGTCTGATGTTAATGAAGCCCTTCCAGTTTCTTTTGGTTAGTGTTGACATGGTATATATTCCTCCATTTGAAGTGTAATTTAGGCATCATTTGTTGCTCGTTTACTGAATATCAACTGCTGCCTTTTAATGGCAATATTTAGGCTCTTTACATTTAATGTGATTATTGATATGATTGTATTTAAATTAATCATATTTCTATTTATCTCTTCTTTTCCTATTTTTCCACTTCCATTTGGATTAAATGAATATTTTTATGATTGCATTTTTCCTTCTTTGGTGGGTTACTAACTATAAATCTTTTATTAAAGTAGTTACATCAGTATTTATAGTACACATCTTTAACTTAGAACTATATACTTTCAAGTGATATTTTAAAGAGATTAAATAATAATAATTTTTACTCATAGTTACCATTTCCAATTGTTCATTTCTTTGTGTAGATGCGTACACATCTAATTCATCTAGTATCACTTATTTTCTGCCTGAACTGCTTTAGTATTCCTTATAGTGCAAATCTAGTGCTGATGAATTCTTTCTATGTACATGAACAGGTCTGTATTTCAGCGTCATTTTGAAAGATTTTGTTGCTGTTGAGTATAGAGTTCTGGGGTTGATAGGATTTTTTTCTTTCAGTACTTTAAAAAAAATATTGCAGTGTTCTCTTATTTACACTACTTTCACTTTGTACTTGTTCCATTATTCATCCTTATTGCTCTGTAGTAATTTGTCTTATCTGGCTGCTTTTAAGATTTTTCTGCTTATAAATGATTTTGTACAATTTAAATATGTTGTGCCTTAGTTTACTTATCTTTGCTTCTTGTCCTTGAAGTTTCTTGGATGTCTTCGTACATAGTCTGCTTCAAATGAAAAAAATTTTTTGACCATTATTTTTTAAAAATATTCTACCCCCTCCCCACATTTTTTTTAACTTGAAATTTTGAATGTCTTTATTAGTCTGCTTGATTTCCTATAATACTCTTCATTTTTTTTATCCAGTATGTTTTTCAGGCGTGCTCAGTCATGCCCAACTCTCTGTGACCCCATGGACTGTGTAGCCCACCAGGCTTCTCTGTCCGTGGGATTCTCCAGGCAAGAATACTGGAATGGGTTGCCCTTTCAAACGCACATCTCCTGTGTCTCCTGCATTGGCAGGTGGATTCTGTACCACTAGTACCACCTGAGAAGTGGGATAATTTCTATGCTGTTTTTCAAGTTTACACTTCTTTTCTTCTAAGTATTTGTGAACTTTGTTCTGGCACATTGTTAAGTTACTTGGAAACGGTCTGATCCTTTGGGTCACGCTTATGAAACTTGTTAAATGGCAGGGAAACAGTGCTCAGTGTAGGGCTAATTATTTCCTGTTACTGAGACAAGAACCTAGATGTACTCAAACCAGTGTTCCCTGAATCAGAAGGTTTTCTAGCCTGTTTCCAGTCTTGAGTATCAGGCATTGTTTCTTCTAATCCTTTTCAGTGGTTCTTTCCCAAGGCTCAGCTAGTATTTTCACATACTTAGGCTGATTAGTAATCAGCATACTGGCTAACTATGTGAGTTGGGCCCACTGCAGGTCTTTAGAGTTCTGTCTGCATATCTCTCTCCTGTCTTGTGCAATGAATTCTAGCTGCTTGTGTCTCTCTAGAGTCTGAGCTTTATCTCTTCCCCTCAGGAATTTCATTAATCTCTTCCTTAGGGAAGTTCCTCTTCCCTGGGCCAAGATCTGGACATTTTTCTAAATCATAGGAGCAGTTAAAGGCATATTGTTGGTTGATCTCCTTCTCTCAGGAACCACTGTCCTTTGTTGTCTTATACCCAGAGTCTTCCCTGGTGGCTCAGATGGTAAAAAATCCTTTTGCAATTCAGGAGACCCTGGTTCAATCCCTGGGTCAGGAAGATGTCCTGGAAAAGGGAATGGTAACCCACTCCAGTCTTCTTGTCCGGAGAATTCCATGGATAGAGGAGCCTGGCAGGTTGTGGTCCGTGGAGTCTCAAATAGTCGGATGCAACTGAGCAACTAATGCTAGCACTAACCCAGAGTCTTGAACTGTTATTTCATACATTTTATAAGTTTTTGGCTATTTTGGGCAGGAGGTAAATTTGTTTCCTGTTAGCCCATCTTGACCAGGAATGAAAGTCTACCATGCTTTTAAAATTACCATATTCTAATTCCTATACTGTATTTTCATCCATACACTCTTATATAAAGCATAAATCATGATTATAGATGAATTAACCATTTCATATTCATTAGGGTAGCTGTAAAACAGTGTTCATAATGATGTGGAGAAATTAGAAATTGTTAGCAGGTATGTAAAATGGTACATTTGTGGAAAAGAGTATGACAGTTCCGCAAAATGCTAAACATAGAATTACCATATGACCCAGCAGTTCTTCTCCCAGGTAATTGAATTGAAGGCAGGAACTTGAATGAATTCATATCAGTATTTATAGTATTGTTCCCAGTAGCCAAAGGGCGAGAACAACACACTGTCCATGAGCAGATGAGTGGGTAAAGAGAATTGGGTCTCTCTCTATATATACTGATTATTATTCAGCCATAAAAAGAATGAATTTCTGGTACATGCTGCAACACCAGAGAACTTGTATACATTTTGCTAGGTGAAGTAAATCAGACATAACTCTAAAAGTAAAGATTCAAAATTACAGAGGCTGGGGGGAGAGTGAAATGGAGAGTTATTGCTTAATGGTTACAGAATTTCTGTTTGGGGTGATGAAGAACTTTTGAAAATAGTGGTGATGATTGTACAATATTGTGAATGTACTTGATTCAGCTGAATTGTACACTTAATTAAATGACAAATTTCATGTTATGTGTGACCACAATATTTTAAAACTAATGTAATATACTAAAAACCATTGAATTGCACACTTTAAATGGATGAAATGTATATGAATTATATCTCAGTGAGGCTGTTTATTTTAAAAGGCAAATAAATATTAAATGCCTTTTCCCTTCCCTCATAGGTTTATTTATTACCTTTCTAGATTATGAAAGATGCATGGGTTAACAAAAAATAAATCAGAATTGGATGACACAGAAATTGAATCCTAGTTTCAGGACTTGTTTTCCTTTTTTTTTTTTTTTGCTGCACCTTGCAACTTGCAGGATCCTTGTTCCTCAACCAAGGATCAGACCTGTGCCCCCTGCAGTGAAAGAGCAGAGTGCTAACCACTGGACCACCAGGAAATTCCAGCTCCAGGGATTTAGAGGATTGTGTAACCCTAGGCTAATTAACTTTTTAGCCTTTTTCATCTTATGAAAAATGAAATCAGTAATAGTAAATATACCTCTCACATATTACCTACATAAAAATATATTTTATGTTAGAGATGTGTTTCTATCCTGAAGGACTTGTATTACCTAGAGTCATTTTTAAATTTTAGGAATAAAATATAAAGTAAGGTCTGGTTTCTTACATCACAGCAGTCTATAATCGTTGTATCTTATGAGCCAAGCATATCACAGAACATTAATCATACAACTCATGTCTCTGAATTCTCCAGCTTCCTTCAGTTATCTTTACCTGGTTATACAGTTGTTTTTTGTTTTGTTCTGTACCCAGTGGTGTATTTGTTTAAATACCATGTCTAATTTTCTCAGCCACCTATCTAACATTTTCAGATGATGCTCTATCAAATTGATACCCTGGTGGAGCACAACAGATACTTGGCCTTCTTCATAGCGTTTTATTATATAACTTTTAATTGTCCTTTAACTTATTTACATTTTTTGCACCCCCCCCCCCATACATACAAACACACACTCTTATTTTTTTTTTTGGTTGCACTGGGTCTTGTTGCTACACGCAATCATTCTCTAGTTGCAGTGAATAGGGGTCGCTCTTCGTTGTGGTGTGTGAGCTTCTCATTGTGATGGCTTCTCTTGTTGCAAAGCACAGGCTCAGTAGTTGCGGTACACGGGCCTGGTTGCTCTGCAGCCTGTGAAGTTTGCCCAAACCAGGGGTCAGATCTGTGTGCCTTGCATTGGCAGGCAAACCCGTATCTACTGTGCCACCAGGGAAGTCCTTTCTTCCACTTCCTAACACTATAATCAATTCTCATATAAGCATTTTGTTAAAATTATTTTTCAAAATTGTATCTTAATAATATTTAATGTCAAAATGAAGGTGTAGTTACTGATTCCAGTTCCAAAGCACAAAGACAAAATCTAAACCAGGTATTTCAAGAAAGGGAACATAATATAAGGAAACTCTTGAGAAGTCTTAGAAGAGTAAAGACTAGAGGAGTAGGAGGTAACTCAGAGTTTTACAGCCGTGATAAACCTAAGACTGTAGAGAAAATATTAGGATGCAACTACCCATTGGGAATGGTGTCTTAGAGAATAGGCTGCCTGGCGAGAATAGGCACCGTGGCGCAAACAGAGTCGCTGCCAAAGACCCAGTCTTAACGAGAGGACCACGGAGTTGCCTGTCTACCCTCCCTCTCCTGACCTTAGACTTCTGACAGTTTCTTCACTGAAGGAGCCCATCTAGGGTACCGCAGGCACGGGGACCTGGAATATGTGGTGTCCTGGTGGTGACGAAGGGCAGGGCAGAGGGAGGTGAGGAGTGGGCTGTCGATGAGCTCGCAGAGGGACAGTTGCCTACATTGCGCTAAGAGGCGGTAAGCGTACCAGACATGGTGCTGGTCAGAGTGGGTCAGTGTTTTTGTTCACTGCTTTAGTTGGATTCTCCCAGAAGCAGGATGGGAAAGAGGAAAAGAGCCAAGGAAGGGAGCAGTTTCTGGTGACAAAGGTCCAGGGTCAACCTAATTCATACAGGGCTCTGGAGTGTTTGTTACATATCAGGATTTTCCTCATCTTGCCAAGCGAGCTTCATTTTTGATTCTCACCTTTCCCCCAACCACCTACTGCCTGCTCTAAATGCAGTGTTTTTGGTATGCTTCTATTGCTTAACCCAGTTACTTGCTATCATTACCTTAATCTGCATTGCTAATTATAGAGAAGCTTTGCACTTTGCAACAGGGAAAAATGAGAAAGGAAAGAATCTTTAATCATATCAGAGCTAAAGTATTAAATGCCAGCCAGCTTTTGGACCTCAGAGGTTTTAAATTGAGTGATGTAGAATTTAAGATATATTTGACAAGAATCACTTAGAAGAAAAATGCATTTGCCAGTCATGCAGTGCTCCCATTTATCAGTTAAGTAGATAGTGGAAATGGTACTTACTCAGTGTAACATTTGTCTCACTTGTACTTTACCAAGTACTTTCCCTACACATTATTTAACTTGATGTTCACAATATCCTTGAGTACTAAGCATAAAGGTTTTTATCCCCATTTTTTAGAAGAGAAAAATAGCATGAGAGCTGACTTGCTTATAAGGGCCCTTTAGTTAGGGAATAGCAAAACAACGCTTCTTATCCATCAAACACTCACAGAATTTTAGAAACAAAAGGAAATGTAGCCTCACATTTAATTTTATTCTTTTAGAAATGAGGTACCAAGAGTCTAGTGCTAGTAATTTACAGAGCAAGCTCTCAGGAACCGTCATCTCCTGGTGACCAGGCCAGTGTACTTTCTGTTAGGTTGTGTCTCACATAGAGACAACCAAACTGAAATGTATTAATATTTGTGATATTTAAGTACTATAATCTTAAAAATTCTATTAACATAAAAAGTATAAAGCAAATCGTTTAAGCTCTTAATGTCCAGCAACATTTTCAAACTAAAGCACCTAGATTTCAGTACACGTGAAATAAATGCACACCTGGCCCTTTTTCCTTTGCAGCACCAGCATTGGATGTTGACTGGCAGAGCAACAATACCTTCGCTTCTTGTAGTACAGATATGTGCATTCATGTCTGTAAATTAGGACAAGACAGACCTATTAAAACATTCCAGGGACACACGGTGAGAAACTTCTTTTTTCTCCCTCCTTTAAAGCAATTATGATGAATAAGTAATGTTTCAGAGTGGTTTTGAAGTATGTATGTTTAATACCCAAAGAACAACCAAGTCTATGAAATGAAAATGTGAATGTTTACTGTTATTTTTAGAATGAAGTAAATGCTATCAAATGGGACCCAACTGGCAATCTCCTGGCATCCTGTTCTGATGACATGACCTTGAAGGTAATTCGGATAGTGGGGAGGAAGGGAGCTGAGGAGTTATACAGTGTGGCTGCTCTGGCCGTTTGAAGATTGCTCAGAATGTGTCTCTTTTAGTTGGGAATGTCTTTGCTAGTAACGAGTCATACATGGGTACAATGGAAGGTTATTTGCTCATTTGAGGATCTGACTCATAGGTAGTGAGTGAAGATCTTTGTAGGGTTCATGGATTTGACTGATATTCTGAGCAGTGTATTAATTGGATTTTTGCTGTGGTGTGAAGATACATCACCCTTGCTGGGAAACTGATACGAGTGGATATATAGCTTAATCGGTGAGTGAGCATAGGTGACAGGTCAGAATTCATGTCTCAATATGAGTTTACATTTTTCTTGTTGTATAACTAAAAGCAAAAACTAACACCCAGCTGCTGTGTATATCACATACCAAAATTAAGGGGGAAAAAAGCTTTTTGAGATAAAAATGTAATAGTCTTCAAAATTAATGAAGCATGAGCTCTATGCTTCATCACATTAACTCTACTGAAAATAATTTACTTTTGACTTTACAGTGCCACTGACTACAAATGTGATAACCTTTACAGATAGGATAATCATGAAGGAAAACTGCTTTCCCTCTTCCCATGAACTGACTAAATGTAACCTTGATAACCTGGTGGGGTTTTTTTCCCTTAAATACCTGCTGTGTTTTTAGTTAGGTTTTCTCAAGTCTGGACTCCCTTGTAAGCGTTGCTGATAAAAATACTTTTCTTCACACTTTTATTTGTGAGGTTACTCTGCAAGTGTGTGTGTGCAAGCGTGTTCTCACACGTGCTCACTCAGTCGTGTGTGAGAACCATAGCCCACCAGGCTCCTTTGTGGAATTTTCCAGGGAAGAATACTAGAGTGAGTTGTCATTTCCTTCTCCAGGGACTGAACCCGCATCTCTGCATCTCCTGCATGGGCAGGGAGATTCTTTACCACTGTGCCACCTGGAACTCTTGCATGCACATGCATTATGCTTATAAAATGAATAAAGAACAAAAAACTTCTTTGGGGAGCAGAGTGTGGCACACACAAGGGAATGAAAGAAGGCCAGTGGCTACTCTCAGCTACTGATTTGCAGTTCAAGAGATAAGTTTGAATTAGAAAGTGTTAAGAGATTTTTGTTGTTGTTGTTATTCTAAGAATAATAAAAGGTCATAGAGTTTTAAAGCAGAAGCTGTAAGGATGGATAATGTCTAGTGAAGCCGTATTTTAAGAAGAAGGAACAGCAGATGAATGAGAAGATTATGTTCAGCTTGGACAGTGCCTTTGAGTCATGCAAGTGGACGTGCCAGGCGGGTCTGATGCTCAGAGAAGGACTCAAAGTTTGACGTAATCATTTGGGAATCCTCAATAGATGGGGGGTCATTCAAAGCCATGGGCGTGGATAAAATTGTGTAGGTAGAAAGTATCATGTAAAAGAAGAAGAAAGCTTTAAAAGTCTTAAACTCTGTAACATTTACCTGCTTAAGAAGAATAAGGTTCCAAAAGAAAATCTAGCAGGAATGCCCTTGGTGGAAATAGTATGTATGTGTAGAGAAGAATATTTCAAGGGAGGTGTTGAAGAGAAAAGTCAGCAGTATCAGTGCTGTTGAAAGCTGCCATGAAATACATTTTGGCAACTTATCTATTGGATTTATTCACATGGAGTTATGTATAACTAGGATACAAAACATTATGATACTGTTGCATTATCTCAGTTTCATTGCAGAAGTGTGAATCCCAGCTAATTTTTGTTTCTTTGTTGGCACTTGGGTTTGGTGTGTGTTTGTTTTTGTATTTGGCAAGATTTTCCCTCTTATCTTTGTTGAGTGATTTTTGTCAGAAATGCTGTTGATACAGGTTTCTCTTAACTTTTGCTCAAAAGTGAGTTTTTAATCTGTATGTTTTCAACTTGAGAAAAGCGTGTTTTCTGCTTACCATTTTAACTTTATTGCTTTTTTAATGGTTTTTTCTATATGGATCATTCAAAATTTCTCAATCTTATGATGACGAGAACCCATGAGATCTACTTTTTAACAGATTTTCAAGTGTACTATACAGTGTTGTTATCTAAGCACAGTGTTGTATGGCAGATCTCCTCTGGGGTTGAAATTTTACACTTTTTAAATAGTAACCCACCTCCACCACAACTCCTTGCAGCCGCCATTCTTTTTTTCTTCTTTTCCATTATGGTTTATTTTAGGGTATTGAGTGTGATTTCTGTGCTGTATACTATAGGACCTTACTGTTTATCCCTGCCATACTTTTTTTTTTTTTTGCGCTTTTGTGAGTTTGACTCTTGGATACCGCATGTAAATGGAAACAGGCAGTGTTTGTTTTTAAAATTTCTTCATGTTGTCTTGTTGCATACTGCAGCATTTCCTTATACATTAAGTCTGAATGTACTCCATTGTGTGTATACACATCTTTTTCTTTATCTAGTCATCCATTGTTGGACAGTTAGGTTTCCGTATTTTGGCTTTTCTGGATAATGCTGCAGTGAACATGGGAGTACAGATACCACCTCAAGATCCTGATTTTGTTTTATATTTTTATATATATAGCCAGATGTGGAATTGCTGGTTCATATAGGGATAGTTGTTAAAGTTTGAGGGAGAACCTCCATACTGTTTTTCATAGTGGCTACACCATTTCGTATTCATCTATCAGCAGTTTATAAGGGTTCCAATTTCTCTATATTCTTGATAAAATTAAGATTTATGGTAGCCATCTAACAGTTGTGAAGTGATAGCTCATTGTAGTTTTGATCTGAATTTCCTTGATGATCCGTGACATTGAGCATCTCTTCATATGACCTGTTGGCCGTTTTGTATGTTGTCTTTGAAGGAATGTCAAGTCCTTTGTCCATTTTTAAATTGGTATTTTGCTGTTGAGTTGCAGGATTTCCTTACATTTTTTAAAAGTTAACTCCTTACTGGATATATGGGTTGCAGTATTTTCTCTCATTCCATAGGTTGTTGCCTTTTTACTTTATTGATTGTTTTCTTTGTTGTGCAGAACCTTTTTAATTGTATATAGTCCCACTTGCTTTTTTTTTTTGGCTTTCATTGCCTATCCTTTGGTATCAATGTGAATCCTACTGTATTATCTGTATGTTCATTATCTACTTTCCCTTCCCCATGGCATATAGTTCCTGATTCTGAATTCTAAGAGGAACTTACAGTGTGTATCTTTATTTTTAAAAGACAGCATAAAAACTAATGCCTTAAATATTGTAGCATCATTACCCAAGGAAATTACAGAATGTTGATTTTTGTACCATCTGAAGCTTTCAAAAATAATCTTAGAACTACAATTGATTGAATCCTGAGGCCTCACAATACTGTTTATTTAGAATGGACTTGAAGCTAATTTTTCATTTTTAGAAAACAAATCTAATCTACTATATTTTAATTTCTTTGTGTATATTCTTTTGATCTCTATAATTATGGTTATAGTTATACCACGTATTTTGGACTGGCAAGATAGTACTATAAACGTATCCTTTGTATGGAAAGATAATTTACACACACTTTTCGTTTTTGTTTAGATATGGAGTATGAAACAAGACAACTGTGTCCATGATTTGCAAGCACATAATAAAGAAATTTATACTATCAAATGGAGTCCAACAGGGCCAGGGACAAGCAATCCAAATGCCAACCTTATGTTAGCAAGGTAACATTTCCGCTTTGCCTTTCCTTTATGAGTCCTTTACAAAAAAAATTTCTTACATTATGACAGAAAATTAGGAAAATTCAGTAAAATGGGAATGTATCCTGCAAGGAATGTTTTTTAAATGAGAACATTTAGACATAGAGTTTTATTATTTCAGCTCATAATGGATTTTGTATCTGGAGATATCAAATATTTACTGATAAATATTGATTAAAACCCAAATAACTGAGGCATAACGCAATAAAGTTTTTTCAGTATCAAATAATAAGTGTATATTCAATGTAGTGTTTTGCAAATCAATATAAGGAGTTATTTAAAGAATAGAGGAATATAGTAAATTAGCTCATTTATGTTTTCCAATTTACAGACGTGGAGATGCCCTTAATGAAACTGCCTCTTCTCCTTTCAGCTTTGTTTCCAGAACACTTTCTTCCTAACAGCACAGTCTACTTCTCATAAGGAATTTGTGGCTAGCTATAAGGAAAATTGTCATAGTTTGGGGATGGGGCTGGGAATTTCATTACTTATAAAATCTTTTTTTCCTCCTTTGTCAGTGCATCCTTTGATTCTACTGTTAGATTATGGGATGTAGACCGAGGAATTTGCATCCATACTTTGACAAAACACCAAGAGCCTGTGTACAGTGTAGCTTTCAGTCCTGATGGCAGGTATCTGGCGAGTGGTTCTTTTGACAAGTGTGTGCACATCTGGAACACACAGGTATGTCCAGGTTATTTGAAGAGTCACATATCTTTATATGAATAAGAAGTGCTTGTCTCAACAAATTTTTTTTCCCCAATTTTGATTGTCATTCCTTTTGTGTTATTAATTCAGTTCTTAGTTTTTAAATGAGTATTTTTTTGGGGGGTGTTTATAGGTTACTAAAGATCAAAACCATCTGAAGTGAGATTTTCATAATATAGACCAAAATTTAGAAATAAATTTAAATTCTTTATTTTTTCAACAGTTTTGCAGACATAAAATATGAGAATTTAAGATGCATTTATTTAGATAAATGATGTAATTTCTTTACTTTCTAAAATAATTGTCTTTGAAGAAGGTATATATGAGCAATTTAAAAAATGTACTAAAGGATAAGATTTTATGATTCAATACAAAATTTATCAGAGAGAAACTTAGAACTGTATACTACATTTCTAGGGACAGTGCTACAGAGATCTTTTCTTAAGAATGGAGAAAAGAGTTTTGTTGCTTTCATTTTCATCTTTTCAGTGTTCTAGTTTTTACGTGCCATATACTGTTTTCTTCAGTAGCAGTTACATGACTCTACCTGTCCCTGCATTATCGGTTTAATTTTAATGAGTGTTACCTTGTAAGTCTCCCTAGTAAGCTTCTTTTTTCCCCTTCAGTAGAACTTCATAATTTCTTCATAAGATCTTTATGATCTTCTTTTATTAAAAATTTATTCTGAGGTGCCTTACGGATTTTATTGTTACTGTTTATAGCATCTTTTAAAGCATGTGTTCCTTTTACTTACTGATGGTTACTCATGTTTGCAGCATTACAAATCTTGGCATGTTGATGTTGACTTCATCTACCCTGCTGAGCTCTCTAATCTGAATTATTTCCTGGCTTGCGGAATCTTAGTTCCCTGACCAGGGAAGTGGAAGTAACTAGTCTTAATCATTGAACTACCAGAGAAGTCCCAGTCTTTTTGTTTTGAGTGAATAGCAGAGACTTTAATAGATAATCTGCCTGTTATTTTCTGTCACTCATTTACTCCATTTTGAGTAAATTAATTTAAAATTTGGGTAGAGAACTGTAGAATTCTAAGAGAAGATGCTGTTAGACTTTTAAACAGCTATCCATACTCTTGTTGTTTCACTATTGTGTATCAAAATGTCTTTTTTTTTTCTTTTAAGTTTGAAAATAATAAAATGCATCTTGTGGGATTTCAGTGCAGGAAAAAGTCATTTTTTTTGGTCATATACATATGTGATATATACGTGTGTGTGTAGGTTTTTTCTTCCTTCCCATTACTTGGTTGATATGTTACCTAATCATTTGACAGATAAATTCTTATAGTCTGGTCTGATCACAGATTTGAGTAAATGCTAAGAATCCTTTGCCAGTTTTAATGTAGATAGCTCTTGCTTATTGACCATGCTGTTTTGGTTCAATTATAGCCTAAGTTAAGCTCAGAAATTGGTAAGAGTACTATTGAAAGAAAATGTTGGTTCTTTTTTAAACCCCACAGTTGACTCTCTCTCTATAGATTTTACCCTGTACGTCAGCTTATTTTAGATTTTGTTGACACCACTCCTTTCCCTCCTAATTAATTGTAGATATTTAAGGCCTGCTATACTCACACTTTTTCATTAATCTCTTAAATTGTGAGAAATTTTAGGTAAGAGGGAAAAAACAGTAGAGCCTTCCCAATGTGATCAACTGTATCCATGCATCTGTGGTTTCTGCATTATTTCCAGAATGACTCTGAACAGGAAAACAAGGAAAAGTGGTCTCCCAGCTTAGTGATTAACTTCGGGCTGGCTCTGTCAGACACTGTTTACAAGATGTGTGTCTTGCTGCTATGTCATTTTTAGGTAGTTCTGATACTTCTAGTTTGAATTTTTTAGGTCACCATGAAGCTGAGACATACTTTTCATGTTTGTCAGGACAGAACACCAGAAGCAAAAGTTTCTCATAGCAGAACCTCTTACCTTTGACCTGTTTAATGACTTGTTTCCTAAGAGAATATATTTTTGTACTGAGTTTTAACTATTGAATGGCAGCTGAATGATTTTGATTACCATTACCAAAGGAATAAAGTAATTGAGTTGTATTTATAAATTGGCTAAACTGATGATGAAATTAGTAGTGTTCTTGCTTGTACTTTGTTTTCCTTTAACTTAAAACATCTTTTAGTAATAATGTACATATGCTCTTTCAGCTTCTTTTATAATTCTTCTAGCTTTGGGGTGCTTCTGGTGTCAAAGAGGCCAAAAGGATACCTTAGCTACAAATGGTTATCAGTACTGGAAAAATTGTGTGTTACTGTGTGTGTGTGTGTGTGTGTGTGTGTGTGTGTGTGAGAGAGAGAGAGAGAGAGAGAGAGAATGATGAGAGAGAGAGAGAGAGAGAATGATCTGTTGAGAGCAGGCTAGTGCTACCATTTTGTAAAAGGATCGTCATATTACTTTTCTGGTATTTCAGAACTTGTGTTTGAAGTTGAAGCTAAATCTTGCATTGGATTGCTAGAAATAAAGCCATATGATATTTTGACCTCAACATTTGAGCATACGTAATACTTTATCATTTTTAAGATTCTGCTTCTCATTATTTTAGACAGGTGCTCTAGTTCACAGCTATAGGGGAACAGGTGGAATTTTTGAAGTTTGTTGGAATGCAGCAGGAGACAAGGTTGGAGCCAGTGCATCAGATGGTTCAGTAAGTATAATGAAGTTTTCCAAAGGGGTAAATGTGTGTGAGAGAGAGAAAGCATAGTGAATAAATGTGGCTTGTTGTGGTAGTGACTGCCAAAGTGTTCTTTATAAAATAAATTTTATGATATGGGTATTGATCTTTTTTACTGAAGGCTCTATACTTTTCATATTTGTTTCATTCAAATAATGTAAACATAATTTAGGGTATCTTTGCCAAAGAGTGCCTTCATGATCAATAAATGAACTGTAAAACTTCATCAGTGAAATTAAGTATAGCACGATATCTCTGTGAGAGAGATTTGAATTTTTAATGCCTATTTTTAACCTTCTCTTCTTGTAGAAGAGTGCCGGTGGCCCAGGGAAGTGGGGAGTAGAGGCACTGAGGGGTCTACATTGAGGAGTGTGTGATACCAAGAGACTTCCGGGGGGGGCTGGCAGTGTCTTTCCAGAGATACTCGTCATCTTCCAGAGTTCTGAAAGCAAAGGGAAGATGGAAAGAGTATAGCCATTAGCTGTTTACTGAAGCGATACCTTAATGTAATCTGTAGTGTCCTTCATTAAGATTGAAGACATATAATAGAAAATGGTCAATTTTGAATGTATTTACTTCTTCTTTTTAATCAACAGAAAGCAAATCTTAAAAATTTTAGCCATGGTTCTTCGAAGTGTGAGCCCATGATTGTTTCTTCCATCTTCTTTCATGTAGTTTATCTGATTCTTTATGTCCATTGCTGTGATTACTTTTATCAGTTTCATGAACTTGGAGCTAAGAAGTAGATTCCAAACTGTACTATAAAAAAGTTAAAAAAAATGTACAATAAAATTCTTTACACACTGGTTGATTACTTTAATTTCTTACAGGTTTGTGTATTAGACCTTCGGAAATAGCGCTACTAGTTGGAAGCCATGGACCGACTATGAATGTGTATATAGCCAAAATGACTGTCCCCGACCCAAGTACTGCTATAGTCCCACTTGAACCATGGCCAGTCCACTACAGCCAAATCTAAGAGAAATATATACATACAGTGTATATAAACAAAATTGCACCCTGAAGATGACAGAATTTTGTCACAGCTTGTGAATTCTGTTCACCAAGTGCTGGAATCTAATCTGCTGTGCCCCTAAAATAGCATTTAGAAGTTTTGGATATGGAAAACAGAAGAGAGAAAAAATATGCGTTATAAAAGCAGCCCATACATGTACCAGTTTTTGGATACTAATGACAGCCTTGTTTATCCCCTTTGAATCAGCAGACACCATGGATTATATTCTTTTTTCCCTTCAGTAGTTTAGCAGTTTGTATGTACAGAGAAAACGGACTTAAAAAAAACTTGCAGCAGTAGTTTGTTCTTGCTTTTAAACTTTTTTTGGTTTAGTTTATGGATGCATGAAGTAAGGGAGTGAATCAGTTTCTTGTTTATATTTTTTTTCACCTTTTAAACAAAAAAATTCTTAAAAATATTTTAATGCATTCTTTGGAAGAGATAGATGTTTGGTACATTTATGGCTCCCAGAGCATATGTTCAACTGGTGCATGTTATAGAAGGGGAGATTGGAAATTAAATGGAACTCTATGACTTTGGTCATGTCAATCTGTAAGACACATCAGTAAAAGGGTATTATGCTCTGTTTTTTGTTTTTGCTTTTGCTTTGTTTTTCTGTTGTGGGGTTTTTCTGTTTTGTTTTGTTTTTTTTGGTGATGTGGCTTAAATGCAATAGTTTCTTTTTTTGGGACATATTTCTGCCAATTAAAGACTAGAAGGGCACAAAATTTTTTTTAATACCATAGAGAAGATGCATAAAAATATCTTCTGATGTTTTGTAGCCATAACTAAATTATGGTTAAAAATGTGCACTATTGTGAAAAGGAGCAAAGTAGGTTTGGGTTTTGTTGTTGTTTGTTTGTTTCTTTTACTTTGTTTTTTAAGAGATTAAAATGTTTCTGGATAAGGAGTAGCTTCTCCAAAGTGTCCATCATTCGTGTAGAAGCTTAAATATGTAATGTAACCAAACTCCAGTATTAAAAATCTCTCATGTTATTTTTCTTTATACAAAGCAAGATAACGGCATATAACACTGCCATTACATGGCAAAATGTTTGCTACCTTAGTTTAAAAACAATCTTTAAAACGAAAGACTTGCTTCAAGGTGTTCTTAAATAGCAGTGATTCAAAAATTTTAAAAGGTGTAATTGCACTAACCTCCCGGCTGCTCTGATTCTGCATTGGTGGTACTTGTGACTACATTTTCTCAAATATAGATAGATTTAAGCTGCTATGTTTTGTTTTTTTAGTAATCACTACTATATCATGTCTTTTACTCTGTTTATAATATCATGTCTTTTCTTAAAAGTATAGGTATCAGATCAAACCTCCTCTTGTGCTCATGCAACTAAAAGCTAAAATATACAGAATTTACAAATGATAGCATGGGGCTATGTTTATATGTGTGATTAACAGAGTTTGTCATGATTAACGTAATAATTCAGAAGTGTCAGTTTTGAAGAGAATAGTTGTCAAATTTAATATCGCAAACATTTTGATTAAGGAATATCATTTATTATCAAGCTTGGCAAATTTATAACACTATTTCTGTCACTAATTATTTGAAGCTTTTACTGCAAAAATTTTAACCTATGTTTTAAGTAGAAACTGATTTAACCCAAGTAATGCAGCTTTGATTTTCAGCATTTGTTGTTTTGCTATTTTTCCAAAACAGCATTGATTGAAGCAAGTCTTGGTTTTACTAAGGTAGGATAGCATTTGCTATTGGTAAAGAGAATAAATACACTTAATTTCACAATACATTGTTATATGTACCCCAGTTGTTGTTAGTGGGGACTAAGATACTGTAATAATATTTTTTAAAATTTACATCCAGAGAGGCAGTCATTCATGATGGTTTTGTGCCAGCTGTTTTTAGGGTTTTGGATCACATTATAGATATTTAGAACTATTACCCTGTGACTTATGTAGGAAACCTAATATGCTGAGTATCTGGCACTTGAAATCCTGCTTTTATTGCTGGAGGTCCACACACATCTGTGGTTGACCTCTGTTGTTGTTTTAAAAAAAATAAATAAAAATTTAAAAATCTGTGCAATAATTTTTAAATGTGCTCCCAGGAATAGACACAAATGTTTTGAGTATGTTTAAGCTGCATTTTCCTTTAGTGATGCATTTGTCAATTGCACTGAATTTAAATCTGAAAGTCAGAGGTGGTTATTGATAGTACTTTTGTATTTTGATATGGACAATTTATTCATTTGCATACAGTTATTGACCTTTTTTCCCCAGCTGATTAAAGATAGTCACGAAATTCTGCAGTATAGCTGCCAAAATCGACAGCTACATGTTTATGGTGTTGTCATCGTCTCTGTTTTTTTGTTTGTTTGTTTGTTTGTTTAATCTTTAGGTATTTTACTTAAGCATAATAGCCACAGTAGGACATATAAAAGATTATAAATACAGAGCTTTATTATCCTGAAGTCTTGGGTCTTTTAAGTATAAACTATCAGAAAGGTATCCATTTTGTAGGCTTGGGTTCTTTGTGAGCATACAGTTATTTCTTTTTTGCTGCTGTTCTCAACATCATCATTGCCTGCTGATGTGCCACGATGCTGCTCCAGTAGACAAAAGTAAGATTGCCTCTAATTTGAGCAGTAACATGATTATAAGAGACCAAGTTTCACAGCCTGTAAAGTTCTATATTTGAGGTTCTTGCTTATTTTTCCTTCCTTTTTTTTTTTTTTTGCCCCCTCTAAGAACTTATCTGAAGATCTGTTGATCCCAGTAGATTCTCTGTGGTGTTCATTTTATGTCATTGTTGTATAGGCTACTGTAAGACACTTATAAGGAAAAATAGAAAGGAAAACTTAAATGAATAGAAAAATCATTGATTAAAATAGAGTAAAGGAAGAATAGCTGTCATTCTTGAACATCATAAAGGAATATCTTTTTTTCTTCTTCATGTAGGATATCCCATAAATTCTTTGTTCCATTCCCAGTTTCCTGTCATTGATCGGGTACCATCATTAACTTTGACGTGACTTTTAGAAGCGATAACTTTTAATTTCCTAATAGATCTTAGGGTGTACTGAATTCTGTTTTAATTAATTATTCTCTAGGTAAGTATGTTTTAGGATTAAACACCTTTTACAGATACTGAAAGTGCCTCCTTTTGTGGTGTAAAAAACAAATTATGGTGCAAAAAGTAATCATTAGATTGAATTACATGAAGGTTTTTTGCTTTTTGACATATAGAAATGTCAAGAGAAAGGCCAAAGATTTGTACTTTTTCACTTAACTTATAAAGCACTTCTTTTTTCCTTAAACTTACTTCTGTCAAATTAGATTTAATGAGAGAGTACTATTTTTAAGGAGCTATCTGTTTATGTAGAATGATTTTGTTAAGAGTAATGTAAACTATTACTGAATAGAGGCCTAAAGAGGAGTATGCATTTTTGCTGTTTAAAGGAATCAGGAATGACCGTTCTTATGTCAGCAAAGATGTTAAGTTTTACTAGATAAGCAGAAAAGATAAATCTCAAATGCAGTGCTATTTACTGTTTCCAAAACAGTTTTCATTTTCTTAAGCACATTGTCCATTTCTGTAGAACCTGCATTTTTTCTCGCATGCTAAAGACGGTACTTGCATTTGGTGAATTACTGTTGACAGTTTCCACAGAAATCCTGTTTCAGTGGACCAACATTGTGGCATGGCAGCAAATGCCAACATTTTGGGGAATAGCAGCAAATCTACAAGAGACCCTGGTTGTTGTTTTTGTTTTTTTTTTTCTTCTGAATCAGCAGGGATGGAAGTGGAGTAGGGAAGTTATGAATTACTCCTTCCGGTAATAGCTCTGACGTGTCACATTCAATATCAATTAAAAAAGAAAAAAACATGAATCTAGTTAAGTGTAGAAGAGAGAGCAAAAAAAGAGGAAGTGTTCACTTTTTTAATACACTGATTTAGAAATTTGATGTCTTATATCAGTAGTTCTGAAGTATTAATAGCATTCTTTATTTCTGCCTTTATGTTGACAGTGTTGAAGCAGGGTGAATAACTCGGGCATATATATATTTTTTTTAATTTTCTTGTAGTCTGTTTCATGATGTTTTCTTTGGAGTTTCTGGATAAGTTCAAGAAAACATTCTGCATGTTGTATCTAGTCTAATGTACTTATCCATCTCATCAAAAACACACAGACTGCATTTGGTAGCTCTGTAATCCCTAAATACAGAAGTAATTTTCTTCTTTCCTGACTTCGACATTGTAGCTATAATGTTCTAATTTTTGATTTCTACAAATCCTTTGGGTCTAATTCTGTGAGCCTACTTATAGCACTGGATTAAAATGTCTGCATCATTTCTTTAGTTATCCAGTTAACTTTAAAACTGTTGTAAAAGTGTAAACCAGCCCATGACAGTCTTTTGTACATGTTGAAGAACTTTGTTGTTCAGTTTTCATGACTGTTGTGTAAGGAAGACTGATACAGATACTCTATGCTGTCCTGGACCATGTTAATTACACTTGCAATGTATTTTGGTTCCACATCACAATGATTTGTCCCCAATGACCCTTTTATCCTTTCTAGGCACATTTTTTGTTGTTGTTGTTGCAGTTTCCCTTTGCATTGTATTGCTTTGACAACTGTAATTTGAATCAGATCTGAAAGAGGTCCAGAATAAAATATATTTTGATATTATGTTGGCTGTGTACATATATAAAACCTTTGATACCTGTGTAGTTTGTATGGACTATTTCCTAGTCAAGTAAAGGGAGAGGGATGCTCTTGTTTACAATATCTTGTTTACATTTTATTGCAATTACTCCTCCTATGTTCTTTTGTAGAATAAAGTTTTTTGCTCTGAGTTAGCCTTCATAATATAGAACATCATGTCGATTCTCCCATGCTGGTGTTACCAATCATAAAAACTGCCATCAGAACCCAAACCACTGTATTTCATAAATTTACTGTTTTACAAGATACACATAAAGTAAGCCCATAGATAAAAGTGCAAATTTTACTATTTTATTACTTCTCATAGGAGATAAGATTTTTTAAATGAAGGGTAATTTACTATTTTTATTAAAGAATAATAGAGCATTTAATCAGCTAAGGAGTAGCAATTACTTTTGAATTATTTTAAAAAATCGATATTGTACTTTAAAAGACATTGTTTCACATAATTAAACAGATTCATTTGATTAGCATGCATTTGAGCACTAAACAATGTGTATAAGTTGTTGAAGGTTTTTAGGACGGGGTGCTCAGCTTCCTTAATGCTCTTTTTTTTCTTCATAGATACCTACTATAATAATCTTCTTCCTTAGCTAGTGGTATATGTTGCTAACAAATCTTTTAATCTGTGAGGAAAGATACTAGGCATCTCCCAGTTTTAATTAATCCCAATTCCTTTAGAATTACTGAGAGGTAATTTTTAAAGAATCACTGAGCATATTTTTTGTCTTTTTTTTAAAACCTTGTATCCTCCAGGTATTCTACCTTTCCCTTCGATTTCCTGAAGCATAAACTTACAGGCATATAAAGTATACCTGAAGCATACTTACAGGCATAGCCTTGTCATGTTTTATTAAACGATAAGCTACTACAGTTACTAGAACTTTCTGACAGCCTTTCATTTTCAAAGGGTTAACTTTTATTGCATGGCATAGATTGTTAATGTTCTGCATTTTACACTTTTTTCAAAAGTGTTGGACAACTAAGGATTATAATATGTATCAGCTTGTGGTAAAACAAATCAATTTGAATAGTTACAGAAGGGGTTATTTGAAACTTCCTAGTTCTTATACTTTACTATAGATCAGATTTCTTACCTATTATAATACATAGCAGATAAAATTAAAGTTGACTGTTTCCCTAGCATATGCATTTGAAAATGCAGTGGAGGAAAAGACACTATGGACAGTAGTTTTATGGTGCATTTCTCTGCTGTACCAAAGCTCTCTGTCAACAATGAAATGTTAACCCTCTGCTACTTTTTCTGCATGTTTCTTCTCTTCAAATGTCATATTCAATGCTTACTTGTCCTAACTTGTAATATTTTTGTATTAAATTTTTTAGGAGTTCCTTGTAATTTCTTTATAATTTAAAATATATTAAACACAAAGTGTTTAGTAAAGTACAGAAAGACAATTATCACTCTTTCTTGGTTGTTGGGTTTGTATGATCAGTTGTCCAAACAGCTCACATTTTAAGAACGATGACCATTGGAGTGTAATCTACACAAAAAAGATACACCATGATTCTATTAAGAAAGCAAACCATCTTAGAAAGTGATACAATCCAGTGTCAAAACGGGCTGCTTTAAGAGATACTGCACCACCAGAAATATCAAAATCATCGGTCGCAGGGCTCCCTGGTAGGACTGCTGTGCAGGAGTTTATGCAGTGAAGGATACCTCAAGCAGTCAGCTCTTAGGTTAAAAATCCAGTCACACTGAACTCGATCTGAGATCATTCATCTGAAAACACCGGCTCCCAGAATCTCACACATTTCTTATTATGGGATTTTGAGAAGTCTTCATGTTGTCAGGTCCTCCTCCTCCACATAAGCTTTTACTGACTTAATTTACACACACTACTTGACCAAGGTAATTATCTAGTTTTCCTACTCTGGCACTTGAGCAGAATACCTCAGGGCAAGAAGTAGTGAAATTCCTAAGAGGAATGGCAAGCTGCATGTCTGGTGTGGGTGGTATCTTAATGAAGGCCCACAGTCATCAGATAACTCAGATTGCCTTTAATATGGCATAAAACTGTAGCTATGCAGTATGTTTTTAAATATACCCTGTGAAGTGGTTGAGATAAACTTCAGTTTGGAGTTGGACCAATGTGTTGAAATCAAGGAAGTCTAGAGTGACTTGACTTTACCATAATCGAGACTAGAGGTAAGTACATTTCACTTCTTAAACAATGTTGATTAACTCCATTGAAACTCTTTTTAATGTAAAATGCCTGGCCCTACCTTAACCTTCTCACTAATATGATATCACTAGAAATGTGTACTTTTTAAAAAGTGTGTGTGCCATAGATATTAGTAAGTACATGCTTGTAAAGAAAAGATTTGCATTTCCAAATTCCCAACCAGTTCCTCTGTGGTTACACAGTTCAGTTCAGTCGCTTAGTCGTGTCTCACTCTGTAACACCATGGACTACAGCACACCAGGCTTCCCTGTCCATCACCAATTCCCGGAGCTTGCTTAAACTCATGTCCATTGAGTCGGTGATGCCATCCAATCATCTCATCCTCTGTCGTCTGCTTCTCCCGCCTTCAATCTTTGCCAGCATCAGGGTCTTTTCAAATGAATCAGTTCTTTGCATTAGGTGGCAAAAGTATTGGAGTTTCAGCTTCAGCATCAGTCCTACCAATGAATATTCAGGACTGATTTCCTTAAGATGGACTGGTTGGATCTCCTTGCAGCTCAAGAGTCTCTCAAAGGACTCTTGAGTCTTCTCCAACACCACAGTTCAAAAGCATCAATTCTTTGGTGCTCAGCTCTCACATCCATACATGACCACTGGAAAAACCATAGCTTTGACTCGACGAACCTTTGTTGGCAAAGTAACGTCTGCTTTTTAATATGCTGCCTAGGTTGGTCATAGCTTTTCTTCCAAGGAGCAAGTATCTTTTAATTTCATGGCTGCAGTCACCATCTGCAGTGATTTTGGAGCCCAAGAAAATAAAGTCTCACTGTTTCCATTCTTTCCCCAGCTATTTGCCATGAAGTGATGGGATCAGATGCCATGATCTTAGTTTTCTGAATGTTGAGTTTTAAGGCAAATTTTTCACTCTCCTCTCTCAGTTTCATCAAGAAGCTCTTTAGTTCTTATTTGCTTTCTGCCATAAGGGTGGTGGTGTCTGCATATCTGAGGTTATTGATATATCTCCCGTCAGTCTTGATTCCACCTTGTGCTTCATGCAACCCAGCATTTCTCATGATGTACTCTACATATAAGTTAAATAAGCAGGGTGACAATATACAGCCTTGACGTACTCCTTTCCCTATTTGGAACCAGTCTGTTGTTCCATGTCCCATTCTAACTGTTGCGTCCTGACCTGCATACAGATTTCTCAAGAGACAGGTCAGGTGGTCTGGTATGCCCATCTTCTGTAGAATTTTCCACAGTTTGTCATGATCTACATAGTCAAAGGCTTTGGCATAGTAAATAAGGCAGAAGTAGATGTTTTTCTGGAATTCTCTTGCTTTTTCGATGATCCAGCGGATGTTGGCAATTTGATCTCTAGTTCCTCTGCCTTTTCTAAAACCAGCTTGAACATCTGGAAGTTCACAGTTCACATTGCCAAAGCCTGGCTTGGAGAATTTTGAGCATTACTTTGCTAGCGTGTGAGATGAGTGCAATTGCGTGGTAGTTTGAACATCCTTTGTCATTGCCTTTCTTTGGGATTGGAATGAAAACTGACCGTTTCTAGTCCTGTAGCCACTTCTGAGTTTTCCAAATTTGCTGGCATATAGAGTGCAGCACTTTGACAGAATCATCTTTCAGGATTCGAAATAGCTCAACTGGAATTCCATCACCTCTACTAGCTTTGTTTGTAGTGATGCTTCCTAAGGCCCTCTTGGCTTCACATTCCAGGATGTCTGGTTCTAGGTGAGTGAGTTACACAGTAAACACTTTAGTATGTGTTCTTCCAAACAGTTTGAATATTTGTGTTAAAGGGAAAAATAGGGTTGTAATAGTCACTGATTGAGAGCTTTTTCACTGATACTGTCAGGACCTTCTGAGCCATCACTGTAGGTACTTTATATTGTAGATATGGAGTCTACCATAGAGATTAGAGCATGGATTCTGCCTGCCTGACTGGATTGAATCACAGTTCCACTCCTGTTTGATGTAAGGAGTTAGCTTTCCCGTGTGTAAAATGAAGCTATCAATAGTACCTGCTTCATACATTAGTTACGAGAATTAATTAACATATATGACACCCTTAAAGAATCATTCCTACATGTATAGAGCATACTGTAAGTTATTGTTATTTTGACTTTTAATGGTTGCCTTGTTTTGTATACTGTAATTAGGCCCCTATAATGTATATTTAAAGGTAACAAGTATTTGTATATCAGCAGGACAGACTCAACAGTTCATTCTGATGTGCCCCTCTGGTTAATAGGCATTTTTAGAGAATCTGAAACTTGCCACCCACCCATTTTCTGACACTGACTTATTTCAAAAGGAGTCACTTAGTAATTTGTGGAAGGGAGATTTCTTGGGGAAAAAATGCCTCGAGTGTTTTTTTTTAATGTACATAGAGGAGCAAGAGAGAAAATAGACCAATAAATGACCCTCATGTGGCAGGAGTCAGCAGAAAACACCAAATATGTTGAGCTTACATTACTAGTGATTAAATATTAAAGATATGAGGAAGATTTTTTTAAACATGGAAGAATATTTATGCCACAGAGCACGACATTTAGGTTAAATCCAATTATAAACTTATGGAACCACCAGAATATTTAAATGATGGGAGCCAAATTCCTGGTCCATGTGCTAGAATATTATCATGTGGTTCTTTTTTCCAGGACTTCAAAATTTTTTCCAGTTTTGGACCTTTTACCTTCTTGATCCCTGCATCATCTTTTGTTACTTTTTCAGCACATACTTATTTTTTAAAAATCTAGTAGAATGTCCCAGGAAGTGCCTTTCCCACACAATAGTAGTGGAATAGTACAACATGAGACTAGGTGGTATTCCACCCAGGACCTGCTAAATCATACGGTATGTGGAGCAAGGATCCTCAATCCATATTTTACGCCAGGCTTCCAGAGTTTCTGATGCATAGGAAACCTGGAGAACCACTCCAGTGTATTCTGGCAATCACTGCTGCTGTGTTCAGGTGCGAGGCCAACATGGTTTCTGTCTCCACATAGGTAATTTTTTTTTTCCTCCTGGACTCCTAAGGTGTCTTTGTCCCTGAAATTCTAATTTCTCAGGATATGGCCAGGTGTTGTGCCCTTCTGAATCAGTCTTTGAATACTGCACACCATACAGTAAGCACACAGTCACCTTCTTTCAAAAAGACCTTATTAAAATTTTGAATACATTTTCCCTTTCCATGATGTCTTGAGCTTGGCTCAGGCCCAGCAGTAGTGCTCCAGAGTGCTCAGCAGGCCTGGGGTGGAGGGGGGGATGTCTTAGGTAGTGATGGAGATTGGCAAGGTTGGCAAGGCCCAGGAGCACCGAACCACCCGCACTGCCAGAGGGTTGTCACGCCCAAGTACTTGCAGGACACAGGGCCCTCTAGCCAGGATGCTCCTGGTATCACGTGGGTGACCTCTGTGGGGAGAGTTCAGGTCTCTGGAGTCTGGAAAGGTTTCCATGCATCTAGAAGAAACCATCATGACCCAGGTTAAAGACAAGGGCAATAACTGACTTAAGTATGCCTAATCTTCGTATTTCCCGAAAGTTGGAAGCTCTGCCCCAGTGAGAGGACCTGTCAAATGGCTCAGGAGGTTATGGTTGCTTCAAGTTTTGATGAAAATATGTGGCACCGCATGGGAAGGGGGCCGTGGAATAGAGGCTAAGAGTGGGAGCAGACAGGGGAGGGGGGGCAGATTAGTCATGTGAATGTAGGTGGCTGAGGAATCTGTCTCTTATATTCAGTCACATTCTTAACTAGCCATGCTAAAACATGCACCTCCTGTAAGCTTTCATCCCTGTATTCATGTAATTGCCTGCACCCAGAATGCCTTCTCCCTTCCTTCATTTGCCTATTTTTTTTTCTTTACATTATTGTGTTGGTTT
Source organism: Antilocapra americana (assembly GCA_007570785.1). Classification (NCBI taxonomy): domain Eukaryota; kingdom Metazoa; phylum Chordata; class Mammalia; order Artiodactyla; family Antilocapridae; genus Antilocapra; species Antilocapra americana. The sequence continues at coordinate 13,809,271 of ML664161.1, read as the reverse complement.
TGCCATACATTGACATGAATCCGCCATGGGTGTACATGTGTTCCCCTGCCAGAACCCCCCTCCCACCTCTCTCCCAATTCCATCCCTCTGGGTCATCCCGATGCACCAGCCCTGAGCATCCTGTATCATTTGCCTAATTCTTAAATTGTCAGGTTCAGCCAAGCAAAGTGCTTCTCATCTGGCCGCTCCCTACTCACTGCCTACTGCCTGCCTTCTGCCTCTGCCTCCTCTCTGGAGTGGGTGCCTCAGCCGCTCTCAGCACCCTGGCAATAGCTCTGGCGATAACCTGGCTTCCTGGGCTGCTGCTACTCAAGTTCTTGAATTCCTGAAGGGCAAAGTCTACCATACACTATTCTCTCTCGATTCTAAGAACCTGAGGGAAATAACTGATTAATAAGGGAGGGAAGGCACACATAGCAAATAGTGAAGACAAGAAGGTCACATACTCCCATGAAAAAAAGCACCACCGTTTTCTTCTGGATGTGAGCTGGAACCAGTTTATATTTGAGCATCAATTTCTTACATTTAAGAAATATCTATATAAGATATCTTGCTTTCAAGGTAGTGTAAAGGATTAGTGTTCATATAACTTGTTACGTACAATGGCTGGCATAAATTGGGCTTTCATATGTGGCATGATTATTACTGTTGCTATTTTTCCTGTTATAAACATGCCAGAGAAAACATTCATTTGACAGAATAATTTGTTGAAAATAATCAGTTGTAATTAGTTTACAAAGCACTGCTATTATAAGTGTGAATGTGGCAGGAGTTATTGAACAAGCTATTATTTACAGCTGCATTTTGCTATGGTGGAGCATCTTAAAATACAATTTGTGTGTGTGTGTGGTATGGAACTTACTTGGATGATGATGATGGGTGTATCTTTGGGTAATCACTCCCCTTGTGTTTCTTTATTTGGAATTTTTTCTGTCTTGTCCTTGCTGCTGCTAAGTCGCTTCAGTCATGTCCGACTCTGTGCAACCCCATAGACGGCAGCCCACCAGGCTCCCCCGTCCCTGGGATTCTCCAGACAAGAACACTGGAGTGGGTTGCCATTTCCTCCTCCATTGCATGAAAGTGAAAAGTGAAAGTGAAGTCACTCGGACTCTTAGTGACCCCATGGTCTGCAGTCTACCAGGCTGCTCCGCCCATGGGATTTTCCAGGCAAGAGTACTGGAGTCGGGTGCCATTGCCTTCTCTGTGTCTTGTCCTTAGTCTCCACTAATTTTTTTTGGCATTATCAAGAATCAGAGAATGCACTTTTAAAATCAGCTCTGTGCCAGACATCCATTTTGTAATCTATTATTTATAGGAAAACATCAGAAACTGCATCAATATTAAGAACCAAGTTTCTAAATGAATAGCATTTCACATTTCATTTTCTTTTGTCTTAGTTTCATTTATCTCACTTAGACTTCAATTTTGAAACATTAATCGAGGTCAAAATAGCACTCTGCTTTTGTGTGTTGGGTCACTTTTGTTTTTCAGGCTTAGATCTTTTGTTCTATATAATGTTTTTTTTTTCCTTATGGTAGTAATACATGCTCATTTTAAAAAAGTTTTAAGGAAGAAAAAATGTTGAGGTGTATGTGTTAATAAAAAAGTCATGGGAATGTTCTATCTAGCTTTGAGCAGGATGCTTTGGTACTGCTAAATATAGGCCTTTCAGCCATTTCAATGAAAATAGCATCCTGCTGACCGCCTTGGGATGCATAACATGAGTAGGAAAAAATGGTTATTTCAGGTCACTGAGATTTTGTTATGATAGTGTGGTCACTCTTCATCCCTACCTCTGACTCACTTGGGCATTCTCTCCTGTAATAGTCTCTGTTAGCTACTTAATATTCTGGACACTTTTTATGTGTTTATAAACATAAACCAATGTTTTGCTTTAACATAAAGGGGGTTATGGTGTTCTTGTTTTTGTCTGGCTTGATTTTATTTCATTTAGTATATTAAGACATCTTTCCATGTCATTCTTTTTCAAAACAGCTTTATTGAGCTCTAATTGACATAAAGTACATATTTAAATTGTACAAGTTTATATGTTTCTACCTATGTGAATAACCTGTGAAATAATCACACTTACAAAATGAACTTATCTATCCCCTTCAAAGTTTGCCCTGGCCCCTTGAAAATCCCTCTCTTTCAGCCATCCTTGTCCTGCCCCTACCATTCTCAGCAAAGATGTGTGGCAACATGCATGGAGTATTGCCAACCAAGAAGGCTTGTCCAAGCCTTGGTGTTGATGCTAAAGACTTGGCCTCTGTGCTCCAGTGCTGAATTGAATCTCAGAGATGGAATTTGGGGTGAAGTAGAAAAGAATTGCTTTAATGCTTTGCCAGGAAAGGGGGACACAGGGGACTCATGCCCTCGACTGTGTGTTCCCAACCCAGGAGAATTTGGTGGGGAGTTTTATACAAGTGGTTCAAGGGCGGAGGTGCTCTTGGTGTCAGGACGTGTGTGTGCAAGGCAGGCAGTCTCCTTCTGAGCTTCTCTGGAATGAAGAATGCTAGCATTTCTATTTTGGAAGGTTTTAGTTCTACAGAAGAGCTCAAAGATACTGGGTTAGTACAGAAGTAATTGAAGTTTCAGATTGAATTTTAAATCATCATATCTTTTAAAAAAATTTTTTTATTGTAACAAATTCAAGGAAGACTTTTTTCTTTACATTATTGTGTTGGTTTTGCCATACATTGGCATGAATCCACCATGGGTATACATGTGTTCCCCTTCCAGAACCCCCCTCCCACCTCCTTCCCATTAAATAAAAAAAAGAAAAATAGGAAAAAAAAAAAACCATATCTAGGCTCTAGGCTCAAACACGTCTTTATCTGTCCAAATAGGAACCATTAGAAGCAACACATTTTTGCCAATGAGAAATAAGCTTGTTTATTCCTATTCTCCTTTTTAGCATAAAAATCTGTGCTTTGGGATTTGATGAACTCTTGGAAAGCATTTTCTAGCTCCCGCTGGTTGTGGAAGCATTTTCATTTCAACAACTGCAAAAACTTGTTGAGATGCTTGAAGAAGTGGTAGTCATTTGGTGAGAAGTCAGGTGAATTTGGTGGATGAGGTAGGACTTCATAGCCCAATTCGTTTGACTTTTGAGGTGTTGGTTGGGTGACCTGCGGTCTGTGGGCGTTCTTGCGGAGAAGAACTGGGCCATCCTCTTGACCAGCGCTGGCTACAGGTGTTGCCGTTTTTGGTGCATCTCCGATTTGCTAAGCATACTTCTCAGAGGTAATGGTTTTGCCAGGATTCAGAAAGCTATAGTGGTTCCGATGGACAGCAGACCACCAAACAGTGACCATGACTGTTTTTTGTAGGTCTTTTTTTTTTTTTCTTTTTGGTGAAAGTTTGGTTTTGAGAAGTGATTTGGAGCTGCTTCTTGGTCCAGCCACTGAGCTGGTTGTTGTATAAAATCCACTTTTCGTCACACGTCACAATCTGATTGAGAAACAGTTTCTTGTTGTGTAGACTAAAAGAAGACACTTCTAAATGATGATTTTTTTTGATTTGTAGTCAGCTCATGAGGCACCATAGCTCAACTGCAATGCAGGAGACTGTTCAATTCCTGGGTTGGGTTCAATTCCTGGGTTCTATTCCCTGGTTTGATTCCTGGGTTGGGAAGATCCTCTGGAGAAGGGAAAGGGTACCCACTCCAGTATTCTGGCCTGGAGAGTTCCATGGACTGTATAGTCCGTGGGGTCATAAAGAGTCAGACACGACTGAGCAACTTTCACTTTCACTTTCATGAGGCACCCACTTATTGAGGCTTTTCACCTTTCCAATTTATTTCAAACGCCGAATGATAGAATGGTCAGCTTTGAGTTCTTTGGCAACTTCTAGTGTAGTTGTAAGAGGATCAGCTTCGATGATGGCTCTCCTTTGTTGTCGACTTCCGATGGCCTGCCACTACACTCCTCATTCTCAAGGCTCTCGCCTCCTTCGCAAAATTTCCTGAACCGCCACTGCACTGGATGTTCGTTAGCAGATCCTGGGCCGAATATGTTGTTGATGTTTCGAGTTGTCTCTGCTGCTTTGGGACCCATTTTGAACTCAAATTTAAAAATCGCTTGAATTTGCTTTTTGTCTAACATCATTTCTATAATCTAAATACACACAGCAAGTAATATCATTAGCATAAAAAGACAAAGTGAGAAGTGTGTGTTAAAGTGATATATAACATAACCACATTTATTTAGGAATGTATTCCAGTCTCAAATGGCAAAGTTCAGCACTGCAAAACTGCAATTACTTTTGCACCAGCCTAATACGTGTTTACCTTGAGACGGAAACTGGATCCTGTCCCAAGGATCCTATCCCTGTTGTTTCTTTCTTTTTTTTTTTTTTCCCTGTTGTTTCTTGATTGCTCTTCCCTTGTCGCTGAGTACCATTCCTTCCCTGATTAACAACTGCTTGAACCTGCATTTGGAACCATGGAGGCTGAAGCCTGTTCCCTATAAACAAGAAAACAGGACAGAAATGCTTTCATGCCCAAGAAACCCAAAGGGCCCAGCTCAATTTCAGTGTCCTGATTTCACTGGGGCTGGGTCACATCTTTGAAGGTTGAGCTGATAACTGGCATGCACGCCCCACTCCTGTGGTATATTTTTCTCTATCCATTTAGTTTTAATTTATATGTTTTTATCATTAAAATGGGTTTCTTGTAGAATACATAGAGTTGGGTCTCATTTTTTTGTCTATTCTGACAATGTCTTTTCTCCTCCAGTTTTATGGAGTTGTTACTGACAGAAATTATGTATATTTAAGGTATTCAAGATGTTTTGATACGTGTGTATCTTGTGAAATGTTTACCATAATCAAGCTAATTAATATACCCATTACCTGACAGCTACCTTTTCTTTTTATATGTAATGAAAACACTTTAAATTGACTCTCTTAATAAATTTCAAATATAATACATTATTAACTGGGGTTTTGTACCCTTTGAACAGCATTTCCCCTTTTCCCATCCCCCAGTCCCTGGTAAGTATCATTCTACTCTCTCTTACTATGCGTTTGACTTTATTATTTTGTAAATTCCATGTATAAATGAGATCACATAAATATATATCACATATTTTTTTGTTCATCCGTCTGTTAACATGCACTTGTTTCTGCATGTTATCTTTCTGTATCTTGTATCTGTAACTTGAATAATGCAGCCATGAATATGGGAGTGCAAATATCTCTTTGAGTAGTGATTTTATTTCCTTTGGATATATATGTAGAAGTGGAATCGCTGGATCATATGATAGCCCTATTTTTAATTTTTTGACTTTGTGGTAAGAGCCATCCTAACAGGTGTAAAATGTTACCCCATTATGATTTTGATATGCAATTCCTTGATAGTTTATGATGTTGAGTATCTTTTCATATACCATTGGCCATTGGTACATCACCTTTGGTGAAATGTCTATTCAACCCCTTTGCCCATTTTAAAATTATTTGCTTTTTTACTAATGATATATGAATTCCTTATATATTTGGAATTTAATCCCTTATTGAATATATGATTTGCAGATATGTTCTCCCATTCCATGGCTGCCTTTTCATTTTGTGATTGTTTCATTTACTGTGCAAATTTTTTTAGTTTTATATAGCACTGCTTGTTTATTTTTACTTTTGTTGCTTATTTTAATTGGTACATCTAGACAATTAGCATTCAAAGTGATTACTAATATGCTGCTAATAAGGGCTTTCCCTGGTGGCTTAGTCGGTGAAGAATCTGCCTGCAATGCCAGAGACCTGGGTTTGATCCCTAGGTTGGAAAGATCCCCTGGAGTAGGAAATGGCAACCCACTCCAGTATTCTTGCCTGGAAAATCCCATGGATGGAGGAGCCTGGCAGGCTACAGTCCATGGGGTTGCAAGGATTTGGACAAGACTGAGTGACTAAGCACAGAGAGTATGACAAGGAAACATGAAGAAAGATTTTCTTCAGACTTCATGGCTATTGGCAGGGGCCTGGGGAGGATGTGGAGAGAGACAGAATGAAAGGTCCATGGGCAGAGAAGACCATTCCCTGCTTCTAGACAACACTACTTTGTGGTTCACATTATTCTCAGAGAAATGACACTAAGCTGTGTCCAGGCAGATGGGACCTGTGTGGCCAAGCAGACTTCCATCTTCTGTCCAAGAAGAACTTAAGAAGGAGCAGAGAATCTCCAGTTCTAAAGAGACTATAAGCTTAGGGAAAAGTGCTCATCTTTTGCCCCAAGAAAGGATTATTGAAAAAACACATCTCTCCCCATTCTTTGGCATGTCCTAGGGGTCTAGAACTATCATACCACCCAAGGGAGGAGGGTGATGAAACTTCATAAAGTATTAATTGTTGTTTTTCAGTTGCTCAGTCATGTCCTACTCTTTGTGACCCCGTGGACTGCAGCACGTTGGGCTTTTCTGTCTTCGCTGTCCACCTGAGTCTGCTCAAATTCATGTGCATTAAGTCAGTGATGCTATCTAACCATCTCATCTTCTGCTGCCCACTTCTCCTTTTGCCTTCAATCTTTCCCAGCATCAAGGTCTTTTCTAATGAATCAGCTCTTCGCATCAGGTGGCCAAAGTACTGGAGCTTCAGCTTCAGCATCAGTCCTTCCAGTGAATATTCAGGGTTGATTTCCTTTAGGATTGACTGGTTTAATCTCCTTGCTGTCCAAGGGACTGTCAGGAAGAGTCTTCTCCAGCACCACAGTTCAAAGCCTCCTCAGATAACCACTTTGCCTTCTTGCATTTCTTTTTCTTTGGGATAGCTTTGATCACTGAGTCCTGTACAGTGTTAGGAATCTCTGTCCATTGTTCTTCAGGCACTCTGTCTATCAGAACTAGTCCCTTGAATCTATTTGTTACCTTCACTATATAATCATAAGAGATTTGATTTAGGTCATACCTGAATAGCATAGTGATTTTCCCTACTTTCTTCAATTTAAGCCTGAATTTTGCAATAAGGAGCTGATGATCTGAGCTACAGTCATCTCTAGGTCATGTTTTTCCTGATTGTGTAGAGCATGTCCATTTTTGGCTGCATAGAATATAATCAATCTGACTTCAGTATTTACCACTTAGTGATGTCTTAGAGTAGAATCTCCTTTTGTGTCATTGGAAAAGGGTGTTTGCTATGACCAATGTGTTCCCTTGACAAACTCTGTTAGCCTTTGCCCTGCTTCATTTTGTCCTCCAAGGCCAAACTTGCCTGTTACTTCAGGTATCTCCTGACTTCCTACTTTTGCATTCCAGTCCCCTGTGATGAAAAGGATGTCTTTTTTTTTTTTTTTTTTTTTTGGTGATAGTTCTAGAAGTTTTTGTAGGTCTTCATAGAACCAGTCAACTTCAGCCTCTTTGGCATTAGTGATTGGGGCATAGACTTGGATTATTGTGATAATTGAATGGTTTGCCTTGGAAACAAACTGTCTTTTGTTTCCAAGACAGTTGGAAAGACAGATCATTCTGTCTTTTCTGAGATTGCACCCAAGTACAGCATTTCAGACTCTTTTGTTGACTATGAGGGCTACTCTATTTCTTTTAAGGGATTGTTGCCCACAGTAGTAGATATAATGTTCATCTGAATTAAATTCCCCCAGTCTCTTCCATTTTAGTTCATTGATTCCTAAGATGTTGATGTTCATTCTTGGTATCTCTTTTTTGACCACATCCAACTTAAGTTGATTCATGTATCTAACATGCTGGGATCCTGTGCAATATTGTTCACAACTGAGCATCATTTCCACTTTGGCCCAGCCTCTTCATTCTTTCAGGAGTAGTGGTGCTCCACTCTTCCTCAATAGCATATTGGAGACCTTCTGACCTGGGGGGCTAATCTTCCAGTGTCATATCTTTTTGCCTTTTCATACTGTTCATGGGGTTCTCATGACAAGAATACTGGAGTAGTTTGCCATTCCCTCCTCCAGTGGACCATGTTTTGTCAGAACTCTCCATTATGACCTGTCCATCTTGAGTGGCCCTGCACAGCATGGCTCATAGCTTCATTGATTTATGCAAGCCCCTTCACCACAACAAGGCTACGATTCACGAAGAGGAAATTATTAATACTAAGGTACCTTTTTCTTTGATTCTGTGAAATGGGGTAGACTGGGAAGTGAATCAGAGTCAGAAATTAAGTTTTATTTTTAAAAAGTCTACTTTTTTTTTTTATTGCTCTGCCAAATGGCATTCCTGCCTGTGGATAATTTACCTGAAAGTCATTTTTGCACCTGAATTTACAAAGTAAACTGTTTCATGTTCAGCTGTGTTGAGAAAGGGTAAAAATTAATTTTTTATGTGTATCTCACTGAGCAGTTCTGTGACAAATGAAACTTACTTTAAAATCTTCAACTGCAGAATATAATAAAATCCAAATTTAAATTATACTGTGGCAACCAGTCATTTTTGACACATTTTAGGTAAATAGTTACAGTCAGAAAGATCCAGTGAGGTTTTAATCTCAACCAACTTAAAAATTTCTGCTCTAAAGTCTATTGAAACTTGAAAACATTTTTATAGATTCCTTTCTTTCCCTTTAAAAAAGTTCTCTAAATTTGCTTCTTGACAGTTAATGACAGCATCTTAGACAAGTAGCCTGAAATGATGTTGCTTCACTTTCAACACTGTGTTCCCAAATGAAATTAGAGTTGTTTAGCGTGAAGATTGCTTCTCGAATGCTCAGATTTAACCGAGGGAAAATAGAAAACATCTCAGTAAGTCTGAACAAAATGATCTGAGCATCCTTGCATCATCATGACTCTATACTAAGGAAGTAAGTTCATGAAGAAGGTGCTCCCTAGAGCCACGTGCTTCTCAATAAAACATTTGAATGCCAACTCATTACACACAGTAAACTGACAACTGTGGAAGCAGCTGTTTTAAAAACTGCAAACTTCTCTCTACCAAGGTCCTTTTTTTTTTTTTTCATTTTATATTTCCAGAGCCTACCACTTGTTTTAAATGAATGACTGAATGAATAAATCAGTTGAACTAACTTGTTCTGTATCACTTACATATAGGAAGGAACCTGGCACATGGTTGGTATTCTAAACTTTTTCTAGTTGAATGAAGGAAAGAACAAATAAAGGAAGTAAACATGGCAACTCATGATTAGTCACTGGTAAGATCTAATGTTTGCTGTTTTCACACAGGTTAAGATTTCATGTCTGGTCAATCAGTTGTTCATACCAGCACCAATAGGGGGCCTAGGCTGGACCAGTTACAGGGCTGTGGTCTTTGAATGGGGCAGAAAGGAAGAAGAGTCTGCATTTGAGTGAGTAGAGCATTTTACATTTCGCCTCACCTTTCAGAAACTGCTCATTCATTTGCAAATTGAAAACCACAGTGCAGATTTAACAGGGTTGCTCTGAGGATTAAGCAAATAGTCTGACAAAGTTGTGACACACTCTCCAGATGTTAAATAGTTGTCAGGGGAAGATCAAGGTCCCGGGGTTATGGCAGTGCTTACCTTTTTAGAAAAAGAAAATGTAGAAGGACTGATGTTGAAGCTGAAACTCCAATACTTTGGCCACCTCATGCGAAGAATTGACTCACTGGAAAGGACCCTGATGCTAGGAAAGATTAAAGACAGGAGGAGAGGGAGACGACAGATGATGAGATGGTTGGATGGCATCACCGACTCAATGCACATGAGTTTGAGTAAACACTGGGAGTTGGTGATGGACAGGGAGGCCTGGCGTGCTGCAGTCCATGGGGTTGCAAAGAGTCAGACACGACTGAGCGACTGAACTGAACTGAGGCAGGTACCTAACGGTTCTGTTGGTGAAACATGTTTAATTAATGTAGATCAGTTGATTTCATATACTAGGTTTTACTTTCTAGGGGTTGAAAAGTGAAAGTGTCAGTTGCTCATCCGTGTCCGACTCTTTTGTTTCTTGTGGACTGTAGCCCACCAGTCTTCTCTGACCATGGAATTCTCTGGGCAAGAATACTGGAGTGGGTAGCCATTTCCTTCTCCAAGGGATCTTCCTGATCTAGGGATCGAACCTAGGTCTCCTGCATTGTAGTCAGATTCTTTACTCTCTGCCAATTCAGTAGAATTTTGTGTTTCAATCAAACTTTGCGATTGTCAGTCTTCCTTTATTCTGCTTAACTATCATTTATTCAAAGTCATTTAGCCAACTTCTTAAAAACTCTGATGATGGGAAGAAATGAATCATGACTATCATCAAGATAGGTTAACCTAATTACTTCTGGGACTTCAAACCTGTCTCCATGAGTAGCTTCTCTGTGCATTTGCTAAGACAATGAGAACAGTAAATTGCAAAATAATGACAATACATTAAGGGGTGAAATTAAAATTACATTTGCATAAATATTTGAACCTACATGGAATGTCAAGATTGAGTTTAAAGACCTAGAAAGAGTTAATGTTAAAAAATTATAAGTGTTTTGTTGAGAACATTAAGATGACAGGTTATATTTGATCTTGACACAGGAATTTTAGAATTCAGAAGGAATATAATCTTTTTTTTGTCCGTGCCTCTATGTCATGTGGGATCTTAGTTCCTCAGCCGGGGACTGAACCCATGCCCACTGCAGTCTTAGCTACTGGACCACCAGAGAAGTCTCGAAGACAAACTTTAAACTTAGCTGCTGCGGTTTTTGTGTGTGTACGTGTTTTAATAGATGGAAAGACTGAGGCCAGGAGAGGGTAAATGACCTATCCAAAGTTGAATAGGGGAAAGTATTTAATTAGTGAACACCAAGACAATGATACAAGACAGGAAATGAATTCTAGAAAGCAGGGGTTGGACCTGTAGTATATATACAAATGTTTCGTTGTTTCATAAGTTGAGTCAGTGAAAAAAAGCCACATGGTAATATTTGGTCCTAGTTAATATTTTCTCCAATTGATTCTTCTCTGAGACTGTGGTGGTATCATATAAATTTTGCTCTGAAAGTAATGATTTTATAACCTCAGGTAAATCTTATGGTCTTTAAAAAAATTTTTGTTTAAATCTATGTAGTGAAAATAAGCTGCATCACCTAACTGATTATCACAAGGTATGTTCAGAATCACTTGGAAAAGAAGTGACTTATGTCCAAATGTAATTTTTCCATTGACAACACCCTGCTTATAAGGGTGCTCAGGTGTTGGGCCTAGGGGCCATGACCTTAATGAACTGACACACACTGGGAGGCATCTTAGGTTTTAGCCTTGTGATGAGTTAATGTGGTGAGGTTATGGCAGTGGCATGGGGCAGCTGTCTGAGGCTCTTCCCCTCATACCCTGTAGCTCCCGTTGTTGGGACACTATTAGCATTTTCTCTCAGTGGACTCACCCCCAAAAGCCTGCATAATGATGGTTCATTTACAGTGACAATTCAGTGTCCATGGAGATGGAGACGGTCAGTGTCAGTCGAATGACTGTAAGGAAGAGCTCCCTAAAAACATACAGATTTGGATACCTGAGCAGCAATCAACTCAGAATTGCTTTCTCTGTGTCCTTTTCATTTTTACTGAAGTGGTTTTCAAGACGAGGAGCTCTTGTACTGTCCTCTGGAGGCAGTGGGGAAAGGGAGGGTGTTGTCACCGGGGCGGGGCGACACTATTTGTGTGTTGCTTGGTACTGACATCCTATAACGCGCTGGACAGTCTTACACAGGGAGGAACAGCCTCTCCCACGGTGAGGGGACGGCTGCATTTTTTCCTGAAGAAGAGCTGTCATAACGGTTGTGAATCTAAAGCCCAGGGCCCTTCTGAGCTCTGCTCTCTGGTGACAATGCGCTTCTCTTTAAGAGCATGTCAGCATTTTGCCTTCACATTACATCTGCTTTTGTAGTGTAGATAACCTCTTCCCAGCTGGCCAACTTCAGCAAGTCACTTCATTCATCCAGTGCTCCCTTTGCTCCCATTTATAGTGAGGGGGGTAATAATAATTGACCTTTCAGGGCTGTGGTGTCTGCGGCATGACATATATGTGAAGTGCCTAATGCTCATAGGAGGAGAAGGAAATGGCAGCCCACTCCAGTGTTCCTGCCTGGAGAATCCTGTGGACAGAGGAGCCTGGTGGGCTGCCGTCGATGGGGTCACGCAGAGTCGAACATGAATGAAGCAACGTAGCAGCGGCCGCAGTGCTTATAGGAGCAGCTCGATAAGTGTTTGTCTCTTTTCTTTCCATGAATGGGATGCCCACTTTAGAAAAAGATGGAGAAGTGAATCACGTGTTTCTTCAGGACAGCAGAGACACTTACAGTTCTGCCTGCCCCTTCCACAGCAGACTGGCTGAAACCCCACTGGCTCTTTTTAGGAAAGGAGGGCAGGATGGCGCCTTCCTAAAGGGAGGTGGTTCCCTTAGTGTGTACAACACAAGGGCCACAAGTGTTGTCTGTGCAGTTCCGGGGCTTCCCTCTTTTGGGGTGCCAGTGTCTACCCACAGGTAGAGAGGTTAGAGAGCAGAGCAAGTAGAAGGTGCCCTCAGCTGGTATGGGATTGGGAGAGAGGAGCAGGGGTGGGGACTGGGAGGGGAGGGAGGGCCGGGGCTGTGAGCTCAGGCTAAGCTGGGAGCCATGAGGTCAGAGTCAAGCTATAGGTTACCCCCACATCCCAGCCAGGTGAGGATAGGGCCTATGTCCTGAAAGGCCCCTGAAATCTGGGCTAACAGAGGTTTAGCACAGAAGCAGAGCTCATTGCTGGTCTCAGAATAATATCCGTATTATTTCAAGTAGCTTTTAATTGCCTTATGGGGATTTGGCCAGAGTTCAGCTCTCTAGTATCATCCCCTTTCCTTATAGATTATGCTTCAGCCACATAAGAATTTGTCCTTTTATCTCAAGGCTGGTTCTTCGGTCCTTCGCTTTCCCTCTTTTGGATGCTATCTTCACCCCGCCCTTCTGCCTTCAACAGCCTTTCAGACTACCCCTTGAATTGATTTCCAAGGAAGCCTCACTCCTCTCTGGATGTCTCTCCTATGTGCTTTCATTGCACTAATTAAGTTGTTGCTCCGTCACTCAGTCACATTCGACTGTTTGTGACTCCATGGACTGCAGTGCACTAGGCTTCCCTGTCCTTCACTATCTTTTGGAGCTTGCTCAAACCCATGTGCATTGAGTCAGTGATGCCATCGAACCACCTCATCATCTGTTGTCCCCTTCTCCACCTGCCTTCAATCTTTCTCAGCATCAGGGTCTTCTCCAATGAGTCGACTCTTCACATCAGGTGGTCAAAGTATTGGCACTTCAGCATCAGTTCTTCCAATGAATATTCAGGGTTGATTGGTTTGATCTCCTAATTACATAATTAATTGGTTTGATCTCCTAATTAGGATTGACTGGTTTGATCTCCTAATTACATAATTAATCTAATAACTTATTAGATTAACAAACTTAAAGTTTAGGTCACTTTATGAAGTGAGTATGAATATTGTCCCTCAACTAAGATACACAAAGACTTTATTTTCTAATACTCAACTTCATTTCTGGCTTCAAGCTCCAAATCCACCAAACTAGAGAAAACATTTAACCTCAGAACTTGCCTCCAGACCTTGTCTTCTCCCCTACCCATGGCTGAGCTATGGTTCCAGGATCCAAAGCAAGAGGAGGACCCTGCAGTCCTTGATTCTTGGTGCTTACAGGTTGTCCTTGAGCTCACTGCATCTGCCTCTCTGGTCCCTCCCAGTCCAGCTTTCTCCTTGCTCCTCACATGCTCCCCAGGGACATGGGAGCCTTGCCAGGCTGATGGGGTCTTCCTGGCCTTGAAATTGCATGCCATCGAGTCTACTTACATCACAGAGGAACAGGGCAAGGATTTCTGCTCCCACCATCAAGGAACTTCCTTCCTGGAGGCTTCACCTCCAGCACAGGATGCTCTCCTGCCAATCTGGAGGGAGCTGTCCTGACCCTCCTTCCTCTCTGTTCCTTCCAACACAAATTACTTAAGCTTGGACATTCTGTTCTGCTTTTTACTCCTTAGCAAACTCTGGGAATTCTCCCAACAGGTTGAAGTCTTTTGGAAAATAAAGGATCCTCTTCTGAGGCCGTGAGTACATACCCGACTTTCTATTTGAAGGTTGAATGCAGAGAAAAACAGAGGGGAGAAAAAGCTCTTTAATATCCCAAAACATTACCCAGCCACAGCTGTCTGGCACTCACTGCTGAGCATAGAGACATAGGCTAAGTTGGTATACGATGAAAACCAAACCTGTTCTCAGCCAAATTCTAGAATTTATCACACGCTCTCAGAATTATTTCACTATGTCTACTCCAGCGTTTATTTTGGGGCTGCTCATATCCCTTGTTACCTCCACCAATATCCTTTAAATGTCTCCATAGTGGCCTAATCTGTCTGAACAAAGCATTATGTCCAAATTAGAGTATTAAAAATAATGGAGGGACTTCCTTTGTGGTCCAGTGATTAATAGTTCACCTTCCAATGCAGGGGGCATGGGTTCGATCCCTAGTGGAGGAGCTTAAATCCCACCTACCTCATGTCCAAAAGTCCAGAACATAAACAACAGAAGCAATATTGTAACAAATTCAACAAAGACTTTCTAAATGGTCCACATAAAAAATGTCTTCACAAAATTTAAAATAATAAAAATAATGGAGAGAAGGAAACCAAATCAAAACTCTGTTGCTAAAGACTGTGCGTATATTGACTTATGTTTTCTGTTAAAAAAAAAAAAGTCCCCATTGCAGATCAAGATATGGAATAATTTCATTTGGTATTAGGGGAAAAGGAAATTTTTTTCACACATTCTTTTTTTTTTTGGTATTATTATTTTACTATCTTCCAGAAAGGAGAAAATAAACAGCAATAAATACATGAATTTAAAAGTTTCTATTTCTTCTTAAATTATGGGTTTTGTTTTAATTATCAAATTCAATATTACAGCATGCAAATTTCTTTGTTTTTTTTGAACATGTAATGATCACTTAATGTTGCTCATTTGTCTATTCATCACGCAGTTCTCTCTCTGGCAGCTGTCGGAGGCACCGCGCTTCCTGGGAGGCGCTTGTAGTTTGTTTATGTGCGTATTAAGGAAACTCTACAACTCTCCTCTTTTAACTTAAATGCTTTGCTGCCACTTCAGCTGATTATGGCTTTGGATAATTGCCACAGAGAATCTTGTATTTAGTAGAAACAAAATATATTGATGACAAACATGTTTCCTATCAAAAGCCAGAAAGATGGATCTGAATTCAGATTGTGCGGTAAAAACAAGTATGTAAACTCATTAGAGAGGCAAGATGCAAATTTACAAAGCCTGAGGAAAATAATGAGGACAGCTTCAAATCTGAGGGAAGAGGCAGCATCAGGCCTTGTTACTGTGAAACTTGGCTTGAACATAGATTTTTCAGGACCTGTTTGTGTGAAGGTGAATATTAAATTATTGAGCCTCCTGGGAGGTGACAGAGTAGGTGCCCAGTGACTGTGGTGGAGCAGCTAATGGGCTGGAATCACTGTGGTCATGATTATCATTCCTTGTTCTGTTTGCTTTGCAGTCCTGCCTAAACAGAGAACCAATACTTTAAGGCCATGGGTTTCCTTTTTATACTGGCTAGGTGACTGTCTTAGTCTGCTCCAGCTGCTGTAACAAAACTCTACAACTCTCCCTAGACAGGGTGACTTAAACAATAAACATTTAGTTTTCACAGTTTTGGAGGCTGAGACATCTAAGGTCATGATATAAGCAGACTCTGTGTCTTGTGAGGGCCTAGTTCATAGATGGCCATCTTTTTGCTGTGTCCACCTATGGTGGAAGCTGTAAGGGAGCTCTCTGGGATTTCTTTTGTAAGGGCACTAATCCCATTCATGAGGATTCTAATTTTTATGATCTAATCAATCCCCAAAGTTCTCATATACCATCACTTTGGGGATTAAGTTTCATCATATGCATTTTTGCAGAGACACAAACATTCAGTTTAAAGCAGTGGATTTACAGTTTTTTTAAAAAATAGTCCATGTTTCACATAACATGAATCCTAAAGGAAATCAGTTCTGAATATTCATTGGAAAGACTGATGCTGAAGCTGAAACTCCAATACTTTGGCCACCTGATGCAAAGAACCGACTCATTGGAAAAGACCCTGATGCTGGGAAAGATTGAAGGTGGGAGGAGAAGGGGATGACAGAGTTTGCGATGGTTGGATGGCATCACCGATGTGATGGACATGAGTTTGAGTAGGCTCCAGGAGTTGGGCAGGAAACTGGCATGCTGCAGTCCATGGGGTCTCAAAGAGTCTGACACAACTGAGCAACTGAACCGAACTGAACTGAACCAATGCACCTAAGCTCAGTTAAATGTTCTGCAAATACAGGTGTCTCAAACCAAGCCTCCAGGACTACAATGAGACAGGGAAAGAGGGAGAGTGAGAGGCTAACTTCTAATTATAGGCCAACTTATAATAGTCTTTATCATAGGTTAACTTCTAATTATCTCTGAAGTCCTATTAGAAAAGTGACTTATGCGGTAGGCCAAATAATGACTTCCCAAAAGACTTCCATGTCTTAACCCTTGGTACCTGTGGATATTTTGTTATATGACAAGAACCTAAACTTTGCAGATATAACCGAGGATACTTGAGGTGGGAAGATGATCCTGGATCATCCAAGTAGGTGAAAGATGCCATCATATGTACCTTTAAAAGAGGGTGGCAGACAGGACACAGAAAAGGAGAAAGCAATGTGACTATGGAACAGGAAGATGGAGGGGTCTCTGTCTCATGCTCCCTTTCCTGTCCTGTTTCTACAGCGGTAGAGTTTGAACTTGATAGAACTGTGATCATTCCAGAGCCTGGCTTGGTCAGCTTTCCAAGCCTCATCTCCCACTGCTCACTGACATGTAACTTCTCCACTGTGAACCAAAATTGTGTCTGTTCCAGGGGCATGACATGGTGTCTTTTTTTGTTTTGTTCTGCTACTCCTGATCCTCTTTACAAGTTGCTTTCTCTGCATTTGAAGCTGTTTTCTCTCATCTCCTCTTCCCCAAACCCCTTATCCTTCTAGAATCTGATCAAATGTCACTTCTCTCAAGCATCCCACCACTGTGTTGAATGACTTATCAGAAATCTGATTGTGCTTAGCTTTCCCTCGTATTTTTATTTCAGTAAATGGCAGGACTCTTTTCCTGTGTGGATTCCATGTCTTTACATCTGGCCTTGAAATGGAAGCAGAAAGTGTTCTGTTATGCTGCTTAACAAAGGCATTCAACAAATACGATGCAATAAGCAAATAACACCCAGCGACAACTTGAATAAACTCAAATTATTTACTGAGAGCTCAATAGCCAAACAAGCATGTTGTACAGTAGTATCCTTTTTTGCTGTTGGGGACATGCCATAAGGCTTGTGGAATCTTTGTTCCCTGACCAGGGATTGAACCTGTGCCCTCAGCAGAAAAAGCATGGAGTCCTAACCGCTGGAGCTCCAGGGAACTCTCTGTAATATCCAAGTGTGAGTGAAATATTGAGCAGTTGATCTCATAAGATGCAGCATTCACATCATAGTCAATGAAACCTCTTTACTTAACGATTTCCCCCTCTCCTTGAGTCTGGCATTGGGTTGACTTAAAAAAATGGTCATATACACAATAAAATAGCACAGAATTTGCAAATGTGCCAAGGGTCAGACTATGGTTTCACCTTCATCATGTCATGGCTCTGGGGTCCAGACTGTATCCACTGGTGACAACTGGATGGATGTTGTCACTCTTGGTCATCATGGGAAGGGGTAAATCCTGGGACAGTGAGAGATTGGCACAGGCGAGTGGAGGACTTCTTACCTACCGGGACTGGCAGTAAACTAGGTCCACCCTCCCAGGCCAGAAGAAGCCTAGATGGTTTTAGGAGGGGGACTGAGCTGCTGCTGGCCATCTGGAGGTGAGCCGAGGACAATAGGCAGAGCTAGTCCCCACTTTCTGGTGGCACTGACACTATGGACCTGACACATGCTTGTCAGATTCTGAGAGCAAGGTTCGTCATCAGTCAGATCCATTTATACCTGTAACCTACCTACCCTGCATTGATCAAGCTCCCTTTCACTGCTTTTACAAAAACGTGTGTTTTCTCCAAGCCCCAAGTAGCCTAGTTAATAAGCTATTTGCCCTAGCTGTGTTGTAGGAGCTTGGCGTCAGCTGTGTTCAGTTGGATCTGAACACAGCCGGTTAAGACTGATTAAGACCGCTGACCCTGCGAATAGGCATGGGCAGTGACCGCTGGGTGATCTTTTGACGTTCGAGGCCGAAGCTCCACCTTCTGCTCGAGTTAACTGCTATGTTTTTGGAGCTCGAGTCACACGGAGGGGCCAGGCGCTCGGTTACATCTGGGCAAGATGGTGATGACCACACCTCTTCCCTCTCTCCAGTTACCTCTCCCAGTGCTCACTGCATTTGAGCTCTCTTCCACGAGCCCTGTGCTTGCAGCTGGCAGAGCTCCACGCTGGGCTGCGAACCTTGGCATCTCAGCGTTTGGACTGCTGCGCATTGGCCACCAAAGAGTTTGTTAGCTCTTCGAACACAGCCAGGACCTGGGGAGATGCTGGTGAAGTCTTCCTGTCGCCTGAAGATGTGCACTTTTTGGCTTCATCGGTGATGGTAAGAGTAACTTGGGAGGTTAAACCAACAGCCCTGGGGATTTTTGAACGTGGGAGCAGGGAGTTTGGGAATGACTAAACATTCTGCTAACCTGGGTATATGAGATCTTCTATTTGGCACACTTTGCGAACAGATTTGTTTACCTTAAGCTAGCAAAGGTGGATCTTTGGACAAATACAATTGATCGGGTTGTTCAGCTTTCCAAGGGAGTTTCATCAGATTTGCAAATTTCTTCCCTTGGTACCAGAAGCTGCCAGATGATACTCCCTGGTATTTTCTCCTCCTCTCCCAACATTTATTTCCTTGTCACACGGTGAAATTTGAGCCAGTGGACCCCTAAGTAGGACTAATATGTGTATCTTCCAAGTACTGTTTGTAAAAAAGAAGCCACTGAGCTTGGATCTTTGTTTTTTTCCCTCTCCATAAGCTGTTATATTGATGTAATGTTGATCCAGCTTCAACAGGAAAGGTAATGCCCTCCAGTGATGCTGAACAACACAGTAGAAAGGACCTAAGCTCCTGGAGGAGAAGTCTAACTTAGATCTCCCCAGCTGTTTCATGAGAGAGAAATAGAAGTCAGTCCTGGTGAAGTTACTTACTTTTGGCATTTGTTTTTGCAGTGTCATTCTAATTAATAGAGATATCAGTACTTACCATTATAAAACATTAAATATTTGGTATTGCCCTAGATATTAGAGAGTGGGCAATGGGGAAAACAGAAATTTCAGATATTGGGAAGCTGATGAACTTTGTACTGTCAAGGTAACATTTGGTAAGACTGTCTTCGGTTTTTAGAAGACAGACCCCATGTCTATATAATTATTAGCCCTAAAGAAAGTGGTTGGAAGGAGCCAGGTTATTATGTTGGCTGCTCTTTGCCACAGGTGATTATTAGAAATTAGCCCAGGCCAAAATTGGCTAATTAAAAGTGGAAAGATAATAGAGCCCCATGTGGTGGAAAAGTCAACTGTTATTAATCCCACAAAGGCAGAAAATGGTTACCAAGGGTGCTCTTTAAAGTCCTCCTGTTAAAAGTTTCTCAACCAAACAAGGGAAATTAGTCCCAGCAATAAAGATCAGATTAAGTCTACTGTGGGAGTGCCCCCAGCTTTTTTAAAAACAATTTTTACTTTATTCGGTCTCACCAGGTCTTATTTGTGTAATGTTAGATCTTTGAGTTTTGTTGCAGCAGGCAGACTCTAAGTTGCAGCAGATGGGAGCTAGTTCCCTGACCAGGAATCCAACCAGGGCCCCCTGCATTGAAAGCATGGAATCCCAGCCCCTGGACCACCAGGGAAGTCCCAGGAGTTGCCTTTCAAGTGAGGAAGAGTGATGGCTAAGCTCAGAAGCCAGGAAATAAAGTGAGCTTAAGAAATAATGGCCAATATAGAACTCTGGGTGTTGGTGATACATTAATCAAACCAGAATCAAAAAGAGCAGAAATCTGTCTTTTATTGAAGCAAACTTTATTGCCAAACAAACCATGGACTTGTGATTGTTCATTCCTAGTGTAATCCTCAGGTACCTAAAACTGCATCAATAGGAAGCAGTCTTAAAGGAACTGAGCATTCCTGAGGAGGGCTCATAAAAGAAATGCCTCCAAACTCCACTGTGGTCATGAGGGACAAGGAAGAAACACTGAGGCAAAGACACCGGTTCAGGGCACAGTGGGCAAGGGGATACCTCCCAGAAAACAAAACCAAGGTCTAACCATGAAAATACTCCACTGTGTTTGGTACATCCAAAACACTTCCCTTTGGTACAGGCCTCCCTTATAAACAGGCCTGTTACTATATTCTTTTAGGCAGTTAAGGGAGAGGAAACAAGGAAAACTGAGTATTCAGTTTGTTCAAAGTTATGAGCCTATTCTTTTCTATTGTGGCTTACCATAGAATATTGAATATAATTCCCTGTGCTATACAGTAAAATATAAAATATATATGTGTAATTGAATCACTTTGCTGTACAGGAGAAATTAATATAACATTGAAAGTCAACTCTATTTCAATAAAAAAATAATTTTTAAAAATTAGCCTAAATTAATCCCCATGCCAAAGAGAGATTTTGGGGTGGCAAATTTTGCTCCTCCGAGTTTCTTGGGTAAATGTCTATTGAATGAACATATGAGAACTATTCTGGGTTATGCATGACTAGTTCCTTTTCCTTAAATTTATTCTATTTATTATTATGATTTTTCACCTACCCCGGGTCTTCACTGCTGGGCGAGGGCTTTCTCTAGCTGCGGTTAGTGGGGACCTCTGACACTGCTCTCTTCATGGTATACAGACCTCTCACTGTGGTGGCTTCTCTAGTTGCAGAGCACGGGCTCTAGGTGTTGGCTGCAGTAATTGCAGCACGCGGGCCCAGTAGTTGGGGTGCACAGGCTTAGTTGCTCCATGGCATGTGGCATCTTCCTAGACCAGGGGCTGAACATATGTCCCATGCATTCGAAGCACCGAGTCTCAGCCACCGGGGAAGTCCACATGGCTGGTTTCTAAGGTGAGATGTGTAGATCGCTTAAGACCTGGGACTTCCCTCATCGTGTCACCTGAGGGACCGTTGCCCCAGATGAGAGAAACCAAGTGTCAGTCTGTTCAGGCTGCTGGGACAGAATAACCACAGAATAAGTGGCTCCCTGGAGAAGGGAATGGCAAACCACTGCAGTATTCCTGCCTTGACAATCCCGTGACCAGTATGAAAAGGCAAAAAGATAGGACACTGCAAGATGAACTCCCCAGGATGGTAGGTGCCCAAAATGCTACTGGAGATCAGTGGAGAAATAACTCCAGAAAGAATGAAGGGATGGAGTCAAAGCAAAAACAGCACCCAGTTGTGGATGTGACTGGTGATAGAAGCAAGGTCCAGTGCTGTAAAGAGCAATATTGCATAGGAACCTGGAATGTTAGGTCCATGAATCAAGGTATATTGGAAGTAATCAAACAAGAGATGGCAAGCGTGAACGTCGACATTTTAGGAATCAGCAAACCAAAATGGGCTGGAATGGGTGAATTTAAGATGACCATTATATCTACTACTGTGGGCAAGAATCCCTTAGAAGAAAGGGAGTAGCCATTGTAGTCAACAAAGGAGTCTGAAATGCAGTACTTGGAAGCAGTCTCAATAAGGACAGAATGATCTCTGTTCATCTTCAAGGCAAACCATTCAATAGCATGGTAATCCAAGTATATGCCCAGACTAGTAATGCTGAAGAAGCCAAAGTTGAACAGTTCTATGAAGACCTACAAGATCTTCTAGAATTAACACCCAAAAAAGATGTCCTTTTCATTATAGGGAACTAGAATGCAAAAGTGGGAAGTCGAGAAAGCCCTGGAGTAACAGGCAAATTTGGCCTTGGAGTACACAATGAAGCAGGGCAAAGGCTAATAGAGTTCTGCCAAGAGAATGCACCGGTCATAGCAAACAACCTCTTCCAACAGCACAAGAGAAGACTCTACACATGGACACCACCAGATGGTCAACACTGAAATCAGATTGATTATATTTGCAGCAAAAAATGGAGAAGCTCTGTACAGTCAGCAAAAACAAGACCAGGAGCTGACTATGACTCAGATCATGCCAAACTGTGACTGAAATTGAAGAAAGTAGGGAAAACCACTAGACCATTTAGGTATGACCTAAATCAAATCCCTAAAGATTATACAGTGGAAGTGAGAAATATATTTAAGGGACTAGATCTGATAGAGTGCCTGATGAGCTATGGATGGAGGTTCGTGACATTGTATGAGAGACAGGAATCAACACCATCCCCAAGAAAAAGAAATGCAAAAAAACAAAATGATTGTCTGAGGAGGCCTCTCAAATAGCTGTGAGAAGACGACAAGCCAAAAACAAAGGAGAAAAGGAAAGGTATACCCATTTGAATGCAGAGTTCCAAAGAATAGTAAGGAGAGATAAGAAAGCCTTCTTCAGTGATCAGTGCAAAGAAATAGGGGAAAACAGAATGGGAAAGACTACAGATTCTCTTAGTTCAGTTCAGTCTCTCAGTCATGTCTGACTCTCTGCGACCCCATGAACTGCAGCACGCCAGGCCTCCATGTCCATCACCAACTCTCGGAGTCTGCCCAAACCCATGTCTATCGAGTCGGTGATGCCATCCAGCCATCTCATCCTCTGTCATCCCCTTCTCTTTCTGCCCCCAATCCTTCCCAGCATCAGAGTCTTTTCCAATGAGTCAACTCTTCACATGAGGCAGCTAAGTTATGGAGTTTCAGCTTCAATATCAGTCCTTCCAATGAACACCCAGGATTGATTTCCTTTAGGATGGACTTGTTGGATCTCCTTTCAGTCCAAGGGACTCTCAAGAGTCTTCTCCAACACCACAGCTCAAAAGCGTCAATTCTTCAGCGCTCAGCCTTTTTCACTGTCCAACTCTCAAATCCATACATGACTGCTGGAAAAACCATAGCCTTGACTAGACAGATAGATCTTTGTTGGCAAAGTAATGTCTCTGCTCTTCAATATGCTATCCAGGTTGGCTGTAACTTTCCTTCCAAGGAGTAAGTGTCTTTTGATTTCATGGCTGCAATCACCATCTGCAGTGATTTTGGAGCCCAAAAAAACAAAGTTTGACACTGTTTCCACTGTTTCCCCATCTATTTCCCATGAAGTGATGGGACCAGATGCCATGATCGTAGTTTTCTGAAGGTTGAGCCTTAAGCCAATTTTTTCACTCTCCTCTTTCACTTTCAGCAAGAGGCTTTTTAGTTCCTCTTCACTTTCTGCTATAAGGGTGGTGTTGTCTGCATATCTGAGGTTACTGATATGTCTCCCAGCAATCTTGATTCCACCTTGTGCTTCTTCCAGCCCAGTGTTTCTCATGATGTACTCTGCATATAAGTTAAATAAGCAGGGTGACAATACACAGCCTTGACATACTCCTTTTCCTATTTGGAACCAGTCTGTTGTTCCATGTCCAGTTCTAACTGTTGCTTCCTGACCTGCATACAGGTTTCTCAACAGACAGGTCAGGTGGACTGGTATTCCCATCTCTTTCAGAATTTTCCACAGTTTATTGTGATCCACACAGTCAAAGGCTTTGGCATAGTCAATAAAGCAGAAGTAGATGTTTTTTCTGGAACTCTCTTGCTTTTTTGATGATCCAGCAGATGTTGGCAATTTGATCTCTGGTTCCTCTGCCTTTTCTAAAACAGCTTGAACATCTGGAAATCCACAGTTCACATATTGTTGAAGCCTGGCTTGGAGAATTTTGAGCATTACTTTACTAGTGTGTGAGATGACGGCAATTGTGCGGTAGTTTGAGCATTCTTTGGCATTGCCTTTCTT
>ML664161.1:13629586-13785415 GCA_007570785.1 Antilocapra americana | reverse complement strand
AAGAAAGGCAATGCCAAAGAATGCTCAAACTACCGCACAATTGCCGTCATCTCACACACTAGTAAAGTAATGCTCAAAATTCTCCAAGCCAGGCTTCAACAATATGTGAACTGTGGATTTCCAGATGTTCAAGCTGTTTTAGAAAAGGCAGAGGAACCAGAGATCAAATTGCCAACATCTGCTGGATCATCAAAAAAGCAAGAGAGTTCCAGAAAAAACATCTACTTCTGCTTTATTGACTATGCCAAAGCCTTTGACTGTGTGGATCACAATAAACTGTGGAAAATTCTGAAAGAGATGGGAATACCAGTCCACCTAACCTGTCTGTTGAGAAACCTGTATGCAGGTCAGGAAGCAACAGTTAGAACTGGACATGGAACAACAGACTGGTTCCAAATAGGAAAAGGAGTATGTCAAGGCTGTGTATTGTCACCCTGCTTATTTAACTTATATGCAGAGTACATCATGAGAAACACTGGGCTGGAAGAAGCACAAGGTGGAATCAAGATTGCTGGGAGAAATATCAATATCCTCAGATATGCAGATGACACCACCCTTATGGCAGAAAGTGAAGAAGAATTAAAGAGCCTCTTGAAATGAAAGAGGAGAGTGAAAAAATTGGCTTAAGGCTCAACATTCAGAAAACTACGATCATGGCATCTGGTCCCATCACTTCATGGGAAATAGATGGGGAAACAGTGGAAACAGTGCCAGACTTTATTTTTTGGGGGCTCCAAAATCACTGCAGATGGTGATTGCAGCCATGAAATCAAAAGACACTTACTCCTTGGAAGAAAAGCTATGACCATCCTACACAGCATATTAAAAAGCGGAACAATTACTTTGCCAACAAAGATCTGTCTAGTCAAGGCTATGATTTTTCCATTAGTCATCTATGGATGTGAGAGTTGGACTTTAAGGAAAGCTGAGCACTGAAGAATTGATGCTTTTGAACTGTGGTGTTGGAGGAGACTCTTGAGCATCCCTTGTACTGCAAGGAGATCCAACCAGTCAACTCTTAAGGAAATCAGTCCTGAATGTTTATTGGAGAACTGATGTTGAAGCTGAAACTCCAATACTTTGGCCACCTGATGCAAAGAGCTGACTCATTTGAAAAGACCCTGATGCTGGGAAAGACTGAAGGCAGGAGGAGAAGGGGATGAGAGAGGTTGAGATGGTTGGATGGCATCACCGACTCAATGGACATGAGTTTGAGTAAACTCTGGGAGTTGGTGATGGACAGGGAGGACTGGCATGTTGCAGTCTATGGGGTTGCAAAGAGTCGCACATGACTGAGCGACTGAACTGAATCAATAGAAATTTATTCCTCATAGTTCTGGAAGCTGAAAGTCCAGGATGAAGGCTGCCATCCAGCAAGTGGAAGTGAGGGCCCTCTGCCAGCTTGCAGATGACATGGTGTCCTCACATGGCAGTAGGGCCCAGGGGGCTGTGTGCTTCTCTTTTATGATGGTCCGAATCCCATTCATGAAGGCAGAGGCATCACCTTCTATTGCCATCACCTTGAAAGATGGTTTGACATAAATTTAGGGATACACAAGCATTAAGCCTGCAGCAATAGATGATCATTCTCAGACGTGATTCTGAAAGCCCATGTGTGTGCTAAGTCACTTCAGTCGTGTCTGACTCTGTGTGACCCTGTGGACTGTAGCCCGCAGACTCCTCTGTCCATGGGATTCTCCAGGCAAGAATACTGGATTGGGTTGCCTTTTCCTTCTCCAGGGGATCTTCCCAAACCAAAGATTGAACCTGAGTCTCTTATGTCTCCTGCATTGGCAGGCAAGTTCTTTACCACTAGTGCCACTTGGGAAGCCCCGAAACTCCATCTTTTGGGGGGAATGTTAAGATAAAATAGAATGCTTTTTTAGAGTAGGTAAAACCCTCTGTAGTTCTCCTGGTCACGGTTCTCATGCACCGCCACACCTGCAGCATTTACAATCTTGACTGTTTCCTTTCAGAGATCTTAATTTAGTCCCTAAGAATTCTTCCAGCACATCTAAGTAATTTGCAGGCATAATAGAACAAATCAATGTGAGATCCCCTGTAGGTCGGAAACCCATTAAAATGTACCAAATGTTAGTAAGAAGACGTCTCTTAAAGTCCTGCTTAGACTGGCCCCCTCTGGTTGAAATCTCGCACAAACGTCTTCCCACAGGAGCAGCACACTTCACAGCATGGGGATATGCATAAACCCGACTGCTGACAGAGAGGGAGGTAGATTACAGTCAACAAGGACTTATTTAGGGCCTTCTGTGTGGTCCATGTGCTCCAGTGGTTCTGTGTGGCTAAGACAGGTCAGGGAACTAGATCCCACATGCCACAACTAAAGATGCCGCATGCTGCAGCTAAGACCCAGTGCAGCCAACAAAGTAAAAATGAATATTAAATGCTTATTTATAATTCTGTCCTCACCGTACTACCCTTATTTTACAAGGAGGTTTCCTGATGATGGAAACCTTGGGGAAGTAGGTAGGCTTCCTGTGTGGGATCTATCAGAACCCCTCCCGGTTCACTTCTTCCCCACAACAGTGCCTGAAAAATCTTTCTTGCCTTTACTCCCAAGTGTGGGATGGTGACCTTAGTTAGTCTCCACCGACTCTCCTCAGATGTGTGGTGATGGTGACGGTGGGGCAGAATGAACACTAGACCCAGTTGCCCTTCTGTTGGCAACTAGCACTGAATCTTGCCCTGAGTGTGTAAGAAAATCATCAGGTACCTTGAAGTGTCTCGCTGTGCTTCAGTTGTTCTAATTTTATAACAACCTCTTGTGATTTTAAAGCCTTCAGAAGTAGACTCCAGTGATCAGATTCTGAAAGAATTGAAATTTAGAATATTCCTACCACCTTGGATTTCACCCCACACCCCTGCCCACGGTAGACTTTTAGGATGAAGCTGTCTAATTTCAAATTAGACCAGACTCCTCTTCTTTTCCATGCATCAGGTTTACTCATGTACTTGCAACATTTGACAGCTTGTCCACCCCTGCTTTCGTTTTCATCACTCTTGTTTTGGAGACAAGAATTTGAAGCAGTCTCAACTCCTGTGTTCAAGTGAACATTCCTCTCTGACTTCGCTTTCTTCCTTTGTGAATAAATGCATGGCCTGTATGATTTGGTATTGTGTTCCATGGCTTTGGGTGACATAATTTAATTTTTTTATACTCACATGCAAATAAGCATCATCCAATAATAAAAAGTGGTAGATTTACTTGAATGGAAAGCTTTGATAATTATACAATCTTTAAATTAATTAATGAGCCAAAGGCAACTAAACATTAGCACTTAGAAAGATCTCTACAGCATTAGTTACTAATGAGTTCATTTAGATCCATCATGCAACTCATTTTGGAAAGCACAGGCCATATTTAATCATATTCAATCATATCTAATATTGAAATTATGAACACAAGGCATTGTTGAGTGTGAAATTACCATAGAATTTTAATTGTTAAATACATTTCTTGTTGGTACTCCTAGATGAATGATAATTTGACAAAGTAGGTCATCTGTATACAGTGGACCATTTATGGAATAACAAGGAATTCTAGGCTCTCTTGATTTGTGTTGATCATTCACATGATTCTAAATTCATTTCCTCCAGCTGCTTCAGAGGTTCTCCTGACTTTAGGCAAGAAGGATGCACTTTTGGATTTCTTTTTTCTTTGAGTCTACAGTTTCTTTTTCTCTTTTTTGAGAGGACAAAAAATTTTAGAAGTGTATTTCAGCAATTGGCTAATATCATTAAAAATTAAAAAAATTAAAATGTAATAATAATATAAAATCAGCCTCCCTGCACCACTTGATGAAATTTTATGTAGCTGGGGTCACTAGGATATTCAAAGATTCAGCTTTAGTAGATTTTGCCAAACAGTTTTTCACAGTAGTTGTATCAATTTACATTCTCACCAGACACATGTAAGCTAGGTACCTCTTAATACAATTAAATTGTTTCTGCTAGTTATGTACACTGCAGCAGTGGCCAGCTGCCAGTTATCGGATTGTACTGTTTATCTTCCCGTTTAAAACTCATGCTATTAGTTATGCTAACATCAGCTTCTGCAGTAGCTTCAGTTCATTTCTCACTCACTAAACATTTCAGTGTGGGAGAATACCCAGCAAGGCAATCTCCTCTCCTCTGAGCAGTGATTCAGGGATTCAGAATTATTGCCTTTAGTGGCTCCACCATATTTGACACGTATCTTCCAATGTGACCCTGAGTTTAGACATCCAGAGGAGCTGGAGAAGGCACACTATCTTTTAACTATCTCAGCCACGAAGTGACACATTCTTTCTCTTCACATCCCCTTAGTAGGAAAAAGTCACATGCTACATCTTTGCATCTCCTCCCTCCCCGGGGAGGGGGCAAGCAGGAGAGGAAAATTTCCAGGCTGGGCATCTGGTTCCATTAACAATTCTACACTTAGACAAAGGGGCACAAATACCTACTGGGCACCTGTGTTTGCCATGCGAGGCTTGGCGTTCTTGTGTTTCCCTCTCTCAGAAACTCTCCTCCTCAGGAGCCCTGGCTGAAAGCAGTGACGACAAATCAATTGAAGAATCTTAGAAAACTTGATGGAAGGGTTTGTCATGGACAAACATAACCCACTGAGACTCAGATCATAGAAGAAATACTTTATAAATTTTTGTAGGCTGTGAGCCTCTGTCTGCACAGTAACATCTTAAATACTCCTCTCACTGTTTGACAGCTTTCTTATAACTCTGAACCAGAACTCAGTAAGGAGGAGGCAGAGAATGATTTGCAGGGAAATACTGCAAATTGATTTGAAATCACCACCAAGTGAGGCTGCAGAATGGCACATTCGTTTTCCGTGATCTTACCCAATGTGCTGATAGATCCTCTGTAAGCACCAAGCATTCAATATTTGAGAGTACTGATCAAAGAAAGGTCTTGGATTTGGACCTGGAGAAAGCTTCAGGTTAGGCCGGACTTGGTCATGTCCCACATCTTTGTCTTAAGCATAAGACAAAAGTACGGATCCCATGCATCTGAGGTAGCAAATGGGAGAAAGGTGGAGGGCCCAGCATCTATTCTGAGGTCATGATGATTTTGTTCTACTAGATAAAAGGGTATGAGGTTTGTGACTGAAAGTATTAGTACAGGAAGGGAAAGTAGCAGTTTGTGTCCCAGGTAACAGACAGACCTACTTGGCTAAGACTTACTTGTCTCCCATTTCTCTGATCCATAACCAGAGCCACCTGTGTACATTGTTAGGCTTGCTTTCTTTACATCTGCTTCCTGAAATATCTGTTATGTTATGAGGATGTTTTTGGTTGAATGAATTTTGAGGTTTTAAAAATGAATAAGTTGCCAGGTGGTGCTGAAATCTGTATGCATAAGGGGTGGTGTTTGGAGGGGAGGTGGGGGAGGATGGAGAAGTTTCCAGAAACAGCAGCTACATATATGGAATACTATGCAGTGTGCAGTTACTATGCACTACACACTTTAACTGACCTAGTCCTTTTAATCCTCATGTGAAGAAGGAAAATGAGGTTCAGGGAGGTGACTGCTTGTGACCACTCAACTAATAGGAGGGGGTCACAATATGAGTTAATTCTGCCTCCCAGTCACAGGAGCTTCCCAGGTAAAGAATTTAGTAGTGGTAAAGAATCTGCCTGCCAATGTGGGAGATGCAAGAAATGAAGGTTCGATCCCTGGGTCAGGAAGATTCCCTGGAGAAGGGATAGGCTACCCACTCCAGTAGTCTTGGGCTTCCCTTGTGGCTCAGCTGGTAAAGAATCTGCTTTCAATGCAGGAGACCTGGGTTTGATCCCTGGGTTGGGAAGACCCCCCCTGGAGAAGGGAAAGGCTACCCACTCCAGTATTCTGGCCTGGAGAATTCCATGGATTGTATAGTCCATGTGGTCACAAAGAGCTGGACACAACTGAGCGACTTTCACTTTCTACATGTACTAGTATGAAAGTAAGCAGTGGGTCAAAATCCTCTCCAGCTTTCACGATTAAAATGTTAGCCAGTCGAGGGCATCTGTTTCATTTTTCCACCACAACACTGAAAAGATAAAGGCTTGTTCTCTAGAACTGTAGCATACAGCCATCCATAAAGCGGGGCGCTGGTCACAGTAACTGTCTTTCAAATGATAGATGGTAGTGGTGTCTGGGAACTACTCTGGTGTTATTTGTTTTGAAAGTGTGCGGACCAGCCGAGTTTCACAACCATTAGGACTATTGGGTTGTTACAATAAATATCAATAAGAAATACAATGGCTCCAAGGAACCAGTGGATTTTAGAAAAGATGGCTTTAATGCCTGCGCACTGTATGTCAGGTTGCCTCAAAATGATAAATTATTTACCAGTGAGAGAGGTAAATTAATTCTGTAGTAAAAGAGACTTTAATTTGTTACCCAGGCAGAAGGAAACTGGAAATATCAAACTGTAACTCTATCAGGAGTTTTCTTCTTTTAGATACCTTATTTTGCTCCCCCAAATATTGGCCAGTATTTGAGCTCTGCCAGACAGTTCTACCAATTTAGGGAACATTTATATTTTTCAGCTGCTTTCCATCTGTTTTCAATCTCAATGTACTGAATTCCACAACAAACTTAAATTAATTAGAATTGCTTTATTAGAGGCATTAGACCCTGATAAAGATTTCAGTCTACAGTTGTACTAAACATATATTGGATATTTATTTAGGGCTAGTGGATACCCTATGAAACAATGCAGATGTGAGATACATCTGTTATTTCAGAAAGTTCATTGAACAGCCTTGTCTTCATCCTGTTCAAAGGGGAAAGCAAATGTGCAAGAGGAAGGCTTTATTTTAAAAAGTCTTGGCCTGGGGGACTTCCCTGGTAATCCAGTTGTTAAGACTCCATGTTTCCAATACACGAGACCCTGGTCAGGAAACTAGGATCCCACAAGCTACAGCCAAAAAAAGACAAAAGAAAACTGTCTCGGCCTGGACATGGCACACATCACTTCTGCCCACTTTTGTTGGTAGAAATATGTCTTTTGAGCTTCTGTGTGATGGGGCCTGGTGTCCTAGTCCATTTGGGCTGCTGTAATAAAAATACCAGAGACTGAGTGGTTTGTATGACAGATGTTCGTTTCTCACAGTTCTGGGGTCTGAGTACTTCAAGATGAAGGGCCAGCAGGTTCCATGTCTGGTGAGGATGTGCTTCTGGATTCAGAGGTGCTGTCTTCTCACTGTGTCCTCGCATGGTAGAAGAGAGAGCTCTCTGGGGTTGCTTTTAGAAGGACGTTAATGCGGTTCATGAGAGCTCTGTCCCCATGCCCTAATCACCTCCCAAAGGCCCCATCTCCAGATACCATCACATTAGGGCTTAGGTTTCAGTGTCTGAATTTTGGGGGGAGGGGACACCAGCCTGATATTCAGGCCGCAGAACCTGAGTAGCTACAGTCCTATACTATGAACAACAGGGACTGAATTTTATGAGGCCATAACCATTACCACTAAACGAATTTAATAATGCAAACATGGTCAGAGGAAAAGCCTCTGGAGACAGGCTTGGATTCAAGTCCTTCTTCTGTCATTTCCAAACTGACATTGAGCAAGTAGGATGTCCTGACTCAGCTTTGTCATTCTTAAAAGGCAACAGTGATGATACCTAATTCATAGGGCGTTTGTCATGATTAAGTATTAAAATGTATATCCTGTAGAAATGCAAATATACTTGGATGTGCAAATGTGCTTTGAAGTTCAAATGTGTGCGCACATGTGACATTGTCTCACGGATCACAGCTCTTCACTGGTCCCTGAAGCCTTGCTTTTTGCTTTGTAGTCTCATTTCCTGTCCCTTAACTCTGGAGTGACCCTGTGACTTGTTCTGGCCAGTGGGATGAGGTGAGGATGTCACCATGCCCATCCTGAGCCTAGGTTATGAGAAACCTTGTGAGTTTCTGCCTTCATGAGAAATATGCTTAGGATAGCTTGTTGATTCCAGGAAGATGTTGGTGGCTACATGGAAAAATGGTACGAGTTGGACCAGCTGGTTAGACCACCTCAACCTTCAGCAGAGGCATGATCTAAGCAAATGCCTATTATTGTATAATAGAGAGGTATTGTTATAGTGACAGTAAACAGCTACAACTAGTTTGTTTATCTATGTCTATTCACTTGAACAACTTTTGACAATTAATAGAATTTAAAATACTAAACAGCAGTAAAGGAAAAGTTTGGCTTGAGTTTTAAAAATATTTTTAAAATATTTCTTTTTACATTGTCTGGTACTTTTCATATGGTGACTTAAAGAAATAGTAAATAGTGATAACAAATGAGACAAGATAAAACAATGAAGAGAGGAATAATTAAGTGATCATTGCTTTTTTTCCCCTTAATTTTTAAAAATTGAACTCTAGTTGAATTAGAATATTGTGTTTCAGGTATACAGCACTTGGAGAGTTTTTTCCTAGATTATTTTCCATTATAGGTTGTTAAAAGACAATGGTTATAATTCCATGTGCTACACAGTGAAACTTTGTTGCTTGTCTGTTGTATATGTAGTAGTTTGTATCTGTTAACCCCATACTCCTAATTTGTCCCTCCCCTACTCCTTCTCTCCTCTGATGAAGGTAAGTTTGTTTTCTTTCTTTTTTTTTTTTTTTGTAAGTTTGTTTTCTATGTCTGTGAGTGTTTCTGTTTTACATGTAGATTCACTGGTATTATTTTTTAGATTTCACATATAAGTGATATCATAAAATATGTTTCTGTCGGACCTGTTTCACTAAGCCTAATATTCTCTAGGTCCATCTGTGTTGCTGTAAATGGCAATATTTCATTCTCTTTTATGACTGGGTGATACTCCATTGTATATATGTACCATATCTTAAGTCAGTCATCTGTGGATGGCATTGCATTGTTTCCTTGTTTTCGCTATTGTAAATAGTGCTGTTATGAACATCAAGGTGTATGTCTTTTCAAGTTAGAATTTTCATTTTTTTCCCAGATACATACTCAGGAGTGGAATTGCTGGATCATACGATAGTTCTGTTTTTAGTTTTTTAAGGAACTTCCATACTGTTTTCCATAGTGGCTGCACCAATTTATATTTTCGAAAGTATAAGAGAATTCCCTTTTCTCCATACCCAGCATTTATTATTTGTAGACTTTTTGATAATAGCTCTTCTCACTGCTATAAGGCGATGCCTCATTGTGGCTTTGATTTGCATTTCCCTAATAATTAGTGATGCTGAGCATTTTTTCATGTGCCTGTTGGTCACCTGTGTATCTTCTTTGGAGAAATGTCTTCTTAGGCCTTCTGCCCATTTTTTGATAAGGTTGTTTATTTACTTAATTTTTTTATATTGAATTATATGAGCTGTTTGTATATTTTGGATATCAACTCCTTGTCAGTTGCATCATTTGCAAATATTTTCTTCCAGTCTATAAGCTGTCTTTTTGTTAATGGTTTCTTTTCTCTTGTGCTTTTAAGTTTGGTTAGGTCCCATTTATTTTCACTTTTGTTTCATTTGGCTTGGGAGACTGTGTGACCAATGTTTTTAGGTTAAGGGCTGGATTGTAAATATTTTCAACTTTGCAACTTCTCAGCTCTGCCTTTGTGATACAAAAGCAGCCACAGACAATATATAAACAAATGAGTGTAACTCTGCTTTGTTGTTGATGTTTAGTCCCTAAATCATGTCCAACTCTTTGCAACTCCGTAGACTGTAGTCCACCAGGCTTTCCTGTCCATGGGATTTTCCCAGGCAAGAGTACTGGAGTGAATTGCCATTTCCTCCTCCAGAGGGTCTTCTCAAGCCAGGGAATGAGCCCGTGTCTCCTACCAACCGTCGCTCCTGCATTGGCAGGTGGATTTCTTTACCACTGAGCCACCTGGAAAGCCTAAGTGAGCCCACAGAGGGACTTATGCATATTAAGCATTGGTGCTGAGATAAATATGCTTAGATCCATGCCTCATTCCACACAGTATAAACAGAAAAGTGTGAATTTACAGAAAGAATACAACATTATAAGACATGCTGCTGCTACTGCTAAATCGCTTCAGTCGTGCCCGACTCTGTGCGACCCCATAGACGCCAGCCCACGAGGCTCCCTCCTGGGATTCTCCCGGTAAGAACACTAGAGTGGGTTGCCATTTCCTTCTCCAATGCAGGAAAGAGGAAAGTGAAAAGTGAGAGTGAAGTCACTCAGTCGTATCCAACTCTTAGCAACCCCATGGACTGCAACCTACCAGGCTCCTCCATCCATGGGATTTTCCAGGCAAGAGTACTGGAGTGGGGTGCCATTGCCTTCTCCGTATAAGACACTAGAAAGGATTATTATGCTGGCTGTAAAGGGCAACAAATTAAGAGCTATTATTGAGTTAAATGAGATCATCTAATTTCTTTTTTAGTTATTTTGAGATCATCTAATTTAAATCTTTAGCCTAATACTCAGCACACAGGGCATGTTCTAGGACTGTGAATTATATTAATATAAGAGCAATATAAAAATAGTATAAACAAGCTGATAGGCTTAATTATATAAATATAAAATCCTTTATATCTGCTCAGTAAAAATCAGTTAAGATAAAATGGAAATTTATATAAAACATATATAAACTCTATAAATGTAGCATACTACTGCTTCATCAGCCTGAGGTACTAATAAGGCCATATCTCACTATCAGTAAATTGCTTCTTTCATCCCATGGAGTCCCTTCATCCATAGGTTTACTCAGTCCAAGATATTAGTCTACAGTATGTTGACTTCTTTGAAAGAGAACTGAAAAATCTAACTAGTCTCCAGTAAGCCTGATGCTCCTGCAGGGAGTCTTGTGAAACTCTGGGAATTCTGCTGTTTGCTTTGTAATACATGGTGTCTGATATCTTGAGCTATTCTAGGGTTGATGGCTCTAGAGCTTAGATGAGCTCCCTTTATACTGGCTAACACTTGTGCTGCCACAGAGCTGCTGCCAACACTGTTTTGGGGTGGGGGCACAGGGTAGGGTAGTGTGGGATATCTAGGAGCCCTGCCCTCTTCCATCTGCTTCCTAAGGCCACATTGTTTCCACTTATCATCCCCAAAGTCTGTCTGAAGTATGCTCCACCTTCATGCCTTCTCTTGACATCTTTCTGGTCCTGTAGTTTGCTACTCAAGGCTCTTTACAAACATTTCTGAACAGTCTGGCATAGGCGGTTTCCCCAAGCTCTGGATCAGAGGTCACTGTGATGGTTAATTTTACATGTTGTTTTGGCTAAAGAGTGCCCAGATGGCTGGAACAAACATTATTTCGGGCTATGTCTAGGAGGATGCTTCTGGAAGAGATGGGTTTGATTCAGTAGACTGAGTAAAGACGGCTGGTTGATGCCCAGCCACAAGGGTAATGGCAACCTGTTGAGGGCCCAGACAGAATGAAAACGGTGGAAGAAGGGTGACTTCTCTTTCGCTGTGAGTTGGGTCATCCGTCTTCTGCCCTCGGGCATTGGTGCTGCTGGCTCTCAGGCCTTCAGACTCTGGGGTTTACCCTCCACTTCTCCCCTGGGCTGGGAGTTATACCATTGGCTCCCCTTGCTTCTCAGAACTACTGACTTGGACTGGCTTCCCTGGTGGCTCAGTTGGTTAAGAATCTGCCCACAATGCTAGGGACCAGGTTCGATCCCTGAGTTGGGAAGATCCTCTAGAAAGGGGAGTGGCTACTCACTCCAGAGTTCTTGCCTGGAGAATTTCATGGACAGAGGGACCCAGAGGGCTGCAGTCCTTGAGGTCACAAAGAGTCAGACACGACTGAACAATTAACACTTTCCTGGTTCTGCAGTTTGCCAGCCATAGATTGTGCAGGCTGTGGGATTCTTGGCTTTTGTAACTGTTTGAACCAATTCTTATAATAAATTTCCTCTTAAACATATCTATCTATATATATATATATATATATCCTACTGGTTCCATTTCTCTAGAGAACTTTAATGCAGTCATATTACTACATAAATATTATGAATAAAGTACTAATAACATAAAGTGAATAGAAACCTATACAGACAATACTTAAAAACAAATGATTAAATACAATTTCTGAATCTTTCCTGTCCCCTGTGGGATAGAATGCAATTTCTGGCCCTTCCTTTTTAGTTCATTTCAATTGTTTGTGGCACTCCAATGTTGAAGCACTTAGGAGAAAGAGGTGAGTTGGTATTTTTGCCAAAAAAGAGGAACTTTGAAAACAAATGCCACAGGCTTCTAGCCAGAGATTTGTTGTCATTCAGTCGCTAAGTCATGTCTGACTCTTTGTGACCCCATGAACTGCAGCATGCCAGGCTTCTCTGCCCATCACTATCTCCCTGAGTTTGCTCAAGCTCATGTTCAGTAATGCCATTCAACCATCTCATTCTCTGTCGCTCCCTTCTCCTCTTGCCCTCAATTTCCCCAGAATCAGAGATTGGCCTGTGGTTAAAAATCTTTGACTAAAATGTTCACTTTCTAAAAGAAATTTAAGTGTCAGTTCTAATAAAAATCCAGAGAAATAAGCTTTGATGGGTGATATTTATCAAATGGACCCTAAACGTATTGGGGAATATGACCTTGAAAAGCTGTACAAGCTGATAGTCATACTCAGTGGTTTTAAAAAATAATCCTATTCCCTCCTTTATATCACTGGTAATAAATTTTCTTTGTATGAATAGAAGCAAATACAAATAAATGCTAAGTTAAGAGCCTGGGCTGTGAAGATGGTTAGCCAAGTTAAATCCCATCCCTGCCACTTACCAGGGTGACCTTGGGTAAGCGTTTCACCCTTTCTAAACCTCAGGTTCTTCTTTTGAAGAGAAGCAAGTGATAGTCTCTCTCAGGGGGTTTCTGTGAATACTTGACGAGGCAGTGTCTGCAGAGTGCTTTGCGAGCACTGTGAGCGCCGTCAGTTGTCATTGTTATCACTCATAATCCCACCGCTTAGGGATCGCTGCTGCAAACATTTTGATGTTTAGGGGATCCTGATTATCTGGGTATTTATTTTCTGAGTTTCAGCAGTTACAAAGTTTTTCAAACACAGCTGCATAAAAATATTGACGAATAAACTGACCAGTTAGAAAATGTCTGCTCTTAGACACTTCCTGCTTTATCCTTGTGTCCAGCTACCCGGCTACTCATACTCAGTGTTTCAGGGCAAAACCAAGGCAAACTGAAATTGCAAATTTTACAGGGGATAAGGGGTTTCAAGTAAGTGATGTTGGGGGGCTTAATGTTGAGACATGAGGGTCTGGCAGAGTTAGACCAGTTAACAATTTAAGAGTGGAAAATAAACCTTGATAGTGGCCTGAGAGATCCTTTGAAAGAGAATGATTTGAATATCAAAGGACTCAGAGAAGCCCTTAGGAGAATTGAAGCCCTTAAATATTTCTATAAAATAGACTCTTTAATCTTGCTTTTTAGACAGGAACTAATTTTGTTAGATAGTTTTTCTAGATGGACTCCATTTCTTCACTGCAGTTGTATCTTACTGTGCCTGGGGCCATCAAAGTGTGACTTGGAGTGGACGCTCCAATATAAGCTCTGTAAATACTGATTTTGAAGAAATTGAGGTCTACAGTGATACCTTTTTGTCCTCACCTTTTCCCAGACAGGGACCTTACATAACAAAAAGGTTTGTGACTCTGCGGAAACATAACCTATTTTTTAAAAAGATCAAATCTCTTTCCGTTTTGAGGGCAATCTTTAGAGGTTTTGGTAGCAGAGCTCTATGTTTTTAGTAGTAGATCCCATTGAGAAACTGATGACAACTATGCTCAACCCAGAAAAATGAGCATAATTGTCATCAGTTCCCTGGTGGCTAAGATGGTAAAGAATCCACCTGCAATTCAGGAGACCTGGTTTGATCCCTGGGTCAGCAAGATCTTTTGGAGAAGGCAATGACAAGCCACTCTGGTATTCTTGCCTGGAGAATTCCATGGACAGAGGAGCCTGTGGGGCTATAGTCCATGGGGTCACAGAGTCAGACACGACTGAGTGACATTCACTTTCTTCACTTTCAGAAAAATGAACATTTGTACCCACTGTGAAAATTTCATACAATTTGAAGGGAGACCCAATGAAATCCATTTACAGATTACAGGTTAAGAAACCACATATTGTTATATTTTAATATCTGAAAGAATTTGCTTTCTTAAATTTTCAGACTTGCATGAACTTTTTAAAAAAATTAATCAATTTTAATTGGAGAATAATTACTGTGGTGGTTTTTGCCATACATCGACATGAATCAGCCACGGGTGCACATGAGTCCCCTCGTCCTAAACCCCTCTCCCACCTGCCTCCCCACCCCATCCCTCTGGTTTGCTCCAGAGCACCAGCTTTGAGTGTCCTACTTCATTGTGTGAGCTTTAATGTGATATATATGTTAATAAACATTTGCTCTTTGCCTGCATCTGTGGGAGATAAAGGAGAAGTATTGGACATAGCTCCTGAGTTTCTCCTAGACCAAGAGAACACCCAGAAGGTATGGACAGGGTATTGTGAAGCAGAAAGACATTGTCTATCTAGGAAAGGAGTTACTCCAAAGATGTCACCTACAGAAGGTATTAATATTAGAATCTACCCTATAGTGAGGTGAGGCAGTGGTAGGGGCCCAGCTAAAGCCTCTATCTAGGTCAGGATACCAAAAGGGAGCAGCCCGCTCAGTCTAGGCACCTGTATGGTGATGGCAACCATCGTGGGCTTCTCCCTCAGTAAACATACTGAGAAAGTTCTCGACTTTGTAGTGAAAATCAAAACCAAAAGTGAGTGAATATATATGATCAAAAAAAAAAAAAGCCAAAGTTGTTCAGTTAAACATCATACCCACACCTGTATACATACATACAGGATTTAAAAATAATTTACATGCCTAGTTCTCCCGGCTGGTTCTCATGTTCCTCATGAATTCCTTCTTTTTAGGATATTGCCAAAGCCATCAGCCAGGCAGCATGACTTATTTCTGCACAAGTTCTGGAAGGTGCAGCTCTCCTTACTATAAATTCACTGTGCAAAATGTGATAAATGAATTCTCCCTCCCACTGTTGCTAGTCTCACAGGCTTCTAGCAGGCAAGGATTGACTTTACCTAGAAGAACCCTTCTCTGTGGCTTTATGTCTCCTTCCTCTCTTTTACTATCTACTTTTTCTACTGGTAGTAACAAGTATTAAATGGATTCGGATTTAATCTTCAGTACAGCTGTATCCCACCTGCAGATTAGCAGACACTTTTGGCTTTTTTGACACGAGGAAGAGTGAAAGAACTAAAAAGACAAGACCAACATGTAAGAGAAGCCAGTATAAGACAGTGCATAGCCCAATGCTTGATTATGTGATAACAGAATATGAGCAGAATCATGTGAGAAGGCTTTGTAATGCAGGGAGATGTGAGTATGGTATTGAAGTCTAGGTGATGATCATGTAAATTTTGACAGACAGGCTGGATGTGGAAGGAGGATGGAGGAGTCGTCTATTTCCTAGGAAGGCAATGTGATGCAGAGCAAAGAGCAGGAAGCTACAGTCCTTTCATCACACACATAGTTAATGAGAGCCTGTTGTGTGTGCAGGCACTGTGCTGGGTCTAGGCCCATGGGTAGTGAATGCAAGTCCCCACTCCACAGAGGATTCATGAGCTCGGATAAGGCTTGTGTTTAAACCTGACTCTTAGAAATTATCTTGTTCACATGGAGAGAATTTCTCAACCTCTTTGAGCCTCAGTCTCCTTGTTTATAACCTGAATTGTACTAATTCCTTGAGTTTGGTTTGAGTAAAATAATGTAATGTAATCACTTAATAAGCTCTAAAATTCAATGCCAATTTTAGTTACTATTCCAACTAGCACGGGATAGGGTGTATTATTTTTTGAATCCTGAATTTTAAAATATGAATTCTTGGAAGAAGAGAAAGTTGTCGTCTGGCTGGAGAAAGATCCAGTAAGATGCTGGCACTGAGCTTACCTGTCCCTCCTCTACCTGAGTGAGACCTATGTCTGAGATGACAGCCTTGGCTCTGGGCAGAATTAAAGGGGAGAGAGCAGAGTGAAAGGAGAAGAGTAACTCAACATAAAATGAATAGCCAGTGATGGTGAATGAAACACTATAGAAGAAATGGCAGTTCCCACCAGGCTAAATGGGGTGAACACAGATCACAGGAAGGGTGTCACTCAACTTGTATTGAAGAATCTTGTGTGCTATGAGCTTTTGGATGAGGTTGAAACCATGTATATTTAGAAAGTTCATCATTAGTAGTGCTGTTTCCCAAAGCCCACAGTGTTTAAGATCAGCTACAGATACTATATTTCTTCCCAAGAGCTTAGGTTTGAAAGCTATGGCTTTCTTTCCTTTACATCTTTAGAATTTTCTATATGGTTTATTGGTTCTAGTGACCAAAGTACCTTCATCAAGCGGCAATTAAGTCCTTGGGACTGAGCCATGTGCCTCTGTGGGAGGTAATTATAAAAGCTGGATTAATTTGCCATTGAATTATTTATGTAAACATAAATTTTGCAGAGGCAATTAAACCTCAGGTATTTCTTAAGGCATAGATAAATCAATTTACATTGTGTTTGTGCAGTTCATTTCAGAGGAAATGTTTGACAGGAAATAGAAATCTTTGTCAAAAGGCAAAATACCCAAAGAATCCATCCCTCCATTAATTTTCTTTGCTCTCTAAACCTACCCTGTAAAGTAATTTTGTATTTTATTGTAATTCCTTCCAACTGCCAGAGATAATAAGTCAAAAGACATTGAGAGTTTTCTCTTGTCAATACCCGGAAGCCAATCTTCTGTCTATTTTGGTATAATTTAGCGCAGTGAGAATCAACTGATTTCACAGATATTAACTTTATCGAATATACAAACAGAAGTGTTATAGGGAAAATAATTTCTCAGTGAACGGCGGAGATAACTTAGCAATCAGAAAATGCAATCTCCTTTTGGTCTCAAAACTTACTCAAAGGCTGGAGCGTGCCTGAAATCTACCCCCCACTTCTCCCCCACAAAGCAGTGATTTACAGAAATGAAACCTGCGGGATACATATTATGCAAACGTTCTGGGGAAGTGAATCATAGCACAACCAAACTAAAATTGATGGAGCTGCAGTGAAAATAAAGTTATTAAATTTATGGTGAAGGGGAAAATGCAAAAGGTACCACTCTAATGGTATCTCATATATAAAACCCATCAGCTACTTCTAAAGAAGCTGTTGCTTGCAGCCATCACATCCTCTGCCCTTCTTCTCTCATCACGTACTTCCAGCTCTGTCTTAATTTTTGGCCTTCCCTCATCAAGGCAGTCAAGATTTCAGATCCTTTATTTTTACCCCAGGGCATCATATGTATTTTTTCCTTATATACAGGGCCACCAAAGTCAGCTCACGGCCCTCAATCAAAGTCACCCTGACTCAGCTCGGGTGATATTTTCCAGAGCAACTGAATTTTTCATAAATCTAAGTCATCTTTATCTAGATCTTTCCTGGGGTGGACACACTGAAGTATCCTAAGCAGAGAAGTCAAAGACTTCAAAGATGCTAACTGAAATGAACAGATTTATAGCATGTTAAAATAGGAGCTACAGGAAGGTAAGGACATCTCATTATTGACTGAACAGTGAGAATCACTTTTGGTTCCAATTGATGCTTTGCATATTATTGATAATAAACGA
Source organism: Antilocapra americana (assembly GCA_007570785.1). Classification (NCBI taxonomy): domain Eukaryota; kingdom Metazoa; phylum Chordata; class Mammalia; order Artiodactyla; family Antilocapridae; genus Antilocapra; species Antilocapra americana. The sequence continues at coordinate 13,767,795 of ML664161.1, read as the reverse complement.
CACATGACAGATTTCAAGAGCCTGGGCTGCCTTATGTGGGGAGGAGTTAGAAGTGGAAGAGACAAGCTCAAAGAATTTACCATACTTTCAGATTCTATAGGAAGGTGAAACACAAGGTCTTAACTCCATTCTAGTCTATACTGTCTCACATAAAGAGTGGCTTTGTTGGAATGCAAATCTCAGCATTCCTTGACTTAAGACAAATCTTTGGCTTTCTGCTGCTCTTGGTCTAAGGGACCAAATCTTTACTATGGACTGACAAGGCCCTGCATGGCTGGGTCCGTCTGCCTGTCCAGATTTATCCTGCTCTGGGTGCTGCAGGCATACAGCCACTTCTTTGAAAACCCTGTGCTTTTTCTGGCACTGGGCCCTGGACATGCAGTTCATCCACCTGGATACCCCTTTTCTCTCCCTGCCCTAATCCACTGTCTCTTACCCATTTTTCAGGTCTTAAGACAAACTTCACATCTTTAGGAAGAACTCAGATCTTTGCAATGTGTGGAGTCTGTTCTCCATGAATTTCTTTCCCTCCTCATTGATCCAAGTTTTCTGGGCAAAAGACATGCTGGAATAGCAAACAGCTTTGGAGGTTTCCCAGATGGCTCAGTGGTTAAGAAACCGCCCGCCAATGCAGAAGACCCGGGTTCAGTCCTTGGATTGGGAAGATTCCCTGGAGAAGGAAATGACAACCCACTCCAGTATTATTGGACTTCCCTGGTGGCTCAGATGGTAAAGAATCTGTCTGCCGTAGAGGAGACCTGGGTTCAATCTCTGGATCAGGAAGATCACCTGGAGAAGGGAATGGCAACCCACTCCAGCATTCTTGCCTGGAGAATTCCATGGACAGAGGAGCCTGGTGGGCTACAGCCCATGGGGTTGCAAAGAGTCAGACATGACTGAGATACTAACACTAACAGTTTGGAAGCTGGAGCTAGTGTTTCCCTCGAGAGAGACTGGAGACATACCTGCTGGAGACAGCTGAGAGTAAATCTCTCTCCTTCCCTCTCCATTACAGAGTAGAAATGATTTGTCCCCTTCTCCTGTGGAGGAGATTGATTAATATTAATTTCACTTTCTTTCCTGAGGTGTGGATAGGTGGGCGACAGCCTGCTAAGAGCCAGTCTCCTAGAATCTGAGGCTTGTCTCTTATGGTATACCTTACTGCAGAAGTAGGTAATATCCAGCAAATCCTGTTTCTCTGTGGAAACTGGGGAATAGGGAACTGAAACAAAATACTGCCCTGGATGCTGTTTTGTTATGAATAACAAATGATCACTATTTCTTATCTTGTATTTTCTGCCATTATACATATGTAAAACTGGCAGGCTATCTTGTTAGCTTGCAAGTTGGATAAAATTTCAGACCCTTCATGATTTCCGATTTAACACAGCACTGGTCAGATTCCCTCTGTGCTAGCATCGTGTGCCACTCATTTTTGGCATGAGTCACAGTCAATTTTTAAAAAATTAATTAATTAATTATTTTCTTTAGATTATTGTGTTGGTTTTACCATGCGTCACAGTCAATTTCATATTTATCATTGTTGATTTGAGAAATGTTTCTCTCTCCAAGTAGGAGGGCAGTATGTTGTATTTCCCCGCTATTGTATGTCTTGCCTCTAAAACAGTGCCCAGGGCAAGCTTTATTTGTTAAATGTGGAAAGAGCTTAATTCTAACTTAGGGGAGGAGGAAAGGCTTCACCAAGAAGGAGACACATGAAGGGGGAAGGAAATAGACAGTTGGAAACAGAGGATGAGTGTGTCTGGCAGTGGGAACAGAGAAGTCAGTGTTGGACGGAGCAGTGTGGGCTGTGGAACAGTTCCTTGTGGCTTGGGTGTGGACCAGTATGTGTGCGGGGTAATAATGACAAGGAAGTCATTTTCTTGGCAAATGTCACTCTGTTTCTGAATGTAATAAAGCATAGAAAATTGCAAAGTCTAGTGGAAATGAGAGATGGATGTGTTTATAGGGCTTTCATTTCAGAAGGCTAAATAAAATCAGGAAGGGAAGGACTTAAAGGTGCCTAATGATTTTGGGTCCTTTTTTTTTTCCCCTTAACATTGCAAGTGAGGAAAATGATTTATATCTTACTTTTTTTTTTCTTTTCTAAAGTATGCTTTAGCTAAATTATGCTTTACTCTTGAATTTAGTGATGGTTAATACCAAGGCATTTTAGGAATGGGAGAAATAAGAAAAATATTGGGACAGAAAGCGAAATAACTAACTCGGGAAGACGACAGCAACTCTAGTCTGTAAACGAGAAGGTGGGGGCCGGGGTGACGCCGCAGACTGCTGATGTCTGAGGCCACAGCCCCAGGTCGTTGGCTTCTCTGGGTTCTAGGGCTCTTCACAAAGAAGGCATGTCGGCGCGCCCCTTGAGGTGTGGTGAGGCAGCTCTGGGTACAAAATTAAAGCATAGATTGAGCTTAATTTGAACATTCCTGACAGAATTAAAAATGCTTTTGTGTTTTCTTCATTTGTTCCTTTACTTAATTCAAAAATAGAATTGGGAATTAAGCGAGCTCTCTGGCAGTCTCCTAAGGAAAAATGTGTGAGGATATAAAATCATGTCTCAAAAACCTACAAGAAAATCTTTTCTCAGAAATCATCTTCAGCAATTCTATGTACAAAAAAATTATCTTTAATGGGACTGTCATGAATAAGCCTCTATCCTTTTTAATATTTTAGGGCCCTCATTAATTCTTGTTCTTCTGAACTTGGTAAAAATCTCTAGGGCTTTTGATTCATATAAAGCTGCTCGTCTTTTTTACTAAATGGCCGTAGATAGCTATGCCTCTTGAAAGTAGTAAGGTTGGCTTTTTTATGGCTTTCCAGTTTCTCACCTCAGTTTCTGTTGCTATGGGTAGACCTAGTTAAATTCTAGCAGCATTTCCCCCTTTCTATTCCATAGTCATTAATCTTATTTGAAAGGAGAGTCCAGATGAAGCAAACTGGCTTGGAGGTGTGTATAGAGCAAATGTAGATCAGCTACAAGTGATGGCTTAGGGAGCCAGATCAGTTAGGATCAGGTTGGGCTGCACATAATAGAAAAATCCATAATAACGTTATTGAACAAGACATATTTGTTTCTCACATAACATAAATCAGGAAGTAGGTAATTCAGGGCTAGTGTGGTGCTATGGAAGATTTTATTTTCTGAAGATGGCCATAATGATACCTTCTGCTTTTCTTAAATTATGATCTTTCCATTCCCTGTGCTTTTCCTTCAGAGGTGATTCTGAGACCCCCTCTCCTTGAATCTGGGCTTGCCTCAGCCGGTAGAGTGAGTGCAGCAGTGTGACGCCGAGTATCTTCTGGGGCCTGGGCACGAAGGGCTATACAGTGGCTGCTCGTTTCTGCTGCTGTGCCGTGAGGAAGCCCAGGCGGCGGCCATGGGTAGGAGACTGGGCCAGGAGCAAACACGAACCTTCACAGGCATGAGTGAGGAAGCCTACACGATGACTCCAGCCCCATGTGAGCGACCCTGAGCAAGACCTGCCTCACTGAGCCTAGTCAACCCCTAGAACCATAAGACATAATGATAGTATATAATTGCTGTCTCGTGTGACTAAATTTTGCTGGTTTGTTACTCAGAAATATAAGATTGGAAGAGGGACTCAGAAAGGCATTGGTGACACAGACTCCTTCCAGCTTTCTGCTCTGGTTTCTCTAGCACAGCTCCATCGTCCTCATACATCAAGATGCTGCTGGAACTCCAGCCATCACATCTGCATTCCCAGCATCAGGATGGAGGCATAGAAGAAGAGTATACCTTCTTCCTTTCAGGGTAACTTTCTGGAATTCCATACGATCCCATTTGTGGCCAGAAATTTAGTCACATGGTTACTCTGAGCAGCAGAAAAAAAAGTGTGTTAGTGGCTCAGGCATGTCCACCTCTTTGCCACCCCATGGACTGTAGCCTGCCAGGCTTCTCTGTCTATGGGATTCTCCAGGCAAGAATACTGGAGTGGGTTGTCATGCCCTCCTCCAGGGTACCTTCCTGACCCAGGGATTGAACCTTGGTCTCCTGCATTACAGGTGGATTCTTTACCATCTGAGCCACTAGGGAAAGCCCTTTAGCAGCAAGGAAGGCTGAAAAATGAATCCTTTATTTTTAATTGTAATATTCCCAGCTAAAATTTGGGCTTTTGGAGAATGAGCAGAATGGCTGTTGGATTAGACAGTTGGTAGATTTCAGATCTTTTCATGAGCCAAGTGTATGAGTTTTAATGCATGGAACCTGGCACTGTTTTACTGTTTTCATAGTATTTGGGGTTGATGGATAGATGAACTTCTGTCCCTATAACTGGAATGTCAGTATGCTTATTCTGTTATTTCTGTGTTTCTGCGGTAGCTGATAAGCAATACCAGATAAAACTTCATCAGATCTCCTCTTGAAACACCCGCAAATAACCACCAAAAAGTTGGTACCAAAGGCATAAACTTGGGGAAAAACAAAGATAGTTGAGACCAAGAAGACTGTACTTTTACTACTACATGGTTAGGTTTTGATTTTGAAAAACATTGCATGACTTCACATTCTCCGTCCTCGGAGCCAGAACAGTGGAGAGAGGGAAGCCTTGGATGAAGACCAATGATCTCCCTTAATTTTGGGACTTAAGTCCTCCACAATCAATGCATCAGGGAACTGGCTGTCATTGGCCTAGGAATCATCTTCTGAACCATCCACATCTGTTCTGTGTTCCTTGAATCTTCTCCCTACCATGATTCTTCCCCTCTGACTTTCATTTCGGGGTTGATCAAGGAAGACAGCTTCAAGAACTCAACATAGCTGATAGGATGTCTTGCAGGATGGACTATGAGGACCTGTGTCATTGAAGATTCCATCACTTGAGAAAGGCCCTTATAAAGGCAGAACCAGGAAAAAGTGGGAGGGGCCAGAGCAGACCATGCTAGGGTGCGGTGGTCTGGCTTTTCATGGTGAACTCTTCACTGAAAGACTCAGAAAATGTGTAGGAGAAGAGTTCCCTTGATGAATGTTGGAGGGCAAGAAACTGGATGTGCTAACGTTCTCTCTGGGTTTAGATCAGAGAGAGGAAAGGGTCTAGTTCCCAAGTGGCCCAGGAGGGGCTGAGTGAGCCTCTCAACCACCTCCCCTCTGTGTAAAGAGAGAGAGAGAGAGAGAGAGAGAGAGAGAGTACTTATCTCATTCAGAGGGCTGCAAACTAATCTCCCTTAGACTCAATCACATGGAGAAAACTCAGAAACATAAACCTTACCAAACCAATATCACATATTTATTATTTTTTTTAAAGGGCATAGACAAAAAACCTTATGGGAGTTTCTCAGGGCCATTAAAGATTCTGTCTAATGTGTTTGCTGTCCCACAAGCATACCCACAGGCTTGTGTGATGAGAACTGATGTTCAGCATGAGAGCCCACAGACACTGCAAGATTTTCAGTCATCAAATATTCAATTATATTCTCGGTGTTCTATTTACTAAAGCGGAGGCGCAGACATTAACAAAAGGATTTCCGTAATAAGAATTGGTTTTAGTTTCACAGACACTGTACTCTCCTGGTTGCATTTGTTTGCTAGTGTAATTTAGAGTCCCACCAGAAAGCAACCCAGACGATGCCACGAACAAGTAGAAAATGTTGTACATTTGCTTTGGGGTGACCTAGAAACAGAAAAGCATAAAAAATTTAACCACTCCACAGTCTCTAGTCATAGCATTCCAATCCTCTACTCATCTATTCTTTTATTGTTAGCTGCACTTCCTTTTAACATGGGTCAGTGGAGATAAATGGTTATAGAATTACTTCATTCCTGCTCATTTTATTTTGCCATTCAAACATTTTGTTATCAACTGAATACTTGGGTCCTTTCAAAATTTTCATATTGAGGTGCTAATCACCAAAGTAATAGTATTTGGAGGTGAGGGGGCTTTTAGGAAGTAATTAGGGTTAGAACCTTCAAGTTGGTGGGGCCTCATGATAGATCTGTTGCCTTGCAACAAAAGGAAAACTCTTTCTTTCCTTGCCATGTGAGGATACAGTGAGAAGGCAGCCATTGTCAAGAAAGGGAGACGGTTCTCACCAGAAACGGAATTGGCTGGCATCTCAGTCTTGGAGTTTCTAACCTTTAGAACTGTGAAAGGGCTTCCCAGGCAGCTTCAGTAGTAAAGAATCCACCTGCCAATGCAGAAGACCCAGGTTTAATCCCTGGGTTGGGGAGATTCCCTGGAGAAGGAAATGGCAACCCACTCCAATATTTCTGCCTGGGGAAATCCCATGGACAGAAGAGCCTGGAGGGTTACAGTCTATGGGGTCACAAAAGAGTCAGACAGGACTCAGCAACTAAATGACAACAGCACTGTGAGTATTGATATTTCTGTCATTAAGCCGCCCAATTTACGATACTTCATTATGGCGGCCCAAGTTAATATAGATTTCTATCTAATAAAGATGCTGATGCTGATGGTAGCTAACATGTAATTCTAGCCATTTTCTGTGAAAGTGACTCAGTCATGCCCGACTCTTTGTGACCCCAGGGACTGTAGCCTGCCACGCTCCTCTGTCCATGGATTCTCCAGGCCAGAATACTGGAGTGCGTAGCTGTTCCCTTCTCCAGGGTATCTTCCTGACCCAGGGATTGAAGCCTGGTCTCTTTACCATCTGAGCCACCAGGGAAGCCCAGCCAATTGGTAGGCATAGTCTTTGATGGCTTATGTGCATAAGTGCTTTTAATTGCCACATCAGCACGATGGGTCAGGTACTAGTCATTGGTCCTCTGTGATAGAGAAACAGAGGTTAAGTTGCTGAACCTAAGGCCCTTTGGTCAGTAAGTGGTAGAGCTGGGACTCGAACCCAAGACTGTGATTGGAAGGACTCTGTACTTTCCTAATACTAGGTACAGTACTTCAGTTCTAAAAGGCAGCAGTTAATAACTGTAGTTGGCATGCATATTGCTCTTTGTTCTGTAAAACATGTATCTGTTTGCATCTGCTTCTCTTGGCCTCCCCAGGAATGGCTGTTAATTGAACTCGCCTCAAGCGTGGGCATCCCTGGGTCACACGGAGTGCTTTCTCCTCACCCACCCCTTCCCCACCTTCCAGACACTCCTGGAGCCCGCCTTCTCCTTTCAGGCCTCACCATGTCATTGTAGGTCGGCTGTGTTCAATGCTGGGACACATCTTGCTTGCTGTGGGCTTTTCTGGCTTACGGAGCCCACATGCCCATCAGGCCCTGTTGATACCCTCCTGCTTCTCTTAACCAATGGCTGCTTGGAGTTGGTATATAAATTCCTTGGCCCCCTCGCCCTGAGAGGCATGCTTCTGAGGATGTTCCTCACAGGCTCGGAAGTTCTCCTCCTGGGTGATGTGACACTCGGATTGCTTGTAGGGGTAACTTGCTTGAGTACACAAACTTCAGAGCCTGCCTTCTCTTCCCTCACCCCCCACCCCTGAATAAAGTACCTGTGCTTGAATTCCTTGTCTCACATTCTGCTTGAAACGAAGTGTTAATCGTTCAGTTGTGTCTGACTCTGTGACCTTGTGGACTGTAGTCCGCCAGGCTCCTCTATTCATGAAATTCTCCAGGCAAGAATACTGGAGTGGGTAACCATTCCCTTCTTCAGGGGGTCTTCCTGACCCAGGGATCGAACTTGGGTTCAGGAACATTGCATATAGACTCTTTACCATTTGAGCCACCAGGGAAGCCTAGTGGCCCCGTGTTCTTGGGTGACCATGATGATGTACTTTGTCTGGCACTTTAGCATACCACTATCCTAACTTCTCTCCCCAGTCATGTTGTGAGGGTATATTTTCCCCCTCCTGACACCTAGATGCTCACATGTGTTTCTATATATGCATCCACACCAAGTGGCTTGTGAGATTTTCGTTCCCCAACCAGGAATCGAACTTGCATCCCCTGCCTTGGAGGCACATAGTTGGAATGCCTGGACCACCAGGGAAGTCCCTGAGTCTTGTGTGTTTTGAATTCAAGAGGGATGTTATGGAGATGGGCCAGCCTACTCATCGCAGCCTGCGGGGACAGGGCTGGGTGCGTGCCGAGCCGCCGGGCTCTTACAGTGACTCACAGAGCCCTTGCTGTGTATCACTCGTTCTCACTCTTAATCACACGCTCTCTTGAGATGCCTGACGAACCCTTGAGTGTAGGTTTGGTCACTCATTTGAAGCCTCGGTTATCTTGATAGTAGCAGCTCTCTCACCCTGATCTGGATTTCCCCTGGTGCTGAGTGCTTCCGAAATGCTTCCCAGATGCTTGAGTTTGGAAGGGTGGATACTGTTTTCGATTTTGTAAGCTATTCCACATGTGCTGTGTGCTTTCCCTTGAATATCTGTCATAACGGGGGTTGTTCTTTATTAAAAGTTATTATTAGAGTGATTTATCAGAAGTTCATTCAAAATTCTTTAATTCCAAGTTTGTGTTAGGGCTAAATGCAGGCTAGAGTTTATCTTTTGCAGAGGAAAAAGGAAAAGAGGGCCTGTTATGTCTGGCATAAACAGGTTTGTCTGGGAAATACTTATCTAAGTAAGAGAAGATTTTTTTTATTGTTTAAGCTGCTAGTTCACATACACTTATAAGGAAAGCAGAAGCCAATGGAAACCAGGCTTCATTACAGTTTTTACAAACTCTTCTTATTTACTAATGCAGAATGTTTGCCAGGTGGCACTGGTGTTTAAATGAGTAAATGCAGGAGGATTCATTCATGGCCAGGGTTCATGCCACATCTCTGCACTCATGGTGCTGTCATCCTGGGATCCCCGACTGGAATCTAGATTCTGTGGTGCTGTGTTGTCTGTGTGTGTGCTTACTGAAGAAGGGACAGTTGGGTAAGCGTGAACCTTGCCCTCGTGGGTGGTGTAATGTGCACTCTTTGGGTGGCTGCCTGGCTCAGCGCTCCAACCTGCTCTGACCCATAGTCAAGGACTCCAGCTGCCATCTGCCATTTTTGGTCCAATATGATCTTGCTATCTTGACTATGGCTAATTTTTTTCAGTGATATCTTCTGACTATAAACTGAGCCATATAAATTCTCTGTCCTTGGAATTTTAGAATTTGACCTAAAAGCAGTGAACCCATGAGTGATTAATGGGACATTAATTCCAATGTTTCAGACATTGTCCCCTGTGGCTATACATTAAGATCAACTGGGGAGCTTTTGAAACATACTCGCTCAAGGGCCCCACCCCCAGAGATTTTGATGTAATTTGTCATAGTAAAGCCAGGACATTGCTTGTTTTTCACGTTTACCCATGTGATTCTATTATGTACACATAATAAGAAGGTTTCAAGGTTACGTAATAAGAAATAGGAAATTACCAATGAAGTCTCTGAAGCATCACAAAGTCCTCCTAGTACCCTTCTAATCAATTCTTTCTCTCTCTCCTTCAACATCTCTGCATTTAGTCAGAGTTAGTGTTTATTTCTCACTACTCAAAGACTATTACTATAGCTAATATCAGTCTCAGAATTGCCATCTTTGAAATATTTTTGTTTATGGAAATGTATCAGTTAGTCACATGACTTCCTATTTTGCTGTTATGCATCTGAGGTTTTAAAACTAGCTGTTTTAAAATTTTCTAACATATTTTTTAAAGGGTCAAGCATATTCCCTTAAGACATGGTTATTTGTTTCCTTAAGGTTTTCAGGAACTAATTCTATTTCATTATTTTAGCTTCCTTCCTGTTTTCATGTCTGCATAACTCGTGTCACACTGGCCTGACTATATAACTTTTGAGAGTTAACAATGAATACGGGCAGCTAGGATGTGAGTGTGTGCGTGTGTGTGTGTGTGTATGTATTTTAGTAGTATTGCAGTGCCAGTCCTCACTTTAATATGTTGTCAAATGCCTCATTTACCTTCCTTTCCTGGCTTTCCCCCTTATTTCTACATGATTTCAAAGGTAGAAACTTCATTTATTTGAGCATTTTCTTGCTTGCTATCAGTCTGAAAAGCAATTGTCAATAGCCTATACTGGTTTGTATCATCACTCGTACATAGATTCACCCATACACATGGTCGAGTTGCAAGTGGCCCAGTGTCTTTGGCATGGTTGCTAGTGACCAGCTGAGACTCCTGATACCAGACTCAGTACGTGTGTGTCCCCAGCTGTACTGACCAACTGGCACATGGCATCATGCTGGCACAGAGGTCCTATCCGTCAGTCCCGCAAACATGCCATTCCACCTAGGATAGAACCAGAGGGCCCATTCGTCCCTCTGCACTGTCAGCAGAAATGTCCTTCACAGTGGCTTGCAATGATTTTGTTGGCATGAAGGAGATCCATTTAATAGCATAACTTACTTCAGAGCCTTAAAGTTCAGAGGACCCAATGATTTTTTAAATTGAAATGTAGTTGAGGTACAGTATTATATCAGGTTTTGGTATGTTATTAATACATAGTGCTGTGATATTTGCATACAATATAAAATGATCACCAGGAGTCTAATACCATGTGTCCCCATACAAAGCTATTATAATGCTCTGACCATATTCCTAGCCTGTGTCTTCCACCCCAGTGGCTTATTCATTTTCTTCTGTACCGCTCAACTCCCTTCGCCTGTCTCACTCAACACTCCACCCACCTCCCATCTAGCAGACCACCCATTGTTTTCTGTATCTGAGCCTGTTTTTGTCTATTAGCTTTCATATATAAGTGAGATCATATGGTATTTGTCTTTCTCTGACTTATTTCACTAAACATAATACTCTCTATGTCCACCCATGTTGTCACAAATGGCGAGGTTTTTTTTTTTTAGTAGCTAAGTAAGACTCCCTTTTGCGCATAGAGATAACATCTTTTTTGTCCATTCATCTACTGATGGACACAGGTTGCTTCAGTATCTTAGCTGTTGTAAGTAATGCGGCAATGAACATTGGGATGCCTGTGTATCTTGTTGAATTAGTGTGTTTATTTGGGTAAATACACAGAAGTGAAATTGCTGGATCCTATGGATGTTCTGTTTTTAGTTTTTTGAGAAACTGTCATGCTGTTTCCATAGTGGCTGTACCAATTTACATTCCCACCAACAGTGTAGGAAGGTTGGGAGAAGTCAGTGATTTTTAACTGAAAACATTAGTCACAAACAAGGGTTAGTAATGTTATTCCTGTCTTGAAGTTCCATTACCTAGGATTGCAGTGAAGAGCTTTGTGAGTCACTTGGATTCACCGGCTATGCTTGTTGATTTTGAAGTATGGTGCTGCCTTGGATCCGAGAAGATGCCCACTACTCTTCTCATCTTTAGTGTGTGACATCCTTTCTAGTTTGTTTTAAAGTGAAGAATGGTAAATTGGGTTGGGAATCAAGAGGTAACCAAGAGATATATAACCAAGAGTAAAATATCTGCATTTATTTCTATCACAAGGGTTGAGTGACCTCTGATTTAAGTAGGCTACAATCTGATGGTGAAAGTGGAAATCGCTCAGTGGTGTCCGACTCTTTGCCACCCCATGGACTATACAGTCCATGGAATTCTCCAGGTCAGAATACTGGAGTGGGTAGCATTCCCTTCTCCAGGGGATCTTCCCAATCCAGGGATCGAACTGAGGTCTTCCACATTGTGGGCAGATTCTTTACCAGCTGACCCACTAGGGAAGCCTAAGAATACCAGAGTGGGTAGCCTATCCCTTCTCCAGCAGATCTTCCTGACCCAAGAATTGAACTGGGGTCTCCTGTATTGCAGGTGGATTCTTTACCAGCTGAGCTACCAGGGAAGCCCTCAAATCTGATGGTAATTCATGAAAAAATTGCCATAGCATTCATTACTGTGTCACTCAAAGATATCCAGCCATCAGGAGTTATCATTCCTTTGATACTCATAAGCAAACAGAGCAAAATATACTCAAGGCCTATCTCATGTATAGTTGGGAATCCTAGTATCTCTGGGAGGTGGAGGCTGGGGAACTAAACTGTTCCTAGCATGTCTGTTTGTGTTTTTTTCTTGCTTATGCTAAATGGTTTGCTGTCCTTCATCTGACCTCCTGGTCTGTTTCTCCCCTTCTATCCTTTCATCAATTCCCATATATGGAAGACAATTTTGCCTTTAGTTTTCTACCACATTTCTAAGATATCTAAGACATCTCAGACAGTGACTTTGCTGAAAATCTAGAGGTAAAGCCTGTGGGTGGGGGTGCATGCATGTTACAGGCTGAGCTCTAACCTCTGGTACCTCAAGTTATTGTTGTTGGTCAGTGGCTAAGTCGTGTCTGACTCTTTGTGACCCCATGGACTGCAGCACACCAGGCTTCCCTGTCCTTTACTATCTCCCAGATTTTTCTCAGATTTTTGTCCATTGAGTTGGTGATGCTATCTAACCATCACATCCTCTGCCACCCTCTTCTCTTGCCTTCAGTCTTTCCCAGCATCAGAATCTTTTCCAGTTGGGTCAACTCTTCACATCATGTGGCCAGAATATTGGAGCTTCAATTTCAGCATCACTCCTTGCATTGAATATTCAGGGTTGATTTCCTTTAGATTTGACTGGTTTAATCTCCTTGTAGTCCAAGGGACTCTCAAGAGTCTTCTCGAGTACCACAATTCAAAGGCACCAGTTCTTCGGTGCTCACCCTTCTTTATTGTCCAACTCTCACATCCATACATGACTCTGGAAAAACCATAGCTTTCAGTATTCAGATCTTTGTCAAAATAGGGTTTTTAAAGAGATAATTAAGTTTAAATGAAGTTGAAGGCATGGGTCCTAATTCAACATGACTGATGTCCTTAGAAGAAGAGAAGATTAGACTCAGGTACAAACAGAAGAGAGGATCACATGAAGACACAGGGAGAAGAAGATGTCCATCTAGCAGCCAAGGAGAGAGTCCTCAAAGAAATCAACCCTGTCGACACTTTGATCTCAGACTTTTAGCTTCCAGCATTGTGAGAAAATTCTGTTGTTTAAGCCACCCAGTCTGGGATAACTTGTTCTGGCGGCCCTTGAAAAATCACTGCTGGGGCTATTGCAGAGCAGAGCACTGCACAGGAAATGATTTACAATTGAATAGCAGCCATCTTTATTTCACAAATGTCTTGGCTTCCTTCACACTGAAAATTTCTCCCAGCAATCTTTTCTTCTTAAGATCTGGTCTTTCCCCCTACATTTGTCAGTGCCTTCCTTTCTCCCCATTCTGCCTCTAAAGAGGAGGAATGCTGACCTTTGTCAAGAAGAGATGCACTTCTTAGAGAGCACTCGGCTAGGGGAGCTCTTGGTAGCAGACAGAGAGGCCTGTCAGTTCCTGCAGATTGCACCGTTTCCAAGCTGCGGGGTTTGGTGTCGGTTCCTGAGCCTCTTCATCCATCAGTGCCCTTACCTGTATGCTGCGGATAGCGTTGGCACTTACCTTTCTGGAGTTGTTTTGATGATTAAATAAAACAGCGCATGTAAAGCACTTAGCAGAATGCTGAGCTCAACAGATACAAGCTGTTATGATGTCACCGTCCCACCAAAGCGGTGCATTAGTGGATGTAGCAAAGGATGATAAATTGACGCAGGTGCCCAACCAGCCTGTGCACCGAGATGAAACAAGGTCACATTTACTCTGATGCACAAATGGAGCTGGCAGGCCCATCTCTTTGCATTAGTGCCTCTCTTCTTTTCTGAGCTCTGCTGTCTTTACTCCTCGGGGCTCTGGCTCAGGCTCTTTGAAAGCCCGACAGCAGCAGAGTGGGCCTGGATAAGGGGGCCACAGAGCAGGCGCTTGCCTGCGGTACAGCTCAAGGTTTCCGGCTCTCGGAAGGTCTAGCCCAGGTCACAGCACGGGAGAACAGAGTTTGGAGTGGAAGTCGTAGTTAATAATAATGTCTGTGTGTATGCGTGCATATTTCTTGGGGACCTGATGTTGCTATAAATTTGCAGGATAGGATTCAAGCATACAGAGGATTCACCTTGATCCGCTTTACCAGAGCCAGTATAATTTTGTCATTGTTGAGGCATAAGTAGAAACAGCTTACATTAACCTGCTGGCATCAGCTCATTGTGAGATGGATCAGCCTAAGCCCTTGCATCTCCGTGGCTGCGGATGAGCTCCATTTATAACTCAGAAGTAATGAGTGCAGCTGTCTGTAAGGAGCCAGCAGTCAGAGCGCACCCCAACGATGTGCCTGCCGTCCCAGGGAGATAGCGCTGTAGGCTCCTGGGGCGAGGACAGTCCCGAGTGACCCTAGTCCACTGCCATCAGGGGTATAAGTTGAGCGAAAGTGTCAGTATTTCTGGCGTTGAGTCTCGACTTCATCTCCTTGGAACTCTTCCTTTGTCTGTGTACTTAATAAAAGGCATTGAGGAGAAGGCACTGTTCAGTGCCTGACGTTTTGTCTATTGTGAATCCTTATAATTTCTCACATAGAGCTTTTAGTGGGTAGTTATTAATTACACACGGTATGGATTATACAATCAATATGCCTGAATTCCTCTAAATTATCCCACAATTTGATCACAGAGTCATCCAGTTAACAAGACAGAAATAACTTTTAAATGATGTCTAATTACCACCCTAACAGCCAGATGTCAGTTTTTAAAAGCAGGTCACAGATCAAAAGGCATTTTTCACGACTGTCGGGGAGAGGACGGTGGCTGGTGAGTGTGCGAACTAGAGCAGGGTGGGGGAACTTCATTTCTGTTTGAACAATGATGCTTAGCGATGGAGTTTGTCTGGGTCCTGCATGTCATAGTCAGACTATGGGGTGACCCTGCCCAGCATATGCCTGGGCTGCGGAAACTACTGGAAGAGCTTCAGATATACGCTGAGTTGGGTTATCTGGAGACAGTGCTGTTTTGTAGGTGATAGAAGTGGACACACGGTGACTGTGGGGGTGGGAGGTCAGAGGCAGCCCCCCTGTTGTCTCTCACTAAGTGAGACCCTCACAGAGCAGCAGGCAGCGCAGGCGCCGAGTCACTTTTCAGTGTGTGAGCTCTCAGTCGTCCCCCACTCTGCCATCCCATGGACTAACCACCAGGTTTCTCTGTCCATGGGATTCTCCAGGCAAGAACACTGGAGTGGGTTGCCATTTCCTCCTCCAGGAACTCTTCCTGACCTAGGGAACAAGCTCGCATCTCTTGAATCTCCTGCATTGGTAGGCAGGTTCTTTACAGAGCGGCAGGCAGCCTAGGCAGTGTGTCACTTTTCAATAGCATCCCTCAATCCATTTTCAAGAGAAAAGCCTCAAAGCTGCCTTGGTTTTTTTTTTATTTTCTTTTTCTCATCTGTGTCTGGACATGAGCATGTCAGGGGCTGATGAGCAGTTTCATTTTTTCATTGTCATAATTCTATTTAATAATTAGTAATGTAAAATGTGAAACTCTGCATCTTCTTGCAACCAGGGATGGTCTCTATGGGATCAGTGAAGCTGTTTCATTTGTGTGAAAGATGTAGCCTTGTCATAGGTATTCCTGTGTTTCTGAATTGGCCATTGTGCATACATAGGCATACAGTTGGACTGGCAGGCTCAGGGGGTGATGTGAGCTCCCAAGTTTCAAAGAGGCAGAGAAGGGCAGTAAAGGCAGTAAAGCAAGTTGCCTCTGAGATTGTAGGGATGTGTGTTCTAACCACAGATTTACTACTTTTTTGTATACTTTGGGCAAGATAAGTTGAGGATAAAGTGTACTTTAGTATGACACCTCTTTCCTAGCGTTCTTGTGAACATTATACAAAATGCTCTAACTGAAGTGTGGCCCTTGGTACGTAGGTCACAGTAACCTGGGGCTGTCACCGTCATCAAGCATCATCATCAGCGCTGTCCATCATCATAACCATCTTGTCTGCTCATAGTTTCATAAACATAAGAAATCAATTCTTGCTTTCCCATTCTGGTCAATATGTGAGATCAAACCTGGCTTGACTCTAACCTTCTCCCATCGCCTCACTCTTCCTGTCCAGGACACTCTGCTGTTCCACTCTGGCCTAACTTTGCTACTCTTTGCTGCCCTGTTTTCTAACTTCTCTTTATACCTGCCTCTTCTCCCCAGTGAAGGTTCTGGAAAGCTGAAAGTTGCCCCACCCTTGTGTTTGTCTTAGCAATTCCATACTGAGTTCATACAATAAGAAGTCAACACTTACTTAAATGAGGAATAAAAATGTGTGCAAACTTATTAAGTATATTCACGTGGTGAAGTGAGTGGATCAGGATTCAACTGCACAGAACGAAGAAGTTGGGAAAGACCTCTGAACTCATCTAGTCCAGCTTTTATTTGAGAGGTGGGGAAATGGAGACTCAGAGGAGCAATAGACACTTGTATTCGGAGCTTTAAGTGTGTTTCTTTGCTTGAACTGTATCATGTTCAGTAAAAGTTCACATAACATTTATGTCCTAGTAGACCTTAAGATGAAACATTTGCCGTGGAAGCCTATTGGATTCTTGGTATGTGGACTGCCAGAAAGCATCCCCTTAAAATTATTTCCAGGATTTAAACAAAATGATGAACAATTCATCATATTAATCATTGTTTTCATAGCCCAGACCACTGTGTCTCTGTTTTCTCACAAGAGTGGGGACTTGAAACTGCCGGCCCTGCCCTGACCCTTTCCCTTTCCCTTTTTTTTTTTACTCAAAGACAGAAGTAAAGATGAATGGAAAACAAAATAGAAAGCCCAGAGATAAATCCCTTTTCCTTTTTAATGAACCTGATTGCAGGTCTACTCCCCTCCTACATGCAGCCCATGGAACTCAGCATAAGCTGACCCTGTTCTGCCCTACAGACAGATCATGATTGAGCTAGGACTTCAAACCAATCAGATTAATCTTACAGGCAGCCAGTTCAAGAATGGATATGTTTTAGTATTTTGACCAATAAGCCAAGAGAAATGACTTGTGAGGGCTCTATGGGAAAATCCTTCACCCTCCCCAGGGTGCACCTGGGAACCATTCTTTTTCCCACTGAATGTGAAGAGCGTGCCATATGGCCCAGGTTTGTACTGGAAACACTCTAAGGTCACAAGAGTAACCAGCTTCAGGATAAAATAACATACTGGACAGCAGAATACAGCATGAAAAGGATATGGGTTCTTCGTAAATACTGTCCAGCTGCAAATCATCAACAACGCTGCCCCTGGACTTCATGCGAACAACAAAGTCCCTTGAGGTTTAAGTCCATCTCAGTGGGTGTCTGTTGCATGCCTAGCATTCTACCAGAAGCCTTCATGGGAAGGTGCGTGCCTGCAAGTACAGAATGGTTTCCTGGCAGGTAACAAAGTATTAGTTGTAATGCAAATTAACATTTTGTAAAACTTGCAAAATTGAAAACTTGCAAAACCCTCCAGAGAGTTCTGAACTATTTCAGTGCTTCAGGACCATCTAGAGATTTCCAGAACAGTGATTTCTTAAATATCACACTGTAACTCCTCTAACAATTCTAAAGATCTATGACTATCTGAAAGCTTACTGGACACTAGTTTGGAACTAGCACTTGATGAAAGTTTAGAATTTTGTAGGCTGACTTTTAATAGCAAGGATGATGCTGAAGGAAGAACTCTTATATGCTTAAGGTCTTTATTAAATTGCTGCCACCCCTCATTTGAGCTATAGAAGTTACTAATAATGGTCATAAGATTAATTGTTATGCACTTACTCTGTGCCAAGTACTTTATAAACATTTATTTGCCCATCTAGTTGTTCTAACTACTTTGGTGTTATTGTCTTTATTTAATAGATCAGCAAATTGAGGCTCAGCAGAAGATATGAGAGACAACCACAGTTTCAGTTTATGTTCTAAGTGTTTAGAATGTAGGCTGTTAGCTGGTACGTTGTATTGTCTTAAAACATTAGCATTTTGCTCATTGATTCATAGTAAACAATGAATATTCACTAAGTGCCAGACACTGTTCTAGGCCCAGTAGAATACATTAGTGAATAAAATATTGCTGCTGTGGTTGAGGTTACATTCTTGTAAAGGGAGATAGACTTAAAAAACAAATGCATAAGCACACACATGTACGTATGTATCATGTAAAATGCTTACACAGTGTAAAATGTAATGACAAAAGTTAAACTGGTTGTGTGATTTCATTACAAAAATATTAACATCTAGTGAGGGAAACTGTACACCTAACAAAACTGGTGCATTTTGGCTCTAGGGAAAAATCCTGGCTTGGTCAGATTGCAAAAATGAAGTCCCTGGCTCGTGGTCGGAGGGTGCAATCTCTAATGTATGCCAGTAGGTGGCAGTCATGCCCTGCAAACATTTCCGACAGGAGCCCGCTTGGCACTTAGAGCTTACAATGACTTAAGTTCTTTGATTTTATAATGCTAGAGCTTCCTATGCTATCTAATTATCTCTGTTGAATGGGTTGGGTCTACGAAAGTCTTAATCAGTGCAATTTGAAATACAGGTAATGTGGCTGTGTAATTTTCAGTGACAATTTATACAACTTTCATTTTAAGGTAGTCCTAAAAATGTTGAACATATTTTGTTGAAGCCTATGAATTATATTTATGTTCATGATAAACAATCAGACTGCATGATGAAAATAGGATTATGGAAGTGCAGCATTTTGCTAAATTATATAGTCAGAACACATGTAAGAGTTGAAAATCTAATAAAGGTTTTCACAGAGGAAAATGCAATTGAAAAATAAAAACCATTCCTGGAAATTGATATGCCTTTTAATCAAGCTTGCAAAGTTTCTCTGAGAATCTGTGCTATTTTAAAGGAAGGAGAACTTTGCAATCTGCTGGATTTAGAAAGAAAAGGTATGTACATTTTGAGTTTTAATGCAAGACCTTTTGGTATTATCCTCACCATCATCCTTGTCATTTTTCTTTCAAAATTAGGTTGAGGGGTTAGAACAGGTAAATTTGTAGCACAGGGGCATCATTTGGTCTTTTCAAGCCACACTGATTTTTTTGCAGTAAGTGGTTGAGCCCCAGTGTTGGGTGAAACCCGAGATAGGAAAAGTGAAGGGAATTTTAAAGGAGGTGTCTGTCCTGTGCTTTGCTTTGTGTTGTTTGAAGGTGCAGCCAGCCGCTGCCCTGGAAAGCTTCCTTCTGTAAAGTGCTGTTATACTTGCGAGTCTGTAGCTTTCTGCATTTGCTGAGAGTGTTATTTGCTTTCTGTCAGATTTACTGTTTGAATTGCAAGGCAACATCTTACTTTAAAAGCCTCAAATCCCTTTTCTTGCATTAAGAAGCTACCCATCAATTAGTATTCACCAAAGACATCTTGCTGGTGTCTGCATCAGCCAGTGAATGTGTGACTTGGTTCCTTTTGTGTTGAAGACCCGAGGATTCTAGTGCTTTCTCTTCTACATGTAATCCGGAAATAATTGTGTTTCAGGAAGTTGCTGGATTTTTGTAAAGGAAATGCCAAACTCACATGTGTTTCAGTTGCTAGCCTAGCATTATGTTATTATATTACTCTGATATTACTGTTGGATACATTTATTTTTGTTTACTCTCTTTCCCTCTTGGAGTATGTGTGCCTAGTAATCTCAATAATAACAAAATGGCATTTTCTTGAATTAAATTTCACTTAGGAAGTTGAAACCTGTCCTTTACCTTTTATTCTTAAAGGGTGGCAGGAGAGTGTAAGGAACTTTTCAATTCTCAGAAGAACTCTGAGTCTCTTTTCTCAAATCCTTTCTGGGAAGTTCAGCCACTCATCTGACTGTGGTCCCTGGTTCTTTCATAAATTGGATTCACTCCAGTTTCTAACTATGCTAAATTCATCTCAAAAAGTCATGTCTTATGCCTTCCACGTCTATCCTAACTAAACCTTAAAATTAAAAAATAATCCAAGATTTGTGGCCAATAGGTTTTTTAAAACCCCACAATTTGTTTCTCTTTTGCTGCAAGACCAAAGGGAAAAAAACCCATGAACTGGTAATAACAACCAGTCTTGAGCTGGGATAAGATGGAAGATGAACTAAAATTGGTCAAAATGTCTATAGAAAAATAAACAAGAAAATCTTTCTTTGATTTTGGTTTAGTGATTGTCCTGAAGATGTTAACCTAACGATACTTGGGTAAGAAATCACAGAGCATATAAGGACTGCCAACTTGGAAATCTTTGCATAAGTCCATTCAGTGTTGATCCTGGGACTCTGTCTGCAAGTACCAGGGAGAGTTTTCTTCAAAATGTCTCAGTAGAAACTGGATCAGGGTGGGAGAGCCTTTGATAGAGCAAAGCTGAGAGATTAAAGGTAAGTCACTTGTGCAATGTGGCGTTTCAACAGAGTGACAGCCAAACAGCATCCTTTCTACTCCCTGCCTTTACTAAATGTATCTTCCTTGGAATGTTAAGGTGGAAGAAAAAAAAAAAATCAACATTATTTATAGCTAAAAAGAAAACCTTTTACGAAGCCATAGGAAAGTGGGGACCCAGTGCAGGTTTCTGAAGTGTCTGAAGAAAGACGGCATGGCTCACTGCTTCTAAATTAGATCACAAATTTGCTGGCTGATGGCAGCATCTTCATGCTCACCCTAAAGGCAAAGATCTGAACAAATTGCATTTTAATATCTTAGGTTCATTTATCCCTGCTGAGATCACACAGAAGCAAAGAAATACACACGCGGAAATCCAATAGGCCCCAGGGACTTGGAGAGGCCAACAGTGAGAGCAAAAAGAAGCTCTCTGCTTCCGCAGCAGGCAATACCCTTTGTTTTGCATGTGTCATTGCTCTGATGGACCACACCTTTCTTCGATAAAAAGGGGCACGATGGAGTTGAGAGCCAGACCTCGCTTGTTGAAATGTTCATGGAGTTTCGCTCTTAAACCCTCACTTGTCCCATACCCAGAAAAGATGCTAATGTTGACCTAAAACTCAAATAACATGTTTTTGTGAGAGTGTAATGACTCTGAAGGATAAAAGCAGGAAAAGGTAACAGAAGGTGTGACCGGAGAGGGGGGCTACTTTAGGCTGGGCTAAGATGTTCCATCTTTATTAAACAGAGGTGGTTCTTGGGAAAAACAGGACATTTCAGAGATTGGAAATGATTATTGTGGAAGAGGCATGTGGATGGTAAAGAGGAGGCAGATCATTTAGGAGACTGTTGCGATGCTTGCAGTAAAGAGAAGTAGGGGCTAAAAGAAGGAAAATGATGGGAGGAACTGAGATAAGAAAATTGAAGAAAGGACAGGCATGAGTCGGCAGGCTTAGGGAGGCTTAGCAGCAGCTTGGACACAGCAACCAGAGTGAGGGGAATTCCAGTCCTATGAGTTCCTGGGCCTGGGTTGCTCTCCAGCTGGTGCTGCTGCTGACAAAACAGGATCCCTGGGGATATAATCAGGTTTGAGGTGAGACAGCAATTCCATTTTCAGCGCAGAGTGTGACAGATTTCTGAGGGAACTGTGTCGAATTGTCCATGGAAATAGTGAAAATGTGAAACTGGGGTGTGTGAAGGTCTGACCTGGAGGTGTTTGCGGACAGAAGATTTAGGACATAAGAAGAAAATTTCCTTGGCAAGTTTATGTGTCATCTAAAAATTTATTTTGCTTTTTATTCTTCAGTATATATATATGTTTTTTCTTAACATTGTTTTACAGCTGAGCTTGACAAATAGTTAAATGAAAACAAATCTTAAGTATATAAATTGATATTTATATTTTTTTTAACACGAGAATAGCTTTTAATATTACTTACAGCCAAGAAGCAGCAATACTTCTGAGTATTACGGCCTATACTCTAGTATGGACCCCAGGTTGTATGTAGCTGAGAACTTGACTTCAGTGGTCACTTTTAGTAATGCAAGGGATTGTCGAAGGAGAGAATAGAGAAAGGAGGCTAAAGGGCTCTATTGACACATTGGGGACAAGCCTATAATTAAGAGGAAGAGGAAGATTAACCCAAGAGATGAGAAAATTCAGGGAATTTGTGCTGCTGGTACCATGGGGAGGAGGAGATTAAAACACAGATGGTCAGCTCAGTCAAGTGTTCCCAAGAAAGCTTCAAGGATGAAGAAAGATTTTTAGATCAGAAATGAAGGTTGTGGGAAGAGATTCCTGCAGAGTAAAGACGGTGGAAATCAGATGCCAAAGTTAAGGAGTAAGCTGACTAGTGAAGAAGTAGCAGAAGGTGAGTTTCTAATGAAAAGACCTGGGTGTTTGAAGGCTGATGGGAGCAAAGTAGTGGGTTGGCCAAAAAGTTTGTTTGGTTTTTCCATTACATATTATGAAGAACCAGCATGAGCCCCATAGTTTCAAAGGCAGGACAGAAAATACAAGTGAGGCAGAGGAGAACTTCATTCGGGGGAGGCAGGAAGCCTGGGTGGGTAGAAAGAAAGACTTAAACCCGTGTGAAGCCACAGATGCTAGATACTGTTTCTCTCCTCTATGTCTAGCAAAACTACAAGGAATTTAGTGGTTTAAAAAAGTTGTTTTGTAAAGTCATGGCAGATCTGGGTGATACTAAAGGCAGCATTTATCTTTGTTGGGAAATGACCTGTGGGGAGCCCGGTCTGCTGTGATGGGCTTGTTGCGTGCTGATACGGCCTAGGAGGGCCCTCCCTGCCGAGCTGGGGCTATGGGGATGCGTCTGCCGTAATCCAGTGACCAGCTCTGCCTCCTTGCTCTCATTCAGTGGACTGTTCCAGGCCATAGGAGCACGCTAATTTAATTATTGCCGCCCTTGCTGAGAGATATTCTCTAACATTCTTGGGCTTGAGAACTATGGTGGAAAGCATAGCTTAGGTTGGCATTTGACGCTGCTGAGATGCCAGGATTGCAAGATTCACATCCCATTCCTGGAGAAAACTAAAACCTGTTTGCCAAGCGTGCTAAAAGTGCACAGAACATCCTTGAATCCGTTAGAGGTTGAGCATACATTTCTTTTGCCAGTTTGGCCAACGTAATATATATACTTCCTTTCCAAGTTGAGGAAAATGAACCGACTTTCCCCAGTTCCCTAGAGGGATGTCAGCTTGCTACTCTTACTTGTACCTCTCATCAAACATCAGCGCTAATTATGACTGATTAGGATGAGTTGGATTTGTTGACAGAATATCTAATGTAGCTAATCAACTCCAATTTTTTTTCAAAGTTAATTTTGTAAATGTATTCCAACTGAAGCACCATGGGGTAAGAACTTTACTTGTTACAGCTCTTGATCTATCAAAAAATAGAAATATGACATAAACTATTGTATTACACCTCCCTTAAGTTACTTAGGCTTATACCTGAGAAAAGCAAAGAAAGGAATTCCTAGGGGAATAACTTATCTTCAGAAGCTGTGTATGCTATCAATGAACCCAGTGGTTCTCAGATGCCATCTATCTTGTGATTGATTACTCAAGAATTCCTCATTTGTAACAGTGGATTTTATTGAAGGTTACTTAATGTCATGTCTGAAAATGGAGACTCAAATCCATTTCACTTGGGTGCATTAGCAACATTTCCATGTGTTGAATGGAGGTATGTCAAAACACTGCAATACTGATGCTGAGACTTTTGAACTAACATTTCGGTATCCATGAAACCAGAGCTATAAATGTCAGCACTAAGTAGCCTCTCTTAGCCAATGTAAATATTCTGAAAATATTCTGATCTGACAGAGTAATAGAAAATTAGTTTAAATCTAACCTCTACAAAATTCTCCCCCAAATCACCTTAATACTTTTCTTAGAGATGGGTTTTTCATTTTCACAATACTGCCTCTGCACCCCAAAGTGCTTTGAGTATGCTCTCCATTGGTCATCCTGGGATTTGGGTGTTAAGGTTTTTTTCTTCTTTTGGTTTGCTTAAATTCCATACCTCAGTTTTCAATGGCAGGAGATTTGATTTGTATTAAATATATGAACTATATAGTCCATGTGATTGCAAAGAAATGGACAGGACTGAGTGACTTTCACTTTCAACTAACACTCAAGGCATTGTTTACATGGTAGTTCATTTTTCCAAATTAAACTTCCAAATTTTAATCACTTAAAATTCCTGTTGATTCCTATTGTATGTATACATTTTTGGGTAAGTGGTCTCATGTACAGAAACCCAACCTCATGGTCTCAGAGGTTATCATTAAAATACTTATTTCATATATGTGTATACACAGGGGTTATAGAAAGACCAAGGATTTCCACAGTTAAACTTCCGAGGTTTGACTGAAGTTGGTAAGAAGGCTATGAAATATGTGATTTTAACCTTTGCCTATTACCATGTAAATCGTTTAGTTTCAGAATGTTTGCCCTGGAATGAGTGAAGGTTTGTATTTTCTTCTTGTCAAAATGCCTGTGAACTGGGACTGAAACAATGATGTTTGCAAATGTCAACTGTAATGCCTGTCTGCTGGATCCCAGGCAGCTGCCTTTATATATTTAAAAAATTTGAAACCGTTGGATGTAGTTTAAGTGTGAGCACTATGTAAAGGTGGTTTTTCAAAAAAGCTGAGTGTATAGTGACCAGAGAAAGAAAATATGAAAATCAATGTCATTCCTGCTTCACTTACCACTAGAAAGCAGGTAAATGAGGAAATTATACCTTTTATTTTGCTACAAAACCATTTCAAAATAGGCATTGTTGTTGAGGCTTTTTTTCCCATTCCTATGTTTACAGCACGGCATTTGAGATGTAATTTCTTCCAGGAAACTTAGAAGCTTTGGGTTCTGGTTGTGATCTCATTAGGAACACATTCTGCCCAGTAATTGCTATTGGTTTCACATGGTAAAAGTAAGTTACTGCTCTCAAAACAGCAGATGACAGAGGAATGGTTACAGTTCTTGCCACAATACTGCCTGCTCTCCCAAGAAAGAGCTCTGATATGCTTTGCATGTAGTTGACTTCACTAAAATTGTGAAGTCAACTATAGGGGGATGGCTATATTTTATAAATGTGGGAGAAATGCAATGACTAGGTTCAATTTTAATATAGTAAAAATAAGTTTTTGAGTGTCACTCTCTGCTAGAAACTGTTCTAGGTACTTTCTGAGTGTTATCTCATTTAGTCCTCAGAAAAGCTCAACACAGTAGCTATCTTTGTTTTTTTCCCTTTTGCAGATGACTCCCCTGAGGTATTCCTTCTGAAAGTTTGAATTTATAGAGGGAAGACAAATGAATTGAAAGATATTCTGAAAGTTGGCTGAGTCAAAAATTATGCTGAAACTTAATCTTTCCCCATAGCTATAGTAGGGATTCATTTTGCCTGGTTTCCAGCTTCCCTGAAGAAAATCAATAGCCTGTCCCATTACGAGGAGAGGAAGAATAAGAAAGATGTGGCTGATGGTTCTTGTCTTTCCAGGGGCAGGTGGCTGGTATGTCCTCTGGTGGTGGGTTAGTTTGCTGGCAGTTTCTTCAGGGAGGATTATAAGGTATTATAACACCTTTCTGGGTTTCCCTGATGGTTCAGCAGGAAAAGAATCTGCCTGCAATGCAGGAGATGCAGGTTCAATTCCTGAGTCAGGAAGAACCCCTGAGGAGGAAATGGCAACCCAGTATTCTTGCCTGGAGAATTCCCTGGACAGAGGAGCCTGGTGGGTTACACCCCCATGGATCACAGAAGTTGGACACGACTGAAAATGCACGCGTATTAGCTGTTAGTTCCCATCCTTTGAGAGCTGCTACCTGCGGCAATTTCAGCTTCAAGTTCATAGTAGTTTACCATATTTAAGCTCCTCTGTTATAAAGTTTTGCAGCCCCCTTCTGCCTGGGTGTCTTGAGAGAAGGGGTGTTCAGCCTTTGGGTGGATGTGGACAGCATGTGTGCAGTAAGTGTGGGCCGATGGAGACCAGTGGGAGCAGAATGGTAGCCAGGGTCAGGGATGCTGCGTGAAGGCTACAACTGTGACAACGTGTGCAGGGTGGAGAGGGGGAAGGATAAGTGACAGGATTTTCCACCAGGGCAACAAACAGCAAAGCCCAGACAGGGAGTAAATTCAGGAAGTGGGAGACTCCAACTTTTCAGCAGTGTACAAAAAAATAACTAAAAGCTGAATAGAAACACCGAGTGACCTATCCCTATTCATAAAGGGTTGAACTTTCTGTCTGAGAAGAGATCAGTGGTCAAAGCTAAAATCATACTTGTTTTATTTAACTGAAGTGTTCTGTTTTTTAGAATAGTTCAGTTAGTAATTCAGTGGTCACAGTACATTTTCTTAAGTCTTTTTGGGTTTTAGGTTGTGATTAAAAACCATAGCTATCTATTTTTAATCACTTCCGATTTACCTGAATCTGACCGAAGACTTTTTGTATTATTGGACAGGTGCCTGACCTGAGAACTTTTCCCCATGCTGTGTCCCTGATCTTTGACCTTTCTGTAAGAGGGGGAGGAAGGCCCTGAAGAGATAGTAAAACAAAGCCAGAGGCTTGGGTTATTTTCTAATATTGAACGTGGAGAGCTGCGAGTTACTGTTGAAACAAGATTATATTCCATTTGCCTGAGTTGGGGCAGAGGAATTTGCTGGAGGTGTGTTTGTTTAATGGAGCTGTTGGAGTCTTAGCTTACGCTGCTTAATTTCGTAGCTGTCACTTTGTCTCATGGGAATGTGATGTTTCTAGTCATTTGCAAGACTATGTGGGCTAAGCTTTGCCAGATCTTGTGGCCGGGATGAAATTAACATATATGATCAGAGTCTTCCTCCTGAGGCCCTTAACCCATTAGAACCAGAATACCAAATAACCTGTTTAAATATGCTCTATTGGCTCTCAGTTTATTTTACAAGCTACTTTAAAACTTTAGGTATATATATATATACACCTATATATCTACAGATACATATATATACACACATACACATATATACACATAATATACATCTAAAATATATATTTTAAAGATACAACATGCCAAAGAATTAAAAGCAGAAAACATAAATGCAAACTCTAAGTCTTCTGTTTAAAGCTAAGCTTTAGCAGAAGTATTTATTTTTCCCTCTCCTTCTGTTTACTTTCTGTTTTCTACTTGATTACCCCAGATATTCATGAGTTTAAAGCACTAGGTGCCTCTTATACAGTTTCTTGTAAAGTGCATTTGATATGCAAATTGTTATAGTGAGCCATCATTCATAAGCTATTTATGTTCATTTTAATAGGGAAAGAAGTACCATGTCTTATTCCATATAAATTTCTCTTTTCAGCCTATCAAGTACAGAAAGATGCTTGAGATTAAATAAATATGCTACTCATGTTAGTGAATGTCTGATACTTGATGTATTCAGAGATTTTTGGACATTTATAATTATGTTCCCCTAATTGCTCTGGGAACTGGTGACAAAAATGAGTGATGGGTAGAGCTTCAGAGAGTGGTCTCCAAAGTCCCTTGGTCCCACTCCTAGAGTTGACTTACTTCATAAGGAGACCACAGGTCAGTAAGTGGAAAAGAGAAGCATTAAAAAGGTGAATATCCTGGAAAGAGCGAAACAAGCATTCATCCCTTCGTTCACTGAATGTTTGTTAATGGTCACCTCCTCTGCGGGCATACATGAAGAAGACATGCCTCCAACCCTCAAGATGCTGAGAATCTGGTGGGGAGTGAGACAGGCGACACAGAGAGGGCATCTTGTTGTCTCACCTTCACCTTAACTCTTGCTACAGAGAGCATGTCCCTTGCTTTTCTCATCTCTTTAAGGCTGCATCTTGGCATTGTCACCTAGTTCCTAGGATATACAGCTTTCCTGCATCTCTTCTTCTTAGGCCTTGCTCCTCTCTGGAAGGACCATCCAGCCCAGAGCTTAGCATCTGCAGATGCTGCTGGTTACACTCTCTCTCTGTCCATTTTGGGTCACCAGAAGAGCAGCAGCACTGCTTCCTAGGAGAAGGGAGGATGCCTTTCCTGAACGCCGAAGACCCCCCTAACCCTGGTCTTGTCGGTCGACCGCGGTGGCGACAGCATTGAAAGTGTGACAAGTCTCCTGGGCTTGCTTATGGCAGCTCTCACTGGCCTTACAAATGGATGTTTACATCCTCTTGCGCTTACAAACAAGAAGCAATTTTTTTCACTTTAATAAATCAGGCTGATGGTTGGTTGCTGTGAAGCTTATGGCTATAGTTTACACAAAACAAGACAAGTGTGTGCTGCACCCCCCAGGCCTAGGCTTCTGGCCCCAGGCAAAGAACTGGTTTCATCCTGTGTTTTCCATTTTATGTCTTATAATACTCCTTTTTTCATTATGAGAGGTTTTTCTAGGGATATATTCAAGTACTGGAGATTCAGTTGGATAACTAGTTAACTGTTAATAGTAACTTCTAATTAGTAATATTTTTTTGAGACGAGGATTCTCACTTTTGGGGAGCTCATCAGGGTTGTTGTGCAGGTCGTGACACAGCGTGGAGTTTGCGAAGCTGTTTGTACAGAGTGTAATTCTGTTTTATAGTTGACTGTCTGACAACACATACCATATTTCTGATAAAAATAAGTTACAACATGAACGCTAAACAGTTGGTGGGATACTTAATATTTCTAGGTCAAATTATGATGTTGGCTTTGTTTTAAAGACAATTACATTCCAAACTTATGAAGATATTAATTAGGAAATTGGTAATTTCCTAACCTAGGCTGTGTGACCTAGGTTAGATAAAGTTGTCTGGAGTGTCAGTTTATGTACCTGTAAAATATGGGTGAACATACACTTCTTAAAGGTTGGCTGTGAGTTTGCATTAAATCATATATGTTTGGTATTCATCCCAGGCATTGGTATTCTTGTCACAGGCAGGTCATCAGTTGGTGGAGGAAGGGGTACAATCTTAATTGAGTTAAGATGCTGCACTAGCGATGGGCAGCCTTTATGGACACTGCATTACTGTTTGCCGAGCACCTTTTTTTAGATGTGTTGGACTCTGGGCTAAGCACTGGGCTATGGAAATGTTGAGCCCCAGGTCCTCCCCTCAAGGAGGTCTCAGTCTGCTGAGGAAGTCAAGCCTGCACATCTGCGTCACAGCGTCATACAGTAGGAACCATGCAGCAGACATCCTGGTGGTGTGAACTGGGTCATCTGAGTCCATCTGGGAGAGCTTCCTGGAGGGAGTGACCCTCGAGCTGATTCTGGAAGGACAAGTATGAATCACTTTAATTTATTCAATAAGGGAGTAAGGAAGAAGGAAAGAACAGGAAAAAGTCCATGAGGGCCTGAGTCATATCCGACTTCTCACTTTGGGCTAGAAGGTTATGGATTAAAACATCATCTTCCTTTTTCGTGTGGTTCATGTGTTTTCCCTTCTCTCCCTCTGTCAGCACAAGAAGATCTGAGGAGAGGGCAGACTGCAGGGCTCACCTCTGTAGGCCTCTGGCTCCAAGTTTCCCATTCCGGACGGTGCCCCTGAGGAGGCCATGGTGTACCCGCTGCTTCCCGTACCTGGGGAGCCTTGCTGCTTGCTTCCCAGAGGGTGGCAAGTGAGAGGGCAGGGCGGCCTGGCAGCGGTGACCCTGCTTCAGGTGTGTGTGGTGGCCGTATCGCTGAGCAATTGCACGGCAGTGACTCCATGCGCCTCGCTCCCTCAGGTCAGGGAGAGAGCGTTTTGAAGGGAGGATGGCAGCCATACTGGAGTATGAAGCCTCTTCCGGGCCGTGTTCTGTTTCTGAGGTTCCCCCCTGTCTCCAGACCGCCCTCTCCCAATATCCCGTGGCATTCGCTCTTTCTTCTGGGAAACACACTTGTACCTAAACACGCTTGCACACTGCTACTTTCATCACCAGAATGTAAATCACGCCTTTGAGTTCCTGGATAGGGGGAGTCTCTGAGGCTTGCAATTACCTAAGTTATGCAAACAGCCTCTTTTTAAGATTTCCTCAGAGTGAGTGCTGCATGGGGAGAAGAAGATGCTTTGTGGAAATTGGGCATTAAAATTGCTTTGAAAATACGTTTATAATTGCATATAAAACAAAATGTGTATGTGAGCTGTGTGGTTTTATTTTTAATTATCTGTTTTTTAGTAAACATTACACTCAGATTTCAAGAAATAAAATCCCAAGGCCTCATAAATGAATAAATAAAATATGAGGAATGATAAAATCAGATGATATAATGCACATGAAAAATGGGACAAGAGGAATATAAATAGAAAATATATATAGTCTTGTAAGACTAACATTGTGCTCCTTTATGAGATATCTCTAGAACATTATAAGCAAACAAGTTTTAAAATTTAGAAATGCACTCTATTATTTTATCTTGAGTTTTATATCTAAACATTAATGTATTTATATTTCTTTTTGTTTTTATTAATCCACTGAAGCAGCCTTTAGCTAATTCCCACAACCCAAATGTAGTTCACAGATGCTATCTTTTCATAAAGAAAAGAAATAAATTTGTATTTCGTGATGTGGCTTTATTATTTTCAATGAGAGGAGTTTTATTATATTAGGTTTTTCCATTCCTCTGTAACATAACAGTCTCAAAATCGATAAAACAGCAGCACAAATAATAAATACTGTGTAGAAAAGTAGGTCGCTCTGCATTAATTCATAGGGAAAATAGGTCTGTTTGATGGCTGGTCAGAGAGGCATAATTAGTATTAGTCACTGCTTTAATGCTGGAAGTTGCTACCAGTTTCTGGCTTCCTTCCCTCCCCCACTTCCCAGAGTCTTGTGTCAGCAGGCACTGAAAAGGCAAATAAAAGAGTTATTTCAGCAGATCTGAGAGAGGCAGTGGAGTGAAGGTCTGGGGTTAATGTGACTGTGTTTGGAGTCACATCAGATGTTGACTGCCCAGCTGTGGAGGTTGTGAGGGAGCCACTTCCCTCACCTGGGGCTGCAGAGACAGTGCTGCCCATTCATCCCTTGAGGAAACTTAACTCCAAATACAGTAGTAGGAGGGTCATCTGACAATCACGTCTCTTGCTGATGCTCATATATCCTGGGGCTGGTATAACCGCTGCTTGTGGATTGCATTAGAATTCTTGTCCACTAAGCTGGCCTTTGGTCCTTAAAGAGACATCCTGGCCATCTATGTGGGGAGTGGTGAAGTATTTTTATTAATGGAAAATTCTCTTGTGTAAATCAGCGTATCTAGGGCACAGGTGGCAAACTCCTTGTTCCAAGATGTATTTTATTTAGGAGGCATAGTATTCTGGATTATTTTTCAGCACTTAAAATTCAGGGTATTTGGTGTTAAAAATATCCAGATTTCTGTGTAGTCTTAACAAGTCAGAAAATCTGACAGCCACTGGCTCCTATTCCTTCACGGTGACAACTGTCTGGGGCTAATCCCCTGGAGAAGGAAATGGCACCCACTCCAGTATTCTTGATTGGAGAATCCATGGACAGAGGAGCTTGGGGGGATACCGTCCATGGGGTTGCTAAGAGTCAGACACAACTGCCCAACACTACTGCTAGGCATCAACAGTACTTATTAAATACACACACCCACATGTGTGGTTTCTGCCCCCCCAGGGTGCCCATGACTCCTGAATTAACACACCCTGCCTGTTTCCCTCATTGCTGCCTACATTTTTGTTTTTTGACCAGTGATTCACAAAACTGGCAGCATAAAATCACCTGGGAAAGTCAGGTGTTGGCTTAGCCCCCAGAGATTTGACTATGTTTGCCCTAGTGTGGGGCAGTTTCAGCAGCACCTCAGGAGATGCTAACAGATGCTCAAGGTTGAGGAAACATGGACCCAGGGGACAAGAAAGTGGACCCTGGTCACCTTCTCATGACGTCCCAGTGGAACCATTGCTTGACCTTGGGATGTCCATTAAGGAAATCTCATGTTTATTTGTTCTTCCAAAAAGAACTGACCTAATTTTCTTTGCCTTTTAAGTTTCCTGGTGTTGAAGCGGTTCTTGAGGTTGTGAGATTCACAGTTCAGTGCCGCTCGCAGGGGATGGCTTAAGGATCTTATCTGGTACATAGTCACAGATGCTGAGACTCAGGCTCTGGGTCTGCCTGTCTTACTGAGCACCACATGGGGAGCTGTAACTTGATCACCGTTATATCTTCCTCCCTCCCTTTCCTGCCGTTGCTCCAGTTCTGTGCAAGGTGAGGACTTTGTGGAGGAGTGAAGGGGGATGCGTCTGTGGAGCATGTCATGAGATCAACCTTTTCAATGCCCATAAAAAGACAGGATATCAATTTAAAGCCTCATCTGTCACAAGCGTTTTCAATCTTGTGGTGATTTATGAAATACTGTAAATTGCAATCACATTGGCCCATAACAGCCTGGCAGCTACTTCAATAGCAAAACCTTCATCCAAAAATATGATCTATAAGTGGAATAAAGGTATCAGAAAGGGAGTGTCATTTCATAGGCAGGCGCTATTGTCGCGTACTTACTGACAAGGGAAAGTTTTCTCAGTAAGAAATGTTCTTTCCCACCCACACAACACCCTGCACAAAACGTGGTAAAGGGGAATTCTGCCTTGCAGTTTTGTGCATCTCACAAGCAAGGAAGAGTTCAAGGAGGATATGTCAGAAAAGGCGAGAGGAGAGTTGAAGCTTTCATTTGAAATGAACTATCCAAGGTTCTCTTCACTGTTCTCTGTATTTTCGTCTGCAGACAGATTTCCCCGGGAGTCTTGTGGGATAAGGTGGGAAGCTGGGCAGAAGAGTCAGGATGGGCTGGTTTGATGTGTAATGGATTGGCAGATTTAAGATAAAGAAAAAGCGTCTCTGTGTGTGTGGTGTGGGGAAAGGGAGATCAGCTGGGGCTGTGTTCCAACTGGTTCTTGTACAAAAAGTTTATATTAAAGTAGAGTGCCTTCTTTAGAGCATGTTGACAGAGAACCATACTCTTGGCTTCTCAGAAGAAACATAACATTGAGGATTCCTAAACTGCTCTTTGGACATGGATTTGCCATCAGCAAAGATTCAGGTGTTACTGGGTTGTAGGGAATTTAAGCTCAGCAGGGATCTGGTGATGGTGGGGGAGAGCACAGACTCAGTGTTAAAGCCAGGTGTTGCTGCCCAGAGGACCTGCATTACAGAAAGGAAAGAGGGGGCTTCACCAGTCAGGGACTGGGAATTGCCTCATTCCAGTTTTTTTAAACACATCAAAGTGACAGGCTTTCTTTCAGATTCAGTCTACCCTTCAAGCTTTGCCTTGTGGTCAGCTGGGGAGAAGAGGCTTCATAACACTCAGGTAAGAAAAAGGAGACAGAGGCACATTTAACAGGGAAGGGAATATGAACGTATAAGTTGTCAGGCTTCCAAAACTCTATTTGAAAGAGGTATATTTTAAAGGGGTACTGATAATGTATTTGAAAGGATGTCGAATATCCATTTGAAAAGAGGTCAAATACACTTTTGAAAACAAAGGGAGGCACAATATTTGTTCTGGAGAATAAGGAAGATTATGCTATGGAAATTCTACAAAGGGATCATGTTTGTACAACGGAGTAAAATATAAAGGATATTTTTGGATGGTTGACTTTTTGATGAGACAAGAAATTCTCTAGATTGAGAAGGCTGATTTCTCCTCATATTCTATCTCTTTGTTTTAGCTTTATAAAAATTTATTGGTATTAATTTCTACATCTTTATGTGACAAAATGGATTTGAGGCAGCTGTCAATTTCAAGATTTATCATTTCCTGACACTATACAAGGGTGGACAATAGAACTAAGCTAGGACAAGATGATAAGTATTGCTTTTATTTATTTTATCATAAAATGTTTATACTGTATGCTTTATCCTATATCCTATCCTGATCATCTTGGTATTCCTTTCAGGTAGTCTGACCCAGAGTAGGTGCTCAAAGAATACATTTTGATAAATGATGTCCCCTATGGGCAGAAAGAAGCTAGACTTAATCACAATTTTGAAAGCAGTTAATTATTTGTTGTAAACCACTGTGCAAGATCAATTTTGTTATATCCTCTGACAGTGTTAAACTTTATAGTAGGTCTGTGCTTCCAGAAAGCAGGGACAGTTAAGAAATCCCATCATAGGTTGGTGATTTAGAAATGGCCTGTCAAGAAAAAATTGCACTGGATGGAGTTAAACAGTCAAGGAAAACTTTATTGAAGACTATAGCAATCAGGGAGAGACTGAACTCGTCTCCAACATTGAAGGCAGTTGTGGATTTATAGACGAGATGCAGAGTAAGAAAGTCAGTGGATGAGAACTAAGAGGAACTGGGTTAGCTATCAAGGGTAGGGAGAGTCTTGCTGAACTGGCGTGTCAGGGTTCTGGTTACACTGGCCAGCAGGCCACCCACAGGGCCCAGCTGGGAAGAGGGCTCAGAGGGGCCTGACTAGAGAGCAGCTGCGGTGACAGGGTCCGTTTTGTCACCACAAAGGACTGTCTCGCTTTTGCTTATTTTGAGGGAAAGCTCACCCTTCCCTCTTCATGACTCCCCTAAGACTGGAAATGCCTCTGTGAAACCCCAGACTCTTTTTCTTCTTTTCTTTTTTTTTTGCATTCTCATGAATGACTCATCTCCTTCTGGCAATAGCCTAAATAAAATTGCCTCCTTCAATGACTGGTGCAGATTGTCCTCCCCAGGTTTGGTGCTGTGTCTCAGGGAGGAGTGGAACCCTTGCCCTGGGAAACTTGTTCATTCCACCCAGGTAAAATGGCCTCTCAGAGTTCTCTGTGCTCAGTTTCTGACTGCAATGAATAGGGGGTGGATTTAGTGTGTGTCAGACTGTTGCCTTTCCAGAACTGAATCCCAGATGGTATCTTTTGCATGTAAACTATCTTTGCTATTTCCTTGGGGCACTGGAAGATCACAAAGAATCTGTTTTATCCTTTGTAAACAGAGATGCTAGAAAGAATTAGGCTTATTTGTTGTGTTATGATTGGTGAATTGCACAGAAAGAGAGGTCAAATCAGAAGAGATATGCTGCCTTCTCTAGGCTACATTTTCCTGGGTAAAATGTTAATAATACAAACATTTCAGAAATTTTAAGCTCTTGGAGAAGTTCTCAGGGAATTGTCAGTGTCCTTGCTGTCCTTTATCTATCCTGATGCTGTTGCTACTTACCAGAGACTTGGGATGATTTGCTTGATAATTGACAGCAATGGGATAGTGTTATCAGCCATAGTTTCAGTTATTTTTTTCAGTGTTCACTGAAGAATGAAAGTGTGTTGCAACTTACACTGTGGGCAGTTAGGGCATAGATTCCCCTGATGAGATATAATATTCATCCCCAACCCCTCAAAACCACTAGATCACATAACTCCAAGCATTCGCATGTACGTACAAACTCTCAATAAATGTCAAACGACAACTACATATCAAGCACTGTGCTAGATTTTTTTTATATTATCAGGTTTATTTTATTGGTAAAGATAGACAATAGATGAGTGATCAAAAAGTAAGAGTTATGGATGATTTTTATAAAGGAAAAGGGTGATGTGTTGAAGATAGAGGAAAGATAAGGGTGATCCTGAAAGGCTTCCTAGGGAGATGGCACAGGCTGAAACTGGAAGGTCGTTGTAGAACCAGCTAATGAAGACTGCTAGGAGAGGGCCTTTCCACCTTTCTCTGATTTCTGCTTAGGCTACATGCTGGGCTAAACAATGTTTTCCATTTACTCAGCAAAATTTTTTTTGCCTGGTGTGGTTAGTAGGCTACTTTCAAGAATGCATTTACCTTTCCATGAATTTTATCTGCTGAACAAGAGTCAATTATACTTTTCCCCCCAAATTTGTTTACTCTGGCTATGTTGTTTCGATTATGCAAACTGATGAAATATGCTTTTGAAAAGAGCAATTTTCTATGGAAATTAACTTCATTGATATGGAAAAAGTTTTCAAAAAGTGACTTTCAAACTTTTTGCTATCAAATTAGTTGTGTGGGTAAGACAACTGTCAGGGTTGGGGAAAAATTACAGAAATATGGAAGCATTTTGGACTTTGCTTCTCAGGAGTCTTTATGTTTTCTCATCAATTAAAGGAATTGAAACTGAAAATAGTTGACAGTGTAGTACATAAAGACAAATGATGCAGAACTATAAAAAGTGGACTCACAACCAAAAAACTTTAATCTTAGTCATTTATGAAACAGTTGCAGGAGTATACATTTATATTTAGGTTAAAACAAAATATTTAAGCTATGTATGTATATTTATAGATTTAACATTAAACATTTTAACATACAGTACCTACTTATCATCCTTCTTTCATTTTATTTAAAAAAAAGATTTAAATTTATTCAACTTTTTTCCCTTCTTTTATTTATTGATTTTTCTTTACATTATTGTGTTGGTTTTGCTATATATTTACATGAATCCACCATGGGTATACATGTGTTCCCCTTCCAGAACCCCCCTCCCACCTCCCTCCCGATTCCATCCCTCTGGGTCATCCCAGTGCACCAGCCCTGAGCACCCTGTATCATGCATCAAACCTGGGCTGGCAATTCATTTCACATATGATAATTTACATGTTTCGGTGCTGTTCTCCTACATCATCCCATCCTTGCCCTCTCCCATAGAGTCCAAAAGACTGTTCTATACATCCGCATCTCTTTTGCTGTCTCGTATACAGGGTTATCATTACCATCTTTCTAAATTCCATATGTATGCATTAGTATACCGTATTGTTGTTTTTCCTTCTGGCCTACTTCACTCTGTATAATAGGCTCCAGTTTCGTCCACCTCAGTAGAACTGATTCAAATGTATTCTTTTTAATGGCTGAGTAATATTCCATTGTGTATATGTATCACCGCTTTCTTATCCACTCATCTGTTGATGGACATCTAGGTTGCTTCCATGTCCTGGCTATTGTAAACAGTGAGGCAATGAACATTGGGGTACACATGTCTCTTTCAATTCTGGTTTCCTCGATGTGTATGCCCAGCAGTGGGATTGCTGGGTCATATGGCAGTTCTACTTCTCATTTTATTTTTTATGTTTTACCACTTTAACCTATTTTTTTTCTTTTAACTGACTGATCCCCTGACTTGACTAGGTAACAGAAAAAAAAAAAAACAAAACAACCACTCTCCACTAAAAAAACCCTATAGTATCTTTCTCACAAAAATGAGATCACCCTATCTTGTTTTGTAACATTTTTTCCTATTTACCATACTATGACCATCTCTCAGTGTCAGTCAGTATTTCTATTAATATAATTTTGAATGTTGTCATATTCATTACATAAATGGATCATAGATTTTTTTTAAACTATTTATAATAGTTAGCTATTTAAGGGGCTCAAACTTGTCACTACAGTGATCAGCCTTATATGCACATATTTGCATGTATCCTTAATAGTTTTCTTAAGATGAATTCCCAGGAGGTGCATTGCTGCCTCAAAGACAGTCATCTTTTAAGACCTTTGATATATACAATTAAATTTTCCTCCAGTAAAGGAGGAACACATGTCTTTTTGGAGTGAAATGTTTCTGAGATTCTCTGAATATTTCTGAGGCAATGAGGCAATCAGACAGTAGGGTCTGCTCTTAAAGGTTATGTACGCATATAGGAACACTGAATTCAGGCCACTCAAAGAACAGAATGAATAAAACATAGCACTAAAATAAAACAAAAAACCATAGCACAGCACCAGCACATGCCCAGCAAATTCATCATCACCTGGTCAGAAGCTTGCTTTTGCCAGTTAAAACCTTTATTTTGAGTGACGAATAACATGGAATAGACTGTGAACTATTTTTGTCCTAGTGGTCCTCCCACTCTTTTCTCTGAAAAGTCCTTGCCGCTTACCTGCACCTTTCAATTGAAAGGTTGCCCAGCAGAGAATAGGTACAACCCTGCTTGAAGGAACCATCTCCTTTGTCAGCATACCTGACTTTCTTTTTGATGATGTTGGTATAAAATTTGTTACTTCCTTTTCTTTAATCTACTATGTGGTCACTTTAAATGTCATTCTTTAAAATGTCTCTTAGCGACAGCCCCAGAAGAAAAATAATTGCTTTAGTTACAAACACCAGGATGCAGCAGGGCCCCAGAGTGATACACTAGTCAGATTTCACACCTTTTCCTGACATAGCTGTCCCTGGGTGTCTTTTGAGCTGATAATTAGGTTTCCAGGGTTTTCTTTCTCATTAATGGCCTGATACTGTCAAAACCCCCACTGAGAGCGAGATTTATTTAAGGTAGAAATTAAATTCCAGTGCAGAGAGGAGAGCCAGGAATTCCTGCCACATCATCCAGTGATAATGCTGTCTCTTGCCACTTGGTGCTTAAAGACGATTTAATAAGGGCCTCTTTCTTGTTCCAAACATAATGACTTTCATATGTAAAATTCTGTCAGTTGTAATTAATTTTGTCTTTATTTACTCGGTAGCTTTGGATATAAATGCTGGCTCACCTTCTGGAGCAGACCCTCTTAAGGCTCCTGGAGAAGGAAGACGTTGACACTTGTAAAGAGGCTTTGTCCTCTCGGGTGTGGGAAAGCAGCCTCTTAGCGGCTTTGAGGGAGATATGACAGAGGCCAGTGGAGAAGGTGGGTGTGAACTTCTGTAGAAACACAGAGGAAGCACGACCTGAGTCCTTCTGAGGGTATCACAGCGGACTCTACAGGGGAGGAGGCCCTTGACTGGGACCTTGAAGGACAGGTAAAAGTTACGCAGAGAAGGGATCTATTCCTGGGTGGGGAAGATCCCCTGGAGTAGGAAATGGCAACCCACTCCAGTATTCTTGCCTGGGAAATCTCATGGACAGAGAAGCCTAGCAGACTACGGTCCATGGGGCTGCAGAGAGTTGACATGACTGAGCATACATACATGCAGCAGAAAAGACAGGTACAAACAGCCTTGTAGGTGGAGGAAGACAGGGGGTGCTTGAGGAAGCACCACAGGGGCACCCAGAGGGCAGGGTTGTTTGAGGAGATAGAGTAGATGTTTGTGAGATAATCTGTGTGACCAGGCAGAATGCTGTCACTTTTGCCGTTTACAGCCCTTATTATCTATGTTACCATCATTAAATAGTTGTTGTTTAAGAGATGGCCAAGTCTTTCTTGTTTTCAAGAAGCTACTAAAGGGGGAACAATACTGGCAGAAGTGAAGGATAGTGGGGCCCCAGATTCTGCTGGAGTGGCTCAACACATGGTGTCCCGCTTAGTCCTTCCAACAAGCCGTAGGCTTTTTGGTTAAGGAAACAGAAGGCTCTTTTGGTAAGTGGTTGTCAAAGGCCACATCCCTTGGCAACTCATGGAAGAACAGAACCTTCAAACGTTGTGGTGGAGGCTTCAACAGGGAGCAGGACACCTTGCTGGATGGGGGCACAATCAAACGTGGGGACCTTGGGGTGCATCTGATGGCAGTGCTGGTGTGGCCCTTGGCAGAGTGGGTACCTGGAACTGGGGTATGGGGGTAAAGAGAGCAGAAGTAGAAGGAGGCCAAAAGAACTTGTCACAGATTTCTCAAGTGCGTTGACTTATCTCTTACTCATTTAAAGAGAGTTTGTTGAACATCCAGGAGGTAGGCAGTGAGCAGGATTGGGGTGAGAGGATGTGTTGAGGAGGAGTGTTACTCCTGTGGTCCACACAGCCTTGTGAGAATGTGAGCACAGATGTATCACAGTTCACCATAGAACTGCTCATTGGAGGTGCAGCCAGTGTATCAAGGTGGGAGCTCTGCTTGAGACAGGGGACAGCATTGAGATGGACTCTAAAGAATTCCCAGGAGGTTTTCTGAGGAAGGCAGGTAAAGACATTTGAGGCAGAAGCAATGAGGATAAAGGCGTCAACTTGTGAGGGGAACAACGTGTGTGTGGTGCTTTCAGCAGAAAGAGGAGGAGTAGGTGTAGTTGGGATGAAGACAGGGCCTGGGCATGTTAAGGGCTTTAGAAGTCATTCTGAGAAGGGAACTTAATCCTGTTCAGTTTGAGTTTTAAGGAGGGAGCAATAGGATAGTAACCCTGGAGGGTAGAGCTCAGGGAGAGAGAGACTAGTGGCAAAGAAATAAAACAGGAGAATGGTACAATGGCCATGGGAGAAGTGATGAAGCTCAATAGCAGCTGAAAAACAGAGAAAGGTATGAATTCCTTTATATTTTTATATATTTTAGAAAATTATAAAAGTGATTCATCTCTCTGTAGAAAATGCAAATGAATGCACACATGTAAAATAAGTGGAAGTCCACCCTTTCCATAAACTTACCCCAGCAAACCTGTATGAATCCTTTCCAGACAGTGTTGTGTTCTTTCTACACACACATGCACATTTATAACCCACCTTCTGTGTGAGTCCAGCATTGATCCTGTCCTTCTGGAGCTCACAGGTGTTCACTAGACTCCCAGTCATATGAATTTGAAGCGCAAAGCAGGGATTTGAGATTATGAATGATAACTGAAATATATCCACTCACCCCACCCCCACCCGCCATGGGAGACAGACAAATCTTTGAATTCTTGTTTGTTCACTGCTACTCACTGTGTGAAAGAAATAATTTGTTCATACCTAAGCCTCCTCAGCTATCTACAAGGAGAATCAGAGATAATAGATTTAATGAGTTTCTGTTCCAAGTAAAATGTTTGGCTTTTTAAAAACTGGTGAATTAAAGACCCCTTCTGTTGCCCACTTGGCAGTCCTACCTATGAGGTGGTGCAGTAGATAATCCAACACCATCATTATTGTATCTGTGTTCACGGGTTTTACAAGAGCCTCTCAGTCTCACAGGAGGGGTACTTTAAAAAGCAACTCCATGATGAAAAGGGATGAACTATTTTTTAATAGCACTAGGACATGGTTTACTAGCGATAGAAAATGGTTCCCTGAAAAGTGTGTGTGTGTATTCTCATATATTATTTTTACTTTTTAGTTTAGCACTTCACATTTTTAACAGCTCTAATAAGGTATAATTAACATACAGTATGTCTTAGCCTGTTCAGGCTGCTATAGCAGATGTACTTTAGACTATGTGGCTTATACACGTCAAAGGTTTATTTCTCCCAGTTCTGGAAGGTGGAAGTCTAAGATCAGGTTCCAGCAGATTTGATGTCTGGCGAGATGGTAATCTATTCATTAGGTCCTCCCATGGCAGAAGGGGGCTGGAAACTCTCTGGGGTCTTTTTTATGAAGGCACTAATCTCATTCATGAGGAATCCACCTCATGAGCTAATCACCTCCTAAAGGCCCCACCTCCATATACCATCACATTGGGGATTAGGTTTTTCCACCCTCGAATTTAAGGAGACACAAACATTTGGCACAGTACATTCTCTATGCGTGTACTTGATGTGTGTAGACCTGCGAAACATTGTCATGATCAAGATGGTGAACATGTCCATCATTCCTTCCAGAGTCCCTCATGTCCCTCTGTAGTTCCCCTTCCTGCATCTTCTTCCTGTCTCCAGGCAACCACCAATCTCTTTTCTTTCACTACCTAGTCACATGTTAGGTTTTATAAACACGGGGGAAAAATTGAACCAGTCAGGGAAAGATAGTCACTTACTCAAATATCTATTCCCACTTTTAAATGAATTTTAAATGCTCCTTTTAAATGAATCCTGATTCATAGCATAGAGAGCAATGATCACTCTAGAAGAATTTTTTTCTCAGGCTTCCTTGCCTCTAGGTATTGCCATACAACCGAGATCTCACCAGTGAGATGCAAGTAGAAGTGTTACATGAGACTTCTGGAAAGAGCTCAAAGGGAGCTGACTTGGCTGGGGAAAAGAACTTTTCACCTTTTCTCTCACTTCTCATCCTGTTGTGTGGAATGCATCTGTAATGGCTGAGGCTCCACTGGCAATCTTCAACTATGAGATGACCTTGGAAATGAAAGCCATTTACTGAGCTGGTGGAGCAGAGAGATGAACTTGCCTTTCTTATGTCACCATGATGCTTTCATACCAAGCTTACACTATCTATATATCTTACCTTCTATATGAAGGTATCATAAACTTGTAATTTTCTTAAGCAACTCTTATTTTGCTTTCATTTTCTTTTTTTTTTTTTAATTTTCTTTATTGTGTTGGTTTTGCCATACATTGACATGAAACCGCCATGGGTATACATATGCTCCCCCTCCAGAACCCCCCTCCCTCCTCCCTCCAGATTCCCTCCCCTTGGGTCATGTCGGTGCACCAGCCCCGAGCATCAACCCTGGGCTGGCGATTGATTTCACATATGATACTTAACATGTTTCAATGCCATTTTCCCATATCATCCCACCCTTGCCCTCTTCCACAGAGTCCACGAGTTCTATACATCTGCGTTCCTTTTGCTGTCTCACATGCAGGGTTCTCGTTACCATCTTTCTAAATTCCATATATATGTGTTAGTATACTGTATTGTTGTTTTTCCTTCTGGCTTACTTCACTCTGGATAATACGCTCCAGTTCCGTCCACCTGAGTAGAACTGATTCAAATGAATTTTTTTTTTTTTAATGCTGAGTAATATTCCATTGTGTATATGTACCACAGCTTTCTTATCCATTCGTCAGTTGATGGGCATCTAGGTTGCTTGCATGTCCTGGCTATTGTAAACAATGCGGCGATGAACACTGGGGTACACGTGTCTCTTTCAATTCTGGTTTCCTCCGTGTGTATGCCCAGCAGTGGGATTGCTGGGTCATATGGCAGGTCTATTTGCAGGTTTTTAAGGAATCTCCACACTGTTTTCCATAGTGGCTGTACTAGTTTGCATTCCCACCAACAGTGTAAGAGAGTTCCCTTTTCTCCACATCCTTTCCAGCATTTATTGCTTGTAGATTTTTGGATTGCAGCCATTCTGACTGGTGTAAAGTGGTACCTCATTGTGGTTTTGATTTGCATTTCTCTGATAATGAGTGATGTTGAGCATCTTTTCATGTATTTGTTAGCCATTTGTATGTCTTCTTTGGAGAAATGTCTGTTAAGTTCTTTGGCCCACTTTTTGATTGGGTCGTTTATTTTTCTAGAATGGAGCTGCAGAAGTTGCTTGTATATTTTTGAGATTAATTGTTTGTCCGTTGCTTCATTTGCTATTATTTTCTCCCATTCTGAAGGCTGCCTTTTCACCTTGCTTATAGTTTCCTTTGTTGTGCAGAAGCTTTTAATTTAGTAAATGGCAACGGGATCATACTTATCAATAATTACCTTAAATGTAAACGGGTTGAATGCCCCAACCAAAAGACAAAGATTGGCCGATTGGATACAAAAACAAAACCCCTATATATGTTGTCTACAAGAGACCCACCTCAAACCTAGGGACACATATAGACTTGAAAGTTAAAGGCTGGAAAAAGATATTCCATACAAATAAAGACCAAAAGAAAGCAGGAGTGGCAATACTCATATCAGATAAAGTAGACTTTAAAATCAAGGCAGTGAAAAGAGATAAAGATAGACATTACATAATAATCAAAGGATCAATCCAAGAAGAAGAAATAACAATTATAAATATTTATGCACCTAACATAGGAGCTCCACAATATGTAAGGCAAATGCTAACAAGTATGAAAGGGGAAATTAACAACAACACAATAATAGTGGGAGACTTTAATACACCACTCACACCAATGGATAGATCAACTAGACAGAAAAGTAACAAGGAACTTCAAACTTTAAATGATACAATAGACCAACTAGACCTAATTGATATCTATAGGTCATTCCACCCCAAAACAAGGAATTTCACCTTTTTCTCAAGCTCACACGGGACCTTCTCCAGGATAGATCACATCCTGGGCCATAAATCTAGCCTTGGTAAATTCAAAACTATTGAAATCATTCCAAACATCTTTTCTGA
Source organism: Antilocapra americana (assembly GCA_007570785.1). Taxonomy (NCBI): domain Eukaryota; kingdom Metazoa; phylum Chordata; class Mammalia; order Artiodactyla; family Antilocapridae; genus Antilocapra; species Antilocapra americana. The sequence continues at coordinate 13,724,379 of ML664161.1, read as the reverse complement.
CCACAATGCAGTGAGATTAGATATCAACTACAGGAGAAAACCATTCAAAAATTCCAACATATGGAGGCTCAACAACACACTGCTGAATAACCAACAAATCACAGAAGAAATAAAAAAAAATCAAAATATGCATAGAAATGAATGAAAATGAAAACACAACAACCCAAAACCTATGGGACACTGTAAAAGCAGTGCTAAGGGGAAAGTTCATAGCAATACAAGCTCACCTCAGGAAACAAGAAAAAAGTCAAGTAAATAATCTAACTTTACACCTAAAGCAACTAGAAAAGGAAGAAATGCAGAAGCCCAGGGGTAGTAGAAGGAAAGAAATCTTAAAGATCAGGGCAGAAATAAATGCAAAGGAAACAAAAGAGACCATAGCAAAAATCAACCAAGCTGGTTCTTTGAGAAGATAAATAAAATTGCTTTCATTTTCATATGCAACTGACCTTATCCTAACAGAAACATTCATACTTCTATGAATGTTTCTCGTTAGTTTTCTTAGAGCAGTTCCAACAAGTCCATTTGATTTTATTTCCTTTCAAATTATATACCTGATTTTGATCCTCTTTTAAACTTTTACATTTCACTTAACTTTGACAGGGAATGGGTCACTTCACTGGGGTCAACCCGATTGCCTCAAAAACGTTAGCAAGCAAGTTATTCTAGCAACTTAATTCCCTAGGCTCTGACACACCAGCTTCTCTGGCAGAATAAACTGCTCTACAGTGAAACACCTTTTTACCTTAAGGGAATTTCATGATGCATGGCGCCTTCAACCCTTTCACAGGGGGCTGGGGAGAATCCTTCTGACACTCTTTGTGAATGTGAAGGAAAAGGAAGAACACAGAAGTTTCCTGTAACCATTATTCCTTTCCTGACATGGACATAAGGTATGTTCATCACTTAGTGTACAATGTCAGCTGTCTTAATGTGTGTGAAAACTAGAGTTCTCGTTGCATTAGCCTCCGGGGGGTTTCCCTGGTAGCTCAGTTAGTAAAGAATCTGCCTGCAACGCAGGAGACCTGGCTTTGATCCCTGGGTGGGCAAGATCCCCTGGAGAAGAAAATGACAGCCCACTCCTATTCTTGCCTGGGAAATCCCGTGGACAGAGGGCAGAGGAACCTGGTGGGCCACAATCCATGGGGTTGCAAGAGTTGGACACAACTTAGTGACTAAACTACCAATACTACAAGGCTCCGTGGAAGACTATGCTGGGCTTCCCATGCTTTTCTATGGGTTGGGATGCATCCTCTTCATTTCCCTCTAACAAGCTTTCTTTTGTAAGGCCGTGTGACTCGTGCTGTAAAATATAAACTTAATTAAGCTCTGTTAGGTGCTGGCTTCCTTGTGAACAGGAAAATATGGATGAACTATAATAAAGAAGATTTGGCCTAGGCAAACATTTGGGCTGTTTTTCACTGGCATTTCTGGAAATTAAGCTATTAAATCAGGAGAACGGGTCAGACCAGTTTGATATTTATTTTTCATTCTTGACTGCAAAGTAAAAGGCTTAACTTGCAATGACATAAAATCAACACCTACTGTGTTCCATTAATTAATTCTGGCATTCTATCAAAAACATCTCCCAAGTTTGTCTAATCTGATTTTTTTCCCTTCATAAAAGCCTAAAGCATATGAGTCATGATGCCATTATATTCTAGATGCTTTACAAAGATTTCTGTAATTCCTGTCATCCCCTGCCTACTACTTTTTTCAGTGAGAAAACCAAGCTGGGTAAATGGGAAAGTTGGTGGCTTGTAGAGACCTCTTGGCATTTTCTCACAGCCATTGGTGGGCTCTTTCCAGTTTTCAATATTTTAAGAATATTGTAAGCAGTTTATTGAAAGCATGAACAATTTGAATACTCTGTGGAATACTCAACTCAGAGCTTCTTATTTGTTCCAGACTAAACTTTACAGGGGTTTATTTCAAAATAATATTTCTCCAGATCTTCATTATTTTCCAACTGAGCACATTTATTTTTGCCATTTAAAAATTTTTATGTGTAATGGATTTGTTTTGTTCTCATAACATTTCTACCCTAGAAGATAGAGATATTTCAACTTGCTTTCCTTTCCTTAATTTTAATGCAAAAATTCCTCTCATTTCCTTTACTCAGATCATCAGTTCAGTTCAGTCACTCAGTTGTGTCTGACTCTTTGTGACCCCATGAACTGCAGCATGCCAGGCCTCCCTATCCATCACCAACTGCTGGAGTCTACCCAAACCCATGTCCATTGAGTCGGTGATGCCATCCAACCATCTCATCCTCTGTCATCCCCTGCTCCTCCTGCCCTCAATCTTTCCTAGCATCAGGGTCTTTGCAAATGAGTTGGCCCTTCATATCAGGTGGCCAAAGTATTGGAGTTTCAGCTTCAACATCAGTCTTTCCAATGAACACCCAGGACTGATCTCCTTTAGGATAGACTGGTTGGATCTCCTTGCAATCCAAGGGACTCTCAAGAGTCTTCTCTAATACTACAGTTTAAAAGCATCAATTCCTCAGCCCTCAGCTTTCTTTATAGTCCAACTCTCACAGCCATACGTAACTACTGGAAAAATCATTGCCTTGACTAGATGGACCCTTGTGGACAAAGCAATGTCTCTGCTTTTAAATATGCTGTCTAGCTTTGTCATAATTTTCCTTCCAAGGAGTAAGCGTCTTTTAATTTCATGCTGCAATCACCATCTGCACTGATTTTAGAGCTCCCAAAATAAAGTCAGCCATTTCCACTGTTTCCCCATCTATTTGCCATGAAATGATAGGACTGAATGTTATGATCTGAGTTTTCTGAATGTTGAGATTTAAGACAACCTTTTCACTCTCCTCTTTCACTTTCATCAAGAGTCTCTTTAGTTCTTCTTCATTTTCTGCCATAAGGATGGTGTCATCTGTATATCTGAGGTTATTGATATTTCTCCCGGCAATCTTGATTCCAGCTTGTGCATCTTCCAGCCCAACATTTCTCATGATGTACTCTGCATATAAGTTAAATAAGCAGGGTGACAATATACAGCCTTGACATACTCCTTTTCCTATTTGGAACCAGTCTGATGTTCCATGTCCAGTTCGAACTGTTGCTTCCTGACCTTCATACAAGTTTTGCAAGAGGCAGGTCAGGTGGTCTGGTATTCCCTTCTTCAGAATTTTCCACAGTTTATTGTGATCCACGCAGTCAAAGGCTTTGGCATAGTCAATAAAGCAGAAACAGTTGTTTTTCTGAAACTCTCTTGCTTTTTTGTTGATCCAGTGGATATTGGCAATTTGATCTCTGGTTCCTCTGCCTTTTCCAAAACCAGCTTGAACATCTGGAAGTTCACGGTTCATGTATTGCTGAAGCCTCACTTGGAGAATTTTGAGCATTACTTTACTAGCATGTGAGATGAGTACAATTATGCGGTAGTTTGAGCATTCTTTGGCCTTGCCTTTGTTTGGGATAGGAATGAAAACTGTGGCCACTTTGAGTTTTCCAAATTTGCTGGTGTATAGAATGCAGCACTTTCACAGCATTGCCTTTCAGGATTTGAAACAGCTCAGCTGGAATTCCATCACCTCCACTAGCTTTGTTTATAGTGATGCTTTCTAAGTCCCACTTGACTTCACCTTCCAGGATGTGTGGCTCCAGCTGAGTGTGAGTGATCACACCATCATGATTATCTGAGTTGTGAAGATCTATTTTTTCCTCTGTGTATTCTTACCACCTCTTCTTAGTATCTTCTGCTTCTGTTAGGTCCATACCATTTCTGTCCTTTATCGAGCCCGTCTTTGCATGAAATTTTCCCTTGGTATCTCTAATATTCTTGAAGAGAATATCTAGTCTTTCCCATTCTGTTGTTTTCCTCTATTTCTTTGCACTGATCCCTGAGGAAGGCTTTCTTATCTCTCCTTGCTATCCTTTGGAACTCTGCATTCAAATGGATATATCTTTCCTTTTCTCCTTTGCTTTTCACTTGTCTTCTTTTCACAGCTATTTGTAAGGCATCCTCAGACAATCACTTTGCTTTTTTGAATTTCTTTTTCTTGGGGATGTTCTTCATTCCTGTCTCCTGTACAGTGTCACGAACCTCCATCCACAGTTCATCAGGCACTCTTGTCTATCAGATCTAGTCCCTTAATTCTATTTCTCACTTCCACTGTATAATCATAAGGAATTTGATTTAAGTTATACCTGAATGGTCTAGTGGTTTTCCCTACTTTCTTCAATTTCAGTCTGAATTTGTCAATAAGGATTTCATGATCTGAGCCACAGTCAGCTCCAAGTCTTGTTTTTGCTGACTGTATAGAGCTTCTCCATCTTTGGCTGCAGAGAATATAATCCATCTGATTTCAGTGTCAACCATCTGGTGATGTCCATGTGTAGAGTCTTCTCTTGTGTTGTTGGAAGAGGGTGTTTGCTATGACCAGTGTGTTCTCTTGGCAGAACTCTATTTTTGCCCTGCTTCATTCTGCACTCCAAGGCCAAATTTGCCTGTTACTCCAGGTGTTTCTTGACTTCCTGTTTTTGCTTTCCAGTCCCCTATGATGAAAAGAACATCTTTTTGGGGTGTTAGTTCTATGGGGTCTTATAGGTCTTCATAGAACCATTCAACTTCAGCTTCTTCAGCATTACTGGTAGGGGCATAGACTTGGATTACTGTGATATTGAATGGCTTGCTTTGGAAATGAACAGAAATCATTCTGTCGTTTTTGAGATTGTATCTAAGTACTGCATTTTGGGCTCTTTTGTTGACTATGAGGGCTACTCCATTTCTTCCAAGGGATTTATGCCCACAGTAGTAGATATAATGGTCATGTGAGTTAAATTCACCTATTCCAGTCCATCTTAGTTCGCTGATTCCTAGAATGTCGGTGTTCACTCTTGCCATCTCCTGTTTCACCACTTTCAATTTGCCTTGATTCATGGACCTAACATTCCAGCTTCCTATGCAATATTACTCTTTGTAGCATCAGACCTTGCTTTTATCACCAGTCACATCCACAACTGGGTGTTGTTTTTGCTTTGGCTCCATCCCTTCATTCTTTCTGGAGTTATTTCTCCACTGATCTCCAGTAGCACTTACTGATCTGGGGAGTTCATCTTTCAGTGTCCTGTTTGCCTTTTCACGCTGTTTATGGGGTTCTCAAGGCAGGAATACTGAAGTGGTTTGCCATTCCCTTCTCCAGTGGACCACATTCTGTCAGACCTCTCCACCATGACCCATCATATACCCATCTTAAAGAGAAGAGCACTGTAGTGAAATGTGGACACAGTGGTGTAGCAGTCCATCTTCCTGCTGGATTGAAAGCTTCTTAGGGTGGGAGGTGTGTGTTTTCTCCTTTAGTCCATTTCCTGCATTCAGAGAATTCTCCATACACATTTGTTGAATAGATTAATAATGGTACCAGAACAGAACTTCTTCACTTGTGCTCACCAAGGTTGTACTTACATACAACAACTGACCTAATAATTTTTAAGAAAATAACTTGACTAAATATCTATTTCCCTTTAAGCCACGCATGTTATGGTTGCCTAGATACAAACTGATGAGTTGATTTTACTATTTACTCTTGAATTTTTCATGTGAAAATAGAGCCAAGCATGAGAAGCCCTTTGCTGATTATTTGGTTATCTACTCATCACTCTACAATGCCTTCACTTCTTACTTATGAAGTCCCTGAGATAAGAGAAAGTCATATTGATATTTTCCTTGTAGCCTGTGTCTCAAACAGGATAAAACTGAGCAATAAACATTGAGAAATAAGTGATTGATACACAGGGATTAAACTAAACAAGTAGAGAATATAATGTTGAACAAGTATGAAACTACAAATTTATTTTTGACTTAAGAAAAAGCGTTCTTTTTATTTATAATCTCTGAAGATCACACATCACCTTTCCCCAGTTCTTTGTACCCTTTTCTAATGTAAGGGAGAGTTGAATCCTGCAGACCAAAGGCTGGGGAGGGAGGCAGTGGGAAAGGAAGCAAACTTCTAATAACTGGTGATGGTCAGAAGTAGTCTACTCCATCACTCACCTGTGATGAATGTTTCAAACAGACTCAGACCACTGGCATCTCAGCAAAGACTTATTCCAAAATCTTTGGAAAGAGAAAATGCTGAATAACCAAAAGCTATGTGGAGCTTAACCACTCCCTGAGGTGGAGTGTTAGGACAGTAGCTGTTTCCAGCTCCAAACACACTGAGTGAGTCAGCCATCAACTAGGGAAGATAATCCTTTTTCTCTAATCCTATCAGAATGACTAGTAATTATCTATATTGATTAGAACATGCCTATCTTATATTTTGAGCTTCCTTGGTTGGTTCAGTGGCAAAGGACCTGCCTTCCAATGCAGGGGATTTAAGAGACGGGGGTTTGATCCCTGGGTCAGGAAGATCCCCTAGAGGAGGAAATGGCAACCCACTCCAGTATTGCTTCCTGGAGAATCCCGTGGACAGAGGAGCCTGGCAGGCTACATTAGTCCATGGGATTGCAAAGAGTCAGACATCGCTTAGTGACTAAACAACAACCACCACATCTTATGAGTGAAAATTTTGAGGTAAATGTGCTACATAGATGAGTGAATTGAAGCTAATTTATAATAAATACTCAGTTATGAAATATACAAACAGCAACTTCACTGACTGTAATAGTACCCTCCAAGATTTCTTTATGATTCAAATATCTTTTAAAAGCACCTGTAGGTGAGTGAAATTACTTTCCAAATAACTGATGGCACTCAATAACACATGACACTTATGGTTTTGGACTGCTGTGATTCCTTCTGGAAAACAAAGGTGTCCTACTGCTGTTAAGCTTGTTGAGAAATGAGCTGGTGACACACTCAGCCGTTTCACCTCTGCGGGCCCCCAGAGGCCTCTGGAGTGACCTGGCCACTTACAGATAGCCACCTAGGATGTGGTGTTTGCCAAGCTGACTGCAACAACTTCTCCACTCCCAGTGCGCACACTCCTTTCCAGTGTGATCTGGATGCTCCTCCTGTCGAGAGGTGAAGTCTCTACCCCCTTGAGTTTGGGCTGGCATCAGGATTCACTCTGGCCAGAAGAAGGTGGTGAAAAAAATGTAAAAATTCCAAACAGGCTTGAAGCTTCATTTCTCACACTGTTGGAACGTTGCCCTGTAAGTGCCATATGGCAAAACTGTGGTCTAACCAGAAGAAGTTGAGGTCATATAAGGCAGAGCTAGACCAGCCCAGCTAAGTCTCCACAGACCAACCAGCCCGTGGCCAGCCGCAGCTACCAGGCATGTGAATGTGGCCATCTTACACTACCCAGCCCCACTCAGCTGCCAGGTGACTTCAATTGCAGGAGTGGCGACAGACAAAATACACGGAAGAGCTGCCCGCTGAGCCTAGGTCAAGTTGTCGTTCCCCAGGATCATGAGCAGGTGTATTAATTGGGGTGCTTTGTGACATGGCAATAGACAGCTATTTCAGCACCCTGTGAGAAGGATCCTTTTCTTCATTTTGGCAATTCGTGGTATCTCTTCAGACTGTGCCAAGTGCCCCTGCTGGCTGTACCTCTTGTTACACCCTCTTTGACTCACACTCAGCGTGTGTCACTCGTTCTGGCCTCTTTAGACTCTTGGTTTGCTTCGGAGTGTCTGTTTTGATTCCTGACTCCAGCCTCACCTGGGAACACTGGGCCTTTGGCTCCATACCATTTAGCCTGAAGGCCAGACCAGTTATGCTGGTGGTGACCAGGAGCCTGGCTGGAGGTGGCGTCCAGAGTCCCAGCTTGGTCAGGAGGGAGCTCAGAAGCAAGAGTTGGTTGAGTAAAGGCTGGCTTATAGAGTCATGGGGCCTACAGGAGAACTCTACTTGGGTTTACTGCAGCCTATTTATACCCAGAACATACACTCATGCTTACAGATTTAGTGATTGTTTACAGGGAAATCTGATTACTTTTTCAACCCCCTTTAAAAAGGCTTCTCTGAAGATAAATTCAAACTCTCTTCTTCTTCTTCCTTTTTTTTTTTTATTGGTTTTGCCATACAATGACATGATATCGCCATGGGTTTACATATGCTCCCCCTCCAGAACCCCCTTCCCTCCTCCCTCCCTCCTCTCTTCCCCCGGGAAATCTCGATGCACCAGCCCCGAGCATCAATCCTGGGCTGGCAATTGATTAGACATATGATAATTAACATGTTTCAATGCCATTCTCCCATATCATCCCACCCCTGCCCTCATCCACAGAGTCCACGAGTCTGTTCTATACGTCTGCGTTCCTTTTGCTGTCTCGCATGCTGGGTTCTCTCTTCTTATGGGTCACAAAGCTCTGCATGTTTTATTTGCGGCCAGACTCCTTCATCTCATCTCTTACCACGAGTAGTCCCTGCACTTACTCCATCTTCCTGTTAGCTTGAACTTTCTTCATATTCTTGAATGCACCTTGCTAACTAGCCCTGATGTCTAACCCACCTAGTTTGTGCTTTATTATGATCTCCTGAGGAAACTAATACAGTCTACTATTTGCCACATAGTGTTCAGGGTTCAGATGCTTGGAATATGTCAGCAAAATAAAGATCCCTGCCCACGAAGAACTTACATTCTGGTGGAGAGTGATGGACCATGAACCACAGCTATATGTTGGAATGGAGCATATGCTGTGAAAAATAGAGAAAGTGTAGAAGAGTAAGGGGAATTGGAACTGTGGAGGAGTGGCTTAGTGGAGGTCTCACTGAGAAAGTGACATTTGAGCGAAGACTTGGCGAGGAAGTTATACAGGGGTTTTGTAGGGGAACAGTGTTCCAGGCGAGGGAAGAGCAAAGCCAAGTCCCAGAGGCAGCTTGTACCTGGTATGATGGAGGAGAGCCAAGGAAGTCAGCAAGAGGAGTCACAGGTAGGTCCTAGGGGTGGGGTGGGATGGGATGGTGTGGATGGGTCCAGATTACATGGGCTCCTTAAGCTCCCATTGACTTTTTTTTTTTTTCTGTTCCCCATTGACTTTTACTTTGAAAGCAGAAGTGGTGTGGGTTTTGGATGAGGAAGAAATATGATCTAACTTATGTTTAAAGAAGATGGCCCTGGCTGCTGCATATTAGGATGAGGGTAGAGCAAGGAGAACCTAAAACAATAATCCAGGTGGGAAAGGAGGCTCACTTGGCATTGGCAGTGAGTGAGAGAAGACTTGGATCAAATTCTGTGTGGGTTTAGAAGGTAGAGAGAGACTGGATACAGGAGTGAGTGTGTGAGAAAGGGAGGAGTCAAGGCTGACTCCAAAGATTTTGGCTTGAGCAAGCGAAGAGATAGCATTCTCTGTTATTTCTTCTCTGATTTTGCTAAGGATTTTAAAACCTTTTTAGCAAAGTTGATTCCTTCTCTGTTTGCAACCTCTGTTTTTTTCTAGTTTGATTTGTTTGCTTTGGAATAGATACCTGCTTTCCATTTTAGGTGATTTCTTGCAGTGTTCAGTAACTCTTGGCTGTTCACATTTAAGAGTAGAGCGCAGAAAATCTATTTAGAAGCTCTGTGTGTGTAGGGGTGATGAGGAATGCTTGCTGACTGTGGTCTTCATCGTAGGGTACTTCTCATGCTGCTTAAATAGGGAACCCCAGTGACAGACACTTTTGTCTTTCCTCCAGTTGTTGAGATTTCTTAGAAAAGAATCTTCCAGTTATAGAGATTTACTTGTAAATATGTGCTTAGGATGCTAAATGGTTCAAGAAGGGTGGGTCTCTCAATAATGAGTAGGAGTCCCGTTTCCAGTAATATGTTTTTGCTTTGGGCTGTAACAAATGTTTTTAGTCTAGAGACCTGTTTTACTTTTTCCAAAGGAAAAATCTTGGGTGTCTTGTCAGGGCAAGTGATAAGCAGGTGCCAGGCTAGGCAGGAGAGGAGGGGACCAAAGCCACTTGTAGCAGAGTTTGAATGAGCGCCCTTGTTGTAAGGCCATGTTCGGTCCTACTTTCCCAGATACCGGGCACCACAGATTTAGGAGCCTTCGAGAGGCTCAGCAGCATCTGTGATGTTGCCTTTTGGTTTTACCCTCTTGTGTTTGAGGGTCAGTTTTCCTCCATTCAGCCAAGTCATTTTCCACTTGTCAATCTGCTTTCCAAATTCCAAAATTTCATATGGGTGTTTCATTTCTATCATCTTTGCTCTCATAGGTTTATGTCTTTTATTTAAAATGTTCTTTTATTTTCATGTTAGTGATTTTGTCACCTTTAACCAGAAGTCCTTGTTGTCTTCTCTTGAGTAATGACTGCACATCCTTCAGTCCTCAGCTGAAGTGTCACTTCTCTCGGGAGGTTTTCAACACTGAGTTGTGTTTCCAAAGTTTTCTATATTTCCCTATTCATTTCTTTCCACATCATGTTGGAATTACCTGATCACCATGCACCTTCCTCAACAGATGATAATCTCTATAGGGAAGGTAGAGAGGGGGTCTGTGTTGTTCACTATTGTAACCCTGGAACCTGACACAGTGCCTTGTATGTAATGGGGATTAAAAAAATATCTGTTGACTCATTGGTTAAATAATCCTGAACAATATCTGCAGCACTCTGAACTCTGCCCACACTTCTTGAGGAGAGAGCCTGGAGCTATTTGCTACTTTCTCTGACAGTGTACACCACACCCCTAGGAGTGTTTACCTCACAGACCTGTCACAGGACACTTTGAACCTAACGCAAGAAGCGCATTTCTAACAGACCTGCTGGGAAGAGAAAAGCACTGTGGTGGAGAGCCTCCTGCAGCTGTGTGACAAATCTCCTGCGTGCTCTTGTGCGCTGTCTCTTTTTCCACAGGAATCTTCAGCTCAGATACTCTTTGAACAGCCATCAAAACCCCTAAATCTTCTTCTCAGTGTGCTATATATAGATTAATAAGTCAACTACCTCCAGCACACCGGGTTTTCTAACCCTGGCATCTCAGCTTATCGATCTGGATCTTCTAACAAAACGCGCAACCGCGGTTTCATCTCATGCCGCAGAAAATGGCTTTGCTAGGAAAGCACTTTAGTTAAAACCAGCTTTGGGCATCTGGGAGCTCACAGCCTGGAGGCCTGTAGATCAGAGGGAAAATTATGTGCTTGAAAGACTCAGCTTTCTTAATTAATAATAAATTCCTCAAATTAAGAGAAGATTTTGATGTGATGAAACAGTATTACTATTTCAAAAGACTTATTTCTCCTTTTTTCCAAGGCTGTTCTAGGCTTTCTTTGAAAGGAATATTTTCTCTCAAGTTTTCTTCTGTTTTCAACTGTGTAATCATACAGTCATTTGGCTAGGAAGAAATAAATCCTTGTGCAGGGAGGACATAGTAAAATGAGGCATTCGGAACCAGGTAGATTCAAGAAGTAAAGAGCTCTGATAGTTATACAAAGGAGAGTCTTCCCTGACCTCCCATCTCTTACTCCAGTTCTATCCTGCTACCTCCTCCTTCAGGTTGGCTCAGCCTGCACTCTTCCCACATTCAATTATTTTTCAATTATTACTTAAAAAAATTTATTTATCTATTGACTTTTGGCTGTGCTAGGTCTTTGTTGCTACGCAGGCTCTTCTCTAGTTGTGACCAGCAGGGCTATTCTTCCTTGCAGTACGCGGGCTTCTCATTGTGGTGGCTTCGCTTGCTCTGGAGCTCGGCTCTAGGGCACACAGGCTTCAGTAGTTGCCACACGTGGGCTCGTGGTTGTGGCTCCCGGGCTCTAGAGTACAGGCTCAGTAGTTGTGGCACATGGACTTATTTGCTCCACATCATGTGGGATTTTCCCAGATCAGAGATCATACCCCATGTCTCCTGCATTGGCAGGCCGATTCCTTACAACTGAGCCACCAGAGAAGTCCCCAACCAGTTACATTTTTCTAGCACTCATAGCACATCATCGTTGCCCAAGGCCTGTCTTCCCTTCTGGCTGTGACCCGTACAAGGACAAGGATTATGTCTATCTTGTCCATTGCTCTTCTTCTGTGGCTGGAACAGTATTTAGAACTTAGGAGGCATTCAAAACCTTTTCTTAACCTAAGCATGAATGACTATAACATGGTAAGGGAGACCTGGTGAACTGTATGCAGAGATGGCTGCAGCAATTCCTTGCTCTCCTGCACAATGTGACTTTGCTGCTTTTTGCATCAAGAGGTGGATTCCGTTCTTTTTAAACCTTGAACCTTGGCTGGCCTTGTGCGGCTTCTGTTGTCCCTGCCGGGGTACCAGGCCTCCACTGAGGAAGCCCAGTTAGCTTGCTGGCTCAGTGGCAAGTGGGGGAGCCAAGCCAAAAGCCTCACCACCTGCACACAGAGGAATGAGGTCTTCCAGAAAGAGCCAGCCCCCGCCTACCCACCTCCTGATTATAGACACATGAGCGAGCCAGTCAATACCAGGTGGAGCAGTGTTGAGCCCTCCCAACTGGGACCGGCCCAAGTTGTTGACCCAAGAATGTGAGCAAATATGTGATTGATGTTTTAAGCCATTAACTGTTGGAGGTGATTGTGCAGCAGTGATTGATATGGGAGGATTTTTCAGATTTTCCTCAGCCTGAGAGTTGTCTTCCTCATTCAAACTAGAGAATCTGTGAAATCTGCCCTCCCTGCAACCTCTGTGGCTTCACTGTAGCCTCAGAAGGTGAAAGCCATTCCTGGGTAAGTGGATGCAGCTAGAGGTAACTTACAAAGAACAAATCAAATTAAATCCCAGAATAGCACAGGTCCCTTACACAGACTGACAGAAGGTAGTTGATGAAGAATCTACTTTTAAAGAAAATAATTATTTTTATGAATTCACCTTGATTATAGAAGTGGTTCGTGATAATTATGAAAAATTTGGAAAAATGAGTTAATTATAGAGGAATAATAAAATTTATACTTAAAAATTCCAAAATGTGAAACCTGCTCTACTGATAACGCATTACTACTGCTGCTGCTACTAACGTGTTAGTGGTGAGTGCGCCCCAGATCTTCCAAACCTCTGTAGTGACCTTCCCTTTCAAGAACATGGGACTATCTTTATTTATTCCAATCTTCTCATGCACATTGTGATGGGATTTATAGGTGTCTGTTTGTTAGACTGGTACTTGTTGCTTTGGGCTTATTCTTAGTAGCTTTCAAACAGATGTTTGTACTGACTTTTGAAATTTTTTTTTAAAGTTCAACATTATTCAGTTTAGTCCAGTTGCTCAGTCGTGTCTGACTCTGCAATCCCATGGACTGCAGCACACAAGGCTTCCCTATCCATCACCAACTCCCTGAGCTTGCTCAAACTCATGTCCATCGAGTTGGTGATGCCATCCAACCATTTCATTCTCTGTTATCCCCTTCTCCTCCTGCCTTCAGTCTTGCTTCCCAGCATCAGGTGGCCAAAGTATTGGAGCTTCAGCTCCAATTGTTTAATCATTATGATAACAATGCTGGCTAGCAGACAGCCACATAAAATGGTGGCTTAAAATAACAAGCACTCATTTTGCTTGAGAGTTAGTAGGCCAGCTGGGGTGTCTGTCTGGTCTTGGCCGAATTTACTCATGGGTCTGTGGTCAGCTGTGAGTTGGTTAGGTGGGCAGGTTAGGTGACTGTCTTATGTGTAGGCATCCAGGTGATGACAGTTGATCGGGGAGGTCTGTACTGGTAGGACAAGACTGACTCAAGTGAGCTCCGTGAATTTCATCTTTCACCAGCTTAGTAGGACAAGTACCTGATGGCAAAGACAGAGACTTGCCAACTCACTGCAGAGCAGAAGAAGCACAAGAAGTAGTAGGAAAGCGCAAGTACTTTTTCAAGGTTCTGATTATGTGAAATTAGCTAGTGACACACTGGCGAAAATAAGTCGCATAGCTAAAACCAGGCAATGTGGGCAGACACTACTGCCAAATGGCACGGAGACATGGAGTTTTACTGGTAAACAATTAACTTTGTACACTCGTCTTTTAAATACTAGTTTGCAGTTATTCCAAGAGACATTTTAGTAAATGCTCATGTTATCCTCATTTTAATACTAGTAACTGTAATTTCTGTTTCATGTGTGAATGCATTGATCAGAACTTCCAGTTTAGCTAGTTGGACCCTTTGTGTTGCTCAGATTTTAATGGGAAAGCTTCTAGTGTTTAGTGCTAATGTACATGGCTGCTGGTTTAAGTTAGGTATTTTTATCAAGTTAAAAAGGAATCTTGGTGTAACAGTTTACAAGGAGCTTATGTCAGCATTGTATTTTGGATATTACTGAATGTCTTCTAATAGCACTTGCTTAGGTCATGTGGGACGTCACTGAGAGGACATGGCCACTGGTCAACCCACAGGCTGGATGGACATGGGCAGTCAAAGACTGCTCCCTACTTCCTGTCCCTGGAAAGTGTTCCCATTGTCGCTGCCTCAAGGACACTGTCTTGAGATAATAAGATGGTGTTGAGGCAATCTGGATGGCACACATGGCCTGGTTAAGACCTCTGTGTAAACTTTAAGGTTCTGGTAGGCTGGTTCAGAGATCTCCTTGTTCCATGGTACCCAAGGCAAGCATCCTAGGTGGGTTTCCTTGCTTATTAAACCTGCCACCTACCAGTCTGGAGTGGTCTGCCTCTGGTCTCCTCTTGCCTTATGTGTCTGGGGCCACTTTGCAAACCAACAGGTCATTATTTGAATTTTCTTATTAGATCTATTAATATATTATGCTAATAAATTTCATAATATAAAGTCATCTTTGGTATTATGAGAGAAAAATCTTTTATTATCAAGTGGTTATTTGTTGTTAGAGAGTAAACCAGCATTTTATTTAGAAATTTTGCATCTACATTTACAAATAAAGCTATTTTATGGAGTAGGTATACTTTTTCTTTGCCAGTTGATAAAATCTGGGTTATGCTTATTTTATAAAGGGCATTAATGTTGTTGTTGTTCAGTCACTAAGTCATGTCCAACTCTTTTGAGATCCCATGGACTATAGCTCTCCAATCTCTTCTGTCCATGGGATTTCCCAGGCAAGAATATTGGAGTGGGTTGCCATGCCTTCCTCCCGAGGATCTTCCCTACCCAGGGACTGAACCTGAGTCACTTGTGTCTCCTGCATTGGTAGGTGAATTCTTTACCACTGAGCCACCAGGGAAGCCTATAAAGAGCTGTAATAGATTAAAAGACTCTGGGAGTGTTTAATTATATAGAAATTACCATTTTCTTAAACATTTGAAAAACAACGGTAAAACTTCTAGACACTAGTTTTTTTTTTTTTTTTTCAGATACTATGTTGATAAAAGTTTCAGTTTATTTCATGGTTATTTATGGAGTCTTTTTGATTAACTAAAAAACTATTCATTTAATTTGAGATTTTATTTCTTCAAGATCATGAAAATCAAATCTTAAAATTATTTTATATATAATTAATCTTTCACATTAATGTTTCATTCATGAATATATTTTCCTGCTTTAATATTAAATTTTAATAGAAATGTTTAAATTGTTTTCCAAAGAACTAATTTTTTGATTTATTCAACTGTGACTTTTTGAATTTTCTAATGTTGTCTGTCTTTACATTTACTAGCCTTAAGTTTGTTTTGTTGGTTTTCTTAATTCTTAAATTTACTTAATAATGAAATCAGACTATTTTAAAGCATTTCAAATATACAAAAAATTATGGAGCTAATCTAGGGAACACACATGCAGCTTCCTTGAAGGTTTAACAAAATTCAACATTTTCCTGTTTGCTCTCACGTATAATTTCAGACACAGGTGAAGCCCTTCTTTGTTTCTAGTGGGTTATTCCATCTTCTTTTCTTCTGAGATAATCACTGTACTGAAGACAGTATATGTATCACTGACATAAAGTTTTTTACCAATATATTTTTAACTAACAATTATGTTTGCAATTATAGCAACATACACTATCATTTCTTATGTTTTATTTTCATTCATTTATTTGTGTTTTGGCTACATCACACGACATGCAGGATCTTAGTTCCCCAATCAGGGAATGAACCCCACGCCCTCTGCAGTGAAAGTGCAGATTCTGCTGGGAAGTCCTCATTTCTTGTGTTTTAAATCTTAAATCAAGGTTTTATATTGGAGTAGAGCTTCACAGGTAGCTCAGTGGTAAAGAATTTGCCTGCCAATGCAGGAGACAAGGGCTCCATCCCTGGGTAGGGAAGATACCCTGGAGAAGTAAGTGGCAACTCACTCCAATATTCTTGCCCTGGAAATCCCATGCACAGGGGTGCCTGGTGGGCTACAGTCCATGGGGTTGCTAAGAGTTGGATGTGACTTAGCAACTAAACAACAAACAGCAACATTATCCTACAACTTGCCTTTTTATCCAACTTTAGTTTTTACTATATTTTAAATTAATTCATTTTTAAATTTTATATCTCAGATGAATTAATCTTCTGCTTTTCAGCTACTGTTCCCTACTGTACCTCTATTTTGATACTCTATTGAAAAAGCCAATAATCTTCACTATTTTACTTTTGGTTTCCTCTAGTGTGTCATTTTCAGAGGTATGCATTTTTTCTGATCATTCAGGACAGTGTTCCATTGATTTCTAGTGTTTTCTTCCCTCCCTGTGGTTTTTATGGATTTGGTTTCCTTATGTGTGAGTCAAAAGAAACCATCCCAGGTCTACTATTTGCCAACAGAGAAGCTGTATCAGCTCTTTCCTGAGTCTTGTTAAATATTGTTCTGGAATCATGGCTGAAAAGTAGATTACTGTGCTCATTCTTAGTCTCATGTAAATTGTTTAGTAGACATTTAACTTACTAAGTTTGTCTGGTTGAGGTAGGGTTTGAGCTTGAGATTGAGGTAGGTATCCTGCCTCATACCTGACTTCTGACAGCCGGAAGCAGGGCAGGACATGAAAAGCTACAAAGCCTCCACTAACATTGCTCTGCTCTGCAATTGGGCTTCTCTTTCCAGGACACATTAGAGCATCATCTATCTATGGATAACGCATGTAGATTTCTGAGTTGAGCTCTTTGTATGGCTGTAGAAAGAGTATATTAACTAAGGCAGTAACTAAGGGGTAGCTTATATAGCAGCCACCTCAAAAGCAGTCCCCATGGGATTGCCCCCAACAGGTTGGACTCCAGAACCTTGAGCCAAAGGGGCAGGCGGAGGATGTGGGAGGGAAAGAGTGCCTCTCTGCCTTTGCCGGGAGTAGTGTTCCCTGAGTTGGTATCAGATCATGCATTTTCCCTTCAGTTTTGATTCTGAATTTTGTTCTGTAGGACTTGTAGTTTGTACGAGTTCTTTTCAGGTTAGCAATAAACTGATACTCTTAGACTTTCTGTGTTAGGTGTTTTTTTTTTTTTTTTTCCTGTAATGTGACATGTATTTTTAGTGGAATGTTAGAAGTTGCAATGGGGTCTCCAAGTCAGATGCCATATATAAATTAAAGTCCACAAACTGTAAGATTTAATAATTGTTCTGTACTGATTTCGAGCAGACTAGTTTGGGGTTTGTAACAGCCTGGGGCAAAGGAAGGGTTTAGTGAAAGACAGCCATTTAACAAGGAAAGCTGAAAAAGATCTGGAACAAGCCAAGGCAGAGATGTTTTCCCTAGTCATCCCTGGCCAAGTGTTTAATAAATTTCTGAGTGAGTAGAAATTAAAATTTAATGTGAGATCTACCCTGTAAATATACTGACTCAGGTCACTTGATGGTTAATGTGAATTTTAAAGTGGAGGATGGCATAGCAACCCACTCCAGTATTCTTGCCTGGAGAATCTCAGAGTAGCAAAGAGCTGGACATGACTAAAGTGATGGAGCATGCGCTCACATGCATCTTAAATAGGAGAGTGAGATCGTGTCTGGGCTCAGCCAGAGATTCAGAGTCCAGAACAGTTGGAGTGGCTGCTATGGTGTAGGATGTGCTATGTATTTACGATGCCAGTAGCACTTTGTCAGTAGATTAAGTACCGCAGTATATTCTCAGAGTGTCAGTTCAGGTCCTTGAAGAAGCAAATGTCAACATGGCTGAGATGTTGATATGATTGAGACTTTTTTTTCCTGTTGGGGGAAAATGCCCATGAAGGAAGAAGGGAGGGAACAAGAGTTATCAGGCAGGGCCTTTAGGTGATAATTCAGGTTCAGAACTTGTGAAAGGAAAGAGGAGATGAAAGATTCAACGAAGAGTCTCAGATAGCAGTGTGTTTCTGAGAAAGTTTTGACCAGGTTGGTGGGAAGTCCTTGGGCAAAGACTGCGCTTCAGAAGAGTGTTGCATTAGACAGCAATGGTCTAGCTCCACTAGCCCCTGTCAAGCTCAGTCATTGGCTGGGAGCCCCGGGGGGAAGCGTGGCCTCAGGGGGAGCACCATGGTGGGTCTGCAGCGGGGCAGCTGAACGTGTCTGTCTCCATTAACACCTGCCACTTACAGAGAGCATATATGATCCATAAAACTTTAATATTTAATTTAGAAAACAAACTTGTGAGGTAAATAGTACTGCTTCTATTTTATGATTTTATAAATAAACAAACTTCAATTTGGGAAGAGAATAATTTAAAGTCACATAATCAGTAAGTGGCAGTGCTAGAATCTGAACATAAATCTGCAGATACATGTTAGGAGTCTCAGGTGAAAGCAAAAGAAAATATTTTTTAAGAGGATAACCTTTTTTTTAGGGGATAGTCACAGCTGTTATCCAGAATCCAAAGACAGACATGCAACCAGGATGCCCTGGCAGCCGGAATTAGTATACCCTCAGACTCTCTCCACGTGGTGCTAATGGTAAAGAATCCACCTGCCAGTGCAAGAGATGCGGGTTTGATCCCCGGATGGGGAAATCTGCTGGAGTAGGAAATGGCAACCCACTCCAGTATTCTTGCCTAGAGCCTCCCACGGACACTGGACCCTGGTGGGCTACAGTCTGTGGGGTCACAAACGATCAGATGTGACTGAGCACACACACATCGACACACACACAGGCTCTCTCCATTTCTCACCTGTGCTCCTCCCAGTACATCTGATTTTCTCTGATTACAGAACTGGTTTTCTTGTACATAGCAGAGAAGTGGCTGCTGGAAGCTGTTGAAAAGCTGTTTTTTTTTGGTTCAAGAGAGCATCAAAGACTAAACTGGAGTTACTTTCTTAGGAAAGGGGTTCTACATCAGCTAGGATCATGTGTTTACCTTTAGACTGGTTGGTTGACTGGGCTGTGGGTTCTGGTGGGGAGATTTTGTTGGGGTGGGGTGGGGGTTGGGGTGTGAAATTGTTGTTATCATGTAAATAGCTGGGAAAGGAGAAAGAAATTACCAGAAATTGGAAGTGTTGGGTATAAAACTCAATAGGCATCCATTACAAGATACCTCCTTCGGTGGGATAAACCCAAAATATATATTTAAATATGTAAATAATATATGTATGTATATGAAGACCAGTAACAATACTTTTAATATATTGTCAATTGGCAAAACATTTTCTGTCTGAATTGTTACTTACTTCACATAAAGGTAGTGAAAAGTGAAAGTTGCTCAGTTGTGTCGGACTCTGCAACCCTGTGGGCTGTACAGTCCATGGAACTCTCCAGGCCAGAACACTGGAGTGGGTAGCCTTTCCCTTCTCTAGGGGATCTTCCCAACCCAGGGATTGAACCCAGGTCTCCCACGTTGCAGGTGGATTCTTTACCAACTGAGCCACAGGGGAAGCCCAAGAATACTGGAGTGGGTAGCTGATCCCTTCTCCAGTGGATCTTCCTAACCCAGGAATCAAATGGGGTCTCCTGCATTGCAGGCAGATTCTTTACCAACTGAGTTATGAGGAAAGAATATATAAAGATCACTGAACTGTTTTTTCCCAATGAAATGTTCCACAAAACTGATTATTTTTGACATGAATGAGCAATGTATACTGAAGTCTGTGTAAGGAAATAGAAGTGTGGGTTCACTGGATCTCTGGGGAAAAAGTTACACCATCTGGCCCAGGTCTATTTCTCTCCTATTACTGAGAGGATGTTCCTGGGGAAAGGAACAAGACAGTGACCTGGTCTAATCTGCATGTGAACATGCTGACAGCGGAAACTTATAGTAGATAAATTAATGATGTTTGCTAAGAAGGCAATCTTTATCTATTTTCCTGGTTTAATATTGCTTCAGTCAGTTCAGTTGCTCAGTTATGTCAGGCTTTTTGTGACCCCATGGACCACAGCCAGGCTTCCCTGTCCTTCACCAACTCCCAGAGCTTACTCAAACTCATGTGCATTGGGTTGGTGATGCCATCCAACCATCTCATCCTCTGTTGTCCCCTTTTCCTCCCGCCTTCAATCTTACCCAGCATCAGGGTCTTTGCAAATGAGTCAGTTCTTTGAGTCAGGTTGCCAAATTTTGGAGTTTCAGCTTCAACATCAGTCCTTCCAATGAATATTCAGGACTGATTTCCTTGAGGATGGACTGGTTGGAGCCCCTGTCCAAGGGGCTGTCGAGTCTTCTCCAACACCTCAGTTCAAAATAATCAATTCTTCAGTGCTGAATTTTCTTTATAGTCCAACTCTCATATCCATACATGATTACTGGAAAAACCATAGCTTTGAGTAGATAGACCTTTGTTGGCAAAGTAATGTCTCTGCTTTTTAATATGCTATCCAGGTTGGTCATAACTTTTCTTCCAAGAGCAAGCATCTTTTAATTTCATGGCTGCAGTCACCATCTGCAGTGATTTTGGAGCCCTCCAAAAAAAAGTTTGTCAAAGTTTGTCACTGTTTCCATTGTTTCCCCATCTATTTGCCATGAAATGATCTTAATTTTCTGAATGTTGTGTTTTAAGTCAACTTTTTCAATCTCCTCTTTCACTTTCATCAAGAGGCTCTTTAGTTCTTCTCTGCTTTCTGCCAGAAGGGTGGTGTTACCTGCATATCTGAGGTAATTGATGTTTCTCCCTTCAGTCTTGATTCCAGCTTGTGCTTCATCCAGTCCGGCATTTCACATGATGTACCCTGCATATAAGTTAAATAAACAGGGTGGCAATATACAACCTTGATGTATTCCTTTCCCAATTTGAAACCAATCTATTGTTTCATGTCCAGTTCTAACTGTTGCTTTTTGACCTGTATACAGATTTCTCAGGGGGCATGTCAGGTGGTCTGGTATTCCCACCTCTTGAAGAATTTTCCAGTTTGTTATGATAGTTTGTTGTAATATTGGTTATGGTGACCAAATTTAGGATACATGGATTTCTTGGGCATGGCTCCCTAGAAAATATTCTGTTTTTTTAAAAATTGAATATTAAAATATTGTATTAGTTTCAGGTATACAACAAAGTGATTCAGTTGTACTTGTGTCTCTGTCTCTGTATGTACATTTCTACATTCCTTTTTCTGGATTCTTTTACAGTTTTTTTATAAGATAGTGAATATAGTTCTGTGCTATGCAGTAAATGCTTACTATTTATTTTTTATATGACAGTGTGCATTCTATACTTCCAATTTATCCCTCTCCCACATTCACCTTTGGTAACCATAAATTAGTTTTCTGTGTCTGTGACTCTATTTCTGCTTTGTAAATAAGTTTATTTGTACTATTTTTAAAATTCCACATATGTGATATCACATGATATTTATCTTTCTCTGTCTGACACACTTCACTTAATAAGTTTTTCTCAAGGTTCATCCATGTTGTTGAAAATGGCATGATCTCATTCTTTTTTATGGTTGAGTAGTATTCCACTGCATATATATGAAACATCTTTATCCATTCCTCTGTTGATGGACATTTAAGTTGCTTCTATGACTTCATGACTTGGCTATTGTAAATAGTGCTGCTGTGAACATTAGGGTACATGTATCTTTTTGAATTAGAGATTTTTTTCTTTCTAGGTGTATTTCCAGGAATGGGATTGCTGGATCACATGGTAACTTTATTTTTTTAATTGGAGTATAATTGCTTTACATTGTTGTGTCAATTTATGCTGTACAGTGAAGTGAATCAGCTGGATGTATACGCAAAGCTACTCCCTCTTGGACCTCCCACCTACCCCTCCCCCGCATCCCATCCATCTAGGTCATCACAGAGCACTGAGCTGAGCTCCCTGTGCTATGTAGCAGGTTCCCACCAGTTATATATTTCACATGTGGTAGTGTATGTACGTCAATCCTAGTCTCCCAATTTGTCCTACCCTCCCCTCCTCCCCTGTGTCCACAAGTCCATTCTCTAGGTCTGCATCCCTATTCCTGTGCTGCAAATAGGTTTGTCTGTGCCATTTTTCTAGATTCCACACATATGCATTAATATATGATATTAATATTTCTCTGGTAGCTCTATTATTGGTGCTTCAAGGACCCTCCTTAGGGCTTCCCTGGTGGCTCAGTGGTAAAGAATCCACCTGTAATGCAGGAGACGTAAAAGATGCAGGGTGCGACCCCTGGGTTGGGAAGATCCCCTGGAGAAGGGTATGGCAGCCCACTCCAGCATTCTTGTCTGGAGAATCCCATGGACAGAGGAGCCTGGCAGACTACAGTCCATGGGGTCTTAACAGGTCGGCTCAGGTAAATGCACAAGCAGGGTAAAAGGTTTCAGTGCTCATGCCAGGTCTATTCATAAATAAAATACCCACCCACTTTCTACCTCCTGCTTATTTTTTTTAGGGAATAGCATAGATTATGTTTAAAAATTTTAAAGCTGTGAGAAGACATTACTACTGACTCTGAGAACTCTAGAGCAAACAGATCGGAGAGAGACAGAAAGAGTGATTGAGAAGTATTTTGTAGATTTACCTTTTCTGTCATTACTGTTGCTGAAGGAGATGAAAATATCTGATGAGGACTAGTTCAGAGATCATGATACAAACAGAAGAGGGCTCAAGTTGAGAGGAGGCCACGTTATTGGCCTCCTTGAAGGCAGTATTCCCAGGAGCCTCTGGGCAACAAGACAGGAGTTTAAGGGGTATTTCCTAAGGGAGACTGTAAAGGTGTTTATTTCCTGTAACAATCTACAAGGTGTGCTTAGGGCAGAAGTTGTGTGTCTAAGCCTGCAGGTGTTTGTCTTCCTGTCTGAGGCCCTGACCCATTATGCAATCTATTACTTCTTTCTGTTCTTCTCATCTCAGATGACCCCAGAAGGTGTTTACTTGTTGCTTGTGAGTTGCCAGTTTAAGCGAATGCCAGTATTAAGGGAGTCTGGATAAAGAGCTGCATGAAAATAAATTCAAGTTATATGGTAGTTCTATTATATTTTTAGTTTTTCTTTTTTTTAAGGAACCTTCATACTGTTCTCCATAGTGGCTGTATCTATATTTTCACCGACAATGCAAGGGGCTTCTCTGGTGGCTCAGATAGTAACGAATCTGCCTGCAATATGGGAGACCCTGGTTCAGTTCCTGGGTTGGGAAGATCCCTTGGAGGAGTGAATGGCAACCCACTCCAGTATTCTTGCCTGGAGAATTCCATGGATAGAAGAGCCTGGTGGGCTTTAGTCCATGGACTCACAAAGAGTTGGACATGACTGAACGACTAACACATACATTCATCCCAACAGTGTAAGAGGGTTCCCTTTTCCACACCCTTTCCAGCATTTATTGTTTGTAGATTTTTTGATGATGGCTATTTGAATTGGTATGAGGTGATTACTTTGTCAACAAAGGTCCATCTAGTCAGGGCTATGGTTTTCCCCGTGGTCATGTATGGATGTGAGAGTTGGATGGTGAAGAAAGCTGAGCACCAAAGAATTGATGCTTTTGAACTGTGGTGTTGGAGAAGACTCTTCAGAGTCCCTTGGGTTGCAAGGAGATCCAACTAGTCCATCCTAAAGGAGATCAGTCCTGGGTGTTCATTGGAAGGACTGACGTTGAAGCTGAAACTTCAATACTTTGGCCACCTGATGCGAAGGGCTGACTCATTTGCAAAGACCCTAATGCTGGGAAGGATTGAGGGCAGGAGAAGAAGGGGACGACAGAGGATGAGATGGCTGGATGGCATCATCGACTCAATGGACATGGGTTTGGGTGGACTCTGGGAGTTGGTGATGGACAGGGAAGCCTGGCGTGCTGCAATTCATGGGGTCACAAAGAGTGGGACATGACTGAGCGACTGAACTGATACCGCATTATAGTTTTGATTTATATTTCTTTAAGAGTTAGTAATGCTGAGCATCTTTTCATGTTTTTGTTGTCCATCTGTATGTCTTCTTTGGAGAAAGTCTATTTAGATCTTCTGCCCATTTTTGATGGGTAGTTTGGAGTTGTGATAGTGAACTATATGAGCTATTTGTATACTTTGGAGATTAATCCTTTGTCAGTTGCTTGATTTGCAGATATTTTCTCCCATTTTGTGGGTTGTCTTTTCATCTTGTTTATGGTTTCCTTTGCTGTGCAAAAGCTTTTAAGTTTAATTAGGTGCCTCTTGTTTATTTTTATTTTCATTACTGTAGAAGGTGGGTCCCAAGAGGGAGCTATGAAATTGTTTTTTAGGATGTCTCAAATTAGAGGAAAAAAAAATTCTGATAGAGATGGAAAAATAAGTATCTACAACTGTTGTCTCCATCAACAAAATCCAATTTTATCTAAAATTCAATTAATAATCAGTACATTCTCAATTCACTGCCTAGAACCTCTGAATAGATCTGACTGGTATATATATATATAGTTTTAAAAACTTCAAAATCAGATCAACAAATCCTGTTAATAGCTTGAAAATCACCTCCCTGTTGTCAGCTCTCTTAAGTTGTCCCTTATCTCCTTCCTCTCAGTCTAGTGCCCCATACAGATAAGAGAAACCATCATTGCTACTAGCCTAGGCACATGATGTATAATTATTTTGCACTTAAATGAATGTCAAAGTATATTTTTTAATTTAAAAAATAAAAATGAAAAAAAAATGAATACAAATTTTTTCCCTTTCATTAAAAAATTTGCTCTCTTGTAATGAAGAAAGCCTGGATATATAAACCTCTCAAAACTCTAGTCTGGTAAGAAATAATGAGTGTGCCATCAGAGTGGAAGAAATAATTAAAGAATAAAGGGAGAAGGGAAGAAAGTTTTATGGAAGAGGTGAGAGAAAAATAGTACTGGTATGTGGCAAAGTCTGACACAGGGGAAAGCAAAGAACATACACTTTAGTTGGAGTTATACTATTTATATGTCTATGGGACCTTTCCAGAAAAGAGGAATTTGGGTCTTATGAAGAAATGGTAGCATCTCATGCTCCAGAAAAGGGTCAGAAAAATTAGCTCCTAGTCTGGGCAGGTAAACCTGTTATGACGTCAGGGAGGGAGAGGTGCTAGACAGTGGTTGCTGTCTTCTCATTTAGGCCCTAGTGTCATCAGTTGTATGCAAACCTGACTTGGGGTATTGGACAGTGCTTGGTTTTTCTGGAGCAGGTCAATGAGATGTGATACAGAGTTTCACTAATATACCAAATCCAACCAACCATTATCTCATTTCTCTTGACTCATATGAGGCCGACTGTGTCTATTAGAGTAAGGAAGGATGGCTTAGAAGTTCTGGAAGAAATGGAAGAATTAGGTATATAGTGGGTGTCCTTATTTCTTGTCTGAGTATGGAATTATACACAAGTATCGAAATTATCTGTTCATTTGCTTGAACACACTCATTAAAGGGAGGGGACATTGTTTATCTTTTCGCTAGTATAACATCAGTTATTACCACAGCACATCATATTAAGATATCTGTTGAATAAGTACAAGAAAAAGGAAAATGTTGATATTGAATGTATGGCAATGTGGAAGGTGTTGCTGAAATAGAATTTAGAGTTTTGAGCTGTAAACTTAAGACCCAGAATATTGGGGTTTTGGCTAGGGTGAAGATAGAGCTCAAAGTTATATGGTTGAGTTGAAATGCTATACTTAAAATGGATAACCAACAAGGACCTACTGTATAGCACATAGAACTCTGATCAGTGTTATGTGGCAGCCTGGATGTGGAGGGGAGTTTAAGGGAGAATGGATACATGTATAAGTATCACTGAGTTCCTTTGCTGTTCACCTGAAACTATCACAACATTGTTAATTGACTATACTCCAATATAAAATAAAAAGTTAAGAAATTATGTGGCTGAGATTTAAACTAAATATGAACAAGAAGACAACAAATGATAAGATACATTTGTGTAGACTCTGATTTCAGAGAATGAGGGTAGCAGCAGCAGGAGGGGCTTAGTGATTTGCCTGAATAATCAGCAATAATCCAGAAAGCCAAAATTATAGACTCCAGTTCTTAAATGACTCTGCAGAACCTGAGAGATGAACAAGATATAGTAAGATTGAACACATAAGCAAGAGGTTTAATACTTTCATAATTATTATTGAAATTCATTGAGATGTGATTCAAAATTGAAGGATTATAAAGCATCTCTCTAAAAGGAACAGACATTTTGTAATAAGAGGTTACAGAAGTAGTTATATGTCAAGGAGACATACACTAGTGGAGAAACTCACAATGGTGTGTACTATCATTGAGGAAAACTGAAAAGGGAATAAGTTATATTGTTGGAGGAGTGTTTTTCAAGCTGGCCAGATGGAAGAAAAGATAATATGCTTTTGATGGAGGGCCAAAAGATGACCTTGTGTCAAGATGCAGTCATTATTGAGGGATTTTAGTTATCAAGAAATCTGATAGAAATCTCAACCTGCTATGAAGTCAAGTGCTTGCAAGCTCATAACATTCTTTGAGAAACTGATAGAGTCTCCTGAAAGATAGGTCATTAAAAGAACAGTCCCTCTGGATCTGTCTGTGACATCTAGGAGAAATTTATTGACAGTGAAAGGAGCAGGAGCTTTGGGGGTAGTCTTGTGGCATCTTAGGGTTTGTGATAATCATAGAGGGGAAACCTGGCATGTTGGGCCATCTGCTGCAGACTCCGAGGACAGATTTCAAAAAAGATCAGGGAAAATGTGGGCATAATTTCATGGCACACTATATCAAAGGGAAGATGACAACTAGTTTGGGAACTTCTTGCAAATACAGTTCTGATTCTGTATATTGCAAACGATCCATCTGATAGCAGCAAGGGGGAATTCCAACAAGAAATTAAGGTCATTGCACAGAGAGATCGCTAGTGAACTCAGACTTTTGAAAGATATGTAAAAGTGATAGACAAAGGCCTGCAAATCAATTAAAAATATGTGAGGATGATCCACATGTATAAAAATGGACATTAAACCATAAAGCTCACATGTATGCAGGTTTTTAGAAACTGCCACTGACAGTAAAAGGAAGATGGAATTTCTTCAGTATGTTCAGAGCAAGAAACAGATCAAGGAAGAGGCAATGTAACAAAGTAGGGAAGAAGATGCAGTATTACATATAACCCAGTAGACTTCCTTGAATCATCTTGATCATCATACTAAAATGAGGGGTCATGCATGATACAGGTTGCTCGGGGCTGGTGCACCAGGATGACCCAGAGGGATGGAATTGGGAGGGAGGTGGGAGGGGGGTTCTGGAAGGGGAACACATATACACCCATGGTGGATTCGTGTCAATGCATGGCAAAACTAATACAATATTGTAAAATTAAAAAAAAATAAATTTAATAAAAAAATGAGGGGTCAGACATTAGAATGGGGAAATTCAAACTCAATACAAATATGGGAGGGCATTAGCAGTTCAAGTGAATCCAAATCTTATGGAGGAAATGATTGACACCTTAGGGTACTCAGAAAATTCAAATGAATTAACTGAATTGCTATTTGGTATTGTAGAGAAATTGTGGAAACTGGACAAGATATGGAAGATTAGATGTTGACAGTTATCCTAAAAGTTTTTAAATGAAAGATGATCTCTGTAAACAGAGTATACATTTCTGTCAATATTTAGCCATATGTGTTGTTAATTTATTGCAACATGCCCCATTTTTTTTTGCTAATACTAGATATGTAATTTTATCTCTAAATAGCTCAGTATTCATTTAGAAAATTTAAAAAAGGTTGTTTGTATATATAACCATGATACCAGCAGAGGTGGCTTATTTAAAAGATTCATCATCTACCAGAAGTAAAGCTTGATCACTGGGATGTGGACTGGGTTGCCACAAGAACATCCTAGATTGACTTTCTTTCTTTGATGGGATTTCTTGCCTAGGAAATGCTGCTGAATGATCCTATCTGAATATAATCAAGGAATATGACAAGGTCTTAATTTGTGGACAAGATGAAGATATGCAAATTAAATTCCAGTATTCAATTGAAAAATGGATTTATGTTCAATTGGAGGAAGTTTCTATTCTTGAAAATTAAAGTCACTTAGTTGTGTCTAACTCTTTGCAACCCCATGGACTATACAGTCCATGGAATTCTCTAGACCAGAATACTGAAGTGGGTAGCCTTTCCTTTCTCCAGGGGATCTTCCCAACCCTGTGATTGAACCCAGGTCTCCCACATGGCAGGCAGATTCTTTACCAGCTGAGCCACCAGGGAAGCCCAAGAATACTGGAGTAGATAGCCTATCCCTTCTCCAGTGGATCTTTAGCCTTGTCATTTCAGATATTTTTACATGACTTTGAAGAAGATACAGAAAGGTTTTTTTAATCCTTGTTGTGGATGAAAGAATCACTAACCAGAAAATATTTATTACATGGAAGGTAGACTAAATCTAATGGGGTAAAATTTAGCAGGTCTTAATATATGGTCCTTTATTAATTTCCAAATCTACTCTAAAGAATGGTTTCTGTTTGCTATAAGTACAACTGACTTAGTGTGTGGTGAGGCTTTCAAAGAAAAATGAGAATGTGATTTGAGATTGTAGGAATACACATAAATGTCTGGAAAGAGAGTAACTATAACTTTTTTCCTTCTCCTTTCTGGTAGGTCAGTTTAAGAGAATTTAGATAGATGAAATAGCTAAGAGATATAAAGGATATAAAAAAAAAGAGAGTAATCAATGTGGTTAAGCCACATCATGTAAACAATTTATTGAACAAAATTAGAATAAATATTCTGGGAAAGAGGCAACTTGTGTAATGTGATGACCATTTCCTGATACTTGAAGTGTTGTCATCCCTGGGTGGGGAAGATCCCCTGGAGAAGGGAGTGGCAACCAGCTCCAGTATTCTTGCCTGGAGAATTCCATGGACAGAGGAGCCTGGTGGTCTGTGGAGTCACAAAAAGTCAGACATGACTGAGCAAGTAACACTTAGACTTGCATTTCACATGTGAAAATATAATTAGACTTTCTGTGAAGGCTTGAATGTTAGTATTTTAACCAGTAATAGAGCTTCCATAGAGAGAGATTTTTGACTTGAGAGATGGAAGAAGTTTCTAATGGTCACAGCCATCTAAAGTTGGAATGTGTATGATTTATTTTTTAAGTCGTTGGAGGTGTTTCAGAATACATGCATCATTTCTTGGGATGTTATAACAGGCATCTAAGCTTTGGATGATTAGGTAACAGATAAATTCTTTTTTCATGCCTGAATTTTTAACATTCTATGAAGATGTTTTCAGCTTGCTTGACTTCAAAGAGGCTAATTTTCTAGTAATCCCATCCAAGATAATTTTGTTTTAACCCTAAAGGAATGGTGCCACTTAATAGCAATCTTGCTTAGCTTTCCTTATTCCTAGCTTTCTGTCTAATTGACATTCGAGTGGCTGCTATTCTGTCTTCCTGGAAAACCCCTTACTCCTTTCAACTTATGCTGCTTTCATGGCACAGGCATCCAGATCACCTGTGTCTTCCCAGTTGCTTGTTCTGGTCTGATGGAAAAGCTCTTTGACATTTGATTGGCAGGAATTTGATGACAGACCCTCCATAAGATCCAGTGAATATTCTGGCTCTTCCTCTCCTATGTTATTACATTTGACCAGCTGAAGAACTTTCAGTGCAAACTCAGTCTTTATTCATTTATCAGTTTACAAAATAGCCACAGTATAACTCTATACAGAACCACCACAATTAAAGTCCTTTTTTACAGTGGCAAACACAAGTAGAGATAAGCAGGCATGTGCTGTACTTAGTCTCTCAATAGTGTCCGACTCTTTGTGACCCTGCCAGGCTCTTCTGTCCATGGGGATTTTGCAGGCAAGAATATTGGAGTGGGTTGCCATGTCCTCCTCCAGGGGATCTTCCTAACCCAGGGATCGAACCCAGGTCTCCTGCACTGCAGGCAGATTCTTTACCATCTGAGCCATAAGGGAAGCCCAAGAATACTGGAGTGGGTAGCCTATCCCTTCTTCAGGGGATCTTCCTGACCCAAGAACTGAACTAAGGTCTCCTGCATTGCAGGCAGATTCTCTACCAGCTGGGCTACTAGGAAAGCCCATAAGCAGACCTATGTGATAACAATGTTAGAGACATGATTTGGGAAAATTTATATATTGGATCAGTTACTTAAATAATATATCAGTTCAGTTCAGTTCATAACTTAAAGAATATGCCGAGAGGAAATAATGGGAATTTCAGCTCTGGGATGAGTGTCCTTTCCTGGTAGTGCTCCAAGTATGTTCTGATATTTAGACAGGAAATTTAAATTTACTCAACACTCAGACCAAACATTAGTACCAAGAAAAAAATAAAGGAAAGCAGTGTTTATATTATTTTGTGTCATGGCCTGTGCTGGGTACTTTATGTTATCTCATTCAGTTCTCATAACAACCCTTGGAGGCAGGTAATAAAAGATGCAGGTAAGGAAATAGTCCAGGAGGTTTAATACTTGTTCAAGTATACATGGTTAGTAAGCTATAGAGTGGACATTCACATTTGAGATATGCACACTCTGCTGTAGAGATGAATGTGGGGGTCTCCAGACATAACATGTAGCAATGGGGCAATGAAGCCATAAGTATCTTTTCATCAATTTAAGCATCAGATGGTTATTTGCTTGTAATAGAAAACTCACAAGATTAAAATACTGGATTTATGGAACCCTCTTGACTTCAAAACAGACAGTTTAAGAAGCCATAAGGCACATGAAAATTTGTCAGCCATCAAACACATTGACCTGTAGCTCAAAGCATTCTGTAAAATATGAAAAAGCAGAGGTTTGTTTCTTTTTTCTTTAAAATAATTCTGTTGCTGTCCCTGAAAACCAATGTGACGAGTTTGCTCGACTCTAAGTGTTTTAGGTGAGGAGATGAAATCAATATGGAAAAAGATTTCTTGACCCCCAGATACCTTGAGTTCAATGAGATCTGCTTGAAAGGATCTCTGATGCAACTGTAGGCTCAGGGCTGTAGGAAGCCTTTGGTAGCTGGTGGCGGAGGGCTGTGATAACACACTCTCCATCAATTTCCTTATCTCCTGATTACACTGCTCTTTAGAAGCTATCCCTAGGGTAAATCTCTTCAATTGATTTTGCTGTCAGGAGTCAGTTTGAGTTCACATAGGAAAGGAAGATTAGTACCTCACTGGTTAAGTGCTCTAACAATTTGCCCTACATGTTAAATTATGGGTTTTATCAGCTCAGAGTTGCTTAATTTCCAGTGCAGGGCGAAAATGATACCATTTGGGCCAACACTTGAGCTTACACGGCAGTCACTGGGTACTTCAGTTGTTTGAACTTCTCTGTAACTTTAGTAAAATCTTCCAAGTCCTGAAACTGATTTTTCAGTATCACTGGCAGTTTGTGTCTCTCTTGATAAATTGCATGGTCGCATTAATGTGAATTGCTATGTAACCTGCCTTCACTATCTCTCCCAATTTCTTCAAATAAATGTAAGCATCTGTTTAAAATAATAATACTATTGTTTGTGTTGGTCCCTGGTCTGTGTGGTTGTGTGATATGGCATGCAAATAAAGGAAAAATAATTACCTTACAGAGAGAAGTGACAGGAAAAACCACAGTCTGACTCAGTATCAAAAAAAACCCCATAGGGCTATACCTTGAATTCTAAGTCTATTAGAGGAGAGGCAACAATTCATCCCCTCCATAGTCTTTGTTTTTTGTTTTTTTAAAAATTTAATTAATTTATTTTAATTTTCTTTACATTATCGTGTTGGTTTTGCCATACATTGACATGAATCTGCCATGGGTATACATGTGTTCCCCTTCCAGAACCCCCCTCCCACCTCCCTCCCAATTCCGTCTGTCTCCCTCCATAGTCTTTGATTCCTTCAGGCAAGCTGGAAACAAACAAACAAAAATCCCTTTCTTTGTTTTGTAAATTATTTCAGACTCCTTGAAATGTCCGAATTTCATTTTTGTGGACTTCTACTTTGCAAATCATTGTTTGTTTGTTTTTTTAAAGAGGAATGAGAAACATTTCTAGTGAATCTTTTTGTTGGATGTTGGAAGAGGTTTGATGATGGTCTCCCGCTCTGTTATTCTTACTTCAAGGAGCTTTAAAAAAAAGTAGATGAGCATTATGTTCACAACATAATCCCTTATAATTTCTCTGAGCAACAGAATAATAGGTTGAACTTGTTCCCGATCTGCTTGGTTTCTGACTCTCTTTTCTTCCCCTATGAGGACCTCTGTTGTGCTGTGCTCTGTAGGGTCCGACTCTTTGAGACCCACCGGCTGCTCTGTCCATGGAGTTCTCCAGGCAAGAATACTGGAGTGGGTTGCTATTTCCTACTCTAGGGGAGAGTCCCAATCCAGGGATCGAACCCAGGTCATTGCAGGCAGATTCTTTACCGATTGAGCTACCAGGGAAGCTCTTGGCCACAAGCTTTCAGATTTCCTCTGCTTTCCTGGCAGCAGCTAGTTGAATGAGAGCTGGGAGGTAGATCTGGCGAACCTCCAGATTGGAAACAAGTAGTGTGCCCTGTACACGTGGACATCTGAATAGGATATCCGTTTACTTCAGTGTTGGGAGGTTCAGAAAAGACTTCCTGGGAGAAGCATTTTCTGAACAGAAGGTTGGATATATAAGCATTACTCCAGTAGAGCAAATGCTGGGACAAAGATCAAAAAATGAGAGAAACTGATGTGACTAGAGAACTACAAGTGAGTTAGAATGGCTGTAGCATAAGGTAAAAGGGGAGGAGGGGGCAGGTGAGGTTGGAGAAGTAGGCAGAGCCAGATTATGAAGGATCTTTCCCATTTTCAGTTTACATTGGTATTTATTACAAAAGAAGCAAGAACATAATTTCTCGGTCCTTCAGAAAACTGGTAGTTCCTAATACCAACAATTTACCTGTACATCTCAAACAGGTATTGCTCTATTGCCAAACAAGGCTCCATCTCCTGTGATAAATAGACAGGCAGATAAAAATCCTTCCAACTTTTTTTCATAGAGCACATATGAGTCCTGAACACACAAGCCTCAAAACTACATTTTAGGGTGGGTCACTCTTAGTGCTTAGACATTTTGGAAAATCACATTACTTCTATTTGTATTCTCTCCTACACTTACCCACTAAACTCCCTGACTGCATACTGCATGCTAAGTTGCTTCATGTCTAACTCTGTGTGACCCCATGGACTATATAGCCCACCAGGCTCCTCTGTCTGTGGGATTCTCTAAGCAAGAATACTGGAGTGGGTTGCCATGCCCTTCTTCAGGAAATCTTCCTGACCCTGGGATTGAACCTGTATCTCTTACTTCTCCTGCATTGGCAGGTAGGTTCTTTACCACTAGCATCACATTGGAAGCCCCCAACCCCTTGACTGGATCATTTCGAAATGAAAAATTTGATTGTATCCTGTTCCCATCTGAAACTATTCAGTGGCATCTCATTACCATTCTCTGTGGGATCCTTCCTGGTCTGGTCCTCTGCCACCTCCCAACTTCATATGCTTGTTTTTCCTCTCAAGCTCAGAGCTCACATCTCATTGACTGTCTTCCAGGCCCTTGTCCCTCTTGCCACAGAGGAGTTGCACCTGATGGTCCCTATTTTGTAATATTGTTTCATTTCCTTCTCACTCAGGTAACTCTCATTTGTCCAGCAGATTTCAGCTCCATCATCACCTCTTCAGAAAGGTCTTTCCTGAATCCTCTCTGTGATGAGTCGGGGCTCCCTCCATGGTACTTGGTCATGTTCTGCTGATGCTGCTTCCCAAGAATTAGTTCAGGCCTTGTGACTTGCTGGATGGGCACAGCACTCTGTTTTTACCTTTGATATGTTTTTCTAGTACTTTCTTGGTTAGCAGTCAACCACACATGGTGTTCTCACTACTTCCTGGAATGAGTTTTCCTGGCTTGTGTGTTTGGATTTACTCTGTTCTCTCCCCGTTCCTGCCATGGCTCCTAGGTCTACTCCAACATCTCCCACCTCTTTTCTTCCTTTGTTAGCTCCCTCTTCTCTCTCTGTCCCTGCATGTAGGGACTCCCCAGGGTTCTGTCGTTATTTCTATTCTTTTCTTCCTGTATAAACTTGCCTTAGGTTATCAGGTCTACCATGATGATCTCTGCTGTCACTTAAGCACCGAACCCATGAGTCTCAGACCTTTTATTCTCTCTGTTAAGCAAATTCTCACTTGAGTGCATTTACATTTTTCTTACAAACAACTGAATGTTTCACTTGGATGTGTTGAAAACCTCTTCTATTTTGTATCAGGTGTGGACCTCCACATTTCTTCTTTCATTAGTGCTGTTCCTTTTCCTTTTTTCTCCAGGATAGATCTTCATTTATTCCAGTTTATTGACACATATTTACTTGCAGCATTGTGTAAGTTTGAGGTGTATAATTTAATAATTTAACCTAGATGCATCATGAAAAGATTATCACAATAAGTTTAATGAACATCTACTATCTCATATCAAATTGCAAATATCTGTTGGATCATTGAAAACAAAAGAGAGTTCCAGAAAAGCATCTACTTCTGCTTAATAGACTGACTGTGTGGATCACAAAAATTGTGGAAAATTCTTCAAGAGATGGGAATACCAGAACACTTTGCATGCCTACTGAGAAATCTGTATGCAGATCAAGAAGTAATGGTTAGAACTGGACATGGAACAACAGACTGGGTTTCAAATCAGTAAAGGAGTACATCAAGGTTGTATACTGTCACCCTGCTTATTTAACTTACATGCAGAGTATATCAGGCAAAATGCCGGGCTGGATGAAGCACAAGCTGGAATCAAGATTGTTGGGAGAAATATCAATAACCTTAGTCCCTTGGACTGAAAGGAGATCCAACCAGTCAACCCTAAAGGAAATTAGTCCTGAATATTCCTTGGAAGGATTGATGTTGAAACTGAAACTCCAATAGTTTGGCCACCTGATGTAAAGAACTGACTCACTGGTAAAGACCCTGATGCTGGGAAAGATTGAAGGCAGGAGGAGAAGGGGATGATGGGATGAGTTGGTTGAATGGCATCACCGATTTGATGGACATGAGTTTGAGCAAGCTTTGGGACTTAGTGTTGGACAGGGAAGCCTGGTGTGCTGCAGTCCATGGGATTGCAACGAGTTTGACATGACTGAGCTACTGAACTGATCTGACTATCTCATGTAGGTACAGAATTATATTTAAATAATTATAAAATTTTTCCTTGTGATAAAACTCTTAGGATTTATTCTCTTAGTTTCATGTATACCATATTAAACAGTCTTAATATATTTATCATGTTGTACATTACACCCCTACTGCTTATTTAAAACTGGAAGTTTGTATCTTTTGCTCACCCTTCCCTTTCTCCCCATCCCTGCCTCTGGTAACCTCAAATCTATCTCTTTTTCCTATGAGTTTGTTTATTTTTGAAGTATAATTGACCTATAGTACTATGCTAGGTCCTGTTACACAATACAGTGATTTGATATTTCTATACATTTCAAACTTATCACCATAATAATTCTAATTATGATTCATAACCATATAAAGATATTAAATAGTTATTGACTATTTTCCCCACACTGAACATGTCATATTTAAGACACCTTTATTTTGCAACTGCAAGTCTGTACCTCTTAATCTCTCTTATCTATTTCTTTTTACCTCCTCCTCTCCAGTAACTGCCTGTTTGTTTTCTGTATCTATAACTATGTTTTGTTATGCTTAGTCATTTGTTTGTTATTTAGATTCCACATACAAGTGAAATTGTACAATATCTGCCTTTCTCTCTCTGACTTGTTTCACTTAGCACAATACCATCTAGGTCCATTTATGTTTTCACAAATGGCAAGATTTTATTCTTTTTTATGGTCAATATTCCATTATATAAAATATGCACCATATCTTTTTTTTGATTGTATATATTTATTTATTTTAATTTTCTTTACATTATCGTGTTGGTTTTGCCATACATTGACATGAATCTGCCATGGGTATACATGTATTCCCCTTCCAGAACTGCACTCCCACCTCCCTCCTGATTCCCTCTCTCTGGGTCATCCCGGTGCACCAGCCCTGATCATCAAACTTGGGCTGGCGATTGATTTCACATATGATGATTAACATGTTTCAATGCCGTTCTCCCATATCATCCCACCCTTGCCCTCTCCCATAGAGTCTAAAGACTGTTTTATACATCTGTGTTTCTTTTGCTGTCTCGCATACAGGGTTCTCATTACCATCTTTCTAAATTCTATATATATGCTTTAGTATACTGTATTTTTGTTTTTCCTTCTGGCTTACTTCACTCTGTATAATAGGCTCCAGTTTCGTCCACCTCAGTAGAACTGATTCAAATGAATTCTTTTTAATGGCTGAGTAATATTCCATTGTGTATATGTACCACAGCTTTCTTATCCATTCATCTGTTGATGGACATCTAGGTTGCTTCCATGTCTTGGCTATTGTAAACAATGCAGCGATGAACATTGGGGTGCACGTGGCTCTTTCAATTCTGGTTTCCTCAGTGTGTATGCCCAGCAGTTTTTTTAATCTATTCATCTCTTGATGGGCACTTGGGTTGCTTCTGTATCTTGGCCACTGTAAATATTGTTGCAATGAACTTAGTAGTACATATCTTTTCAAATAAATGTTTTTGTTTACTTCAGATAAATACCCAAGAGTGGAATTGCTAGGTCATATGGTATTTTTATTTTTTAATTTTTTGAGTAACCTCCATATATTTTCCATAGTGGCTGTACCAATTTGCTTTCCCATCAACAGTGCACAACTGGTCCCTTTTCTCTATCCTTGTCAACATTTTCTATTTATTGTCTTTTTAATAATAAACATTTTAACAAGCATGAGGTGATAGCTCACTGTGGTTTTGATATGTATTTCCCTGATGATTAATGACATTGAGCTTCTTTTCATATGCCTGTTGGCCTTTTGTATGTCAAGGCTGTATATTGTCACTCTGCTTATTTAACTTACATGCAGAGTACATCATGAGAAATGCTGGGTTGGAAGATGTACAAGCTGGAATCAAGATTGCTGGGAGAAATATCAACAACCTCAGATATGCAGATGACACCACCCTTATGGCAGAAAGTGAAGAGGAACTAAAGAGCCTCTCGATGAAAGTAAAAAAATTGGCTTAAAGCTCAACCTTCAGAAAACTAAGATCATGGCATCTGGTCCCATCACTTCATGGCAAATAAGTGTGGAAACAGTGGCTGACTTTATTTTTCTGGGCTTCAAAATCAATGCAGATGGTGATTGCAGCCAACAAATTAAAAGACTCTTACTGCTTGGAAGGAAAGTTATGACCAACCTAGATGACATATTGAAAGGCAGAGACATTACTTTGCCAGCAAAGGTCTGTCTAGTCAAGGGTATGGTTTTTCCAGTAGTCATGTATGGATGTGAGAGTTGGTCTATAAAGAAAGCTGAGTGCTGAAGAATTGATGTTTTAAACTGTGGTATTGGAGAAGACTCTTGAGAGTCCCTTGGACTGGAAGGAGATCCAACCAGTCTATCCTAAAGGAGATCAGTCCTGGGTGTTCATTGGAGGGATTGATATTGAAGCTGAAGTGCCGATACTTTGGCCACCTGATGCGAAGGGCTGACTCATTTGCAAAGACCCTGATTCTGGGAAAGATTGAGGGCAGGAGGAGCAGGGGATGACAGAGGATGAGATGGTTGGATGGCATCACCGGCACAATGGACATGGGTTTGGGTAGACTCCGGGAGTTGGTGCGGTTCATGGGGTCACAAAGATTCGGACATGACTGAGTGACTGAACTGAACTGGAGAGATGACTATGCATGTCTTATGGCCATTTTTTCTTTGAGTTGTTTAGTATTTGGATGTTGACTTGTATTGGTCTTTGTATATTTTGTATATTAACCTCTTATCAGATATTTGCACTATCTTCTCCTATTCTGAAGGTATCCTTTTAATTTTGTTGACAGTTTCCTTTGGTATGCAAAAGCTTTGTAGATTAATGTAGTGTCATTTATTTATTTGTGCCTTTCCCCCCACTTTCTTGAGGAGACATATCCAAGCTAGATCTCTTGGAATTGATTCTGACTCTTCTCTCTTTCTATTTCCTCCCATATCATCTCTCTACTCATCTGATCACCAAGTACAATGGGGTCTACCTCTTAAATGTCTCCAGAATATAGCTTCTCTATACTTAGCTTTCCCCAACAGGGCATCTCTCTTGTCTCCTCATTTAAACCTCATCTTCAATTTATCCATTTATAGTTCATCAAAAATATTGTTATCAGAGTTATTTCAAAACAAATAGAAATTTGTTCATTCAACAATGGCTAAAATCTTTGTTCATTATACATTTTCTTCAAGATAGTGTTTAAGATCCTTTGCATGGCATTTAATATCTCAGTCACCTCTTGTTATTTCACCTGTGAATGGTTCACTCTGATGATGCTAGTTATCCCCACTCTACTTGCTGCCCTCTGCAGTTTTACTCATGCTGATTCCTCTACTGTTAGTTTCTTTTTCTTCCTTCTCTGACTGGGTAACTTCTTCCCTCTTCAAATGCCACCTTCCTTGTGAAACTTCCCTGGAATCCCCAAGCAGAAATTAGTACCTGTCCCTTCTTTGGTGCTGCCACAGTATTTTGAACATGTCATTGTAGCACTTATTATAATGAAGAAATAATATACATATGTGCACATATATGTGATTTTAGTTATTTTTACTTGTGTGTCTGCCCCCCTCACCCCCACTAAATGTAAACATTGTGAAAATAGGGATAACAGTTTTGTTTTCATCTTTACATCTCAGAGTTTAGTACAATGTTTGGAGCTAGACCACATGGGAGGGGTTTGAAACATTTTTGTCAAATATGGTTCTGTGCATTGGATGAACATTCTCCTCTTTAGAAAATGGGCAGAAAGTAATGAAAAAAATCTGGCTATCAAGGAACAGACCATGTGTATTTTTTTTTTTCAGTGTTGAATGAATTGTTTGCTAAAATATTGAAAAGGGAAAACATGTTTGACTTTATTTGACATAATGTGTGCTTCAGGGATTAATAATGCCCCGTTTAGAGAAGAATTAATAGAGCTTTTGAGAGGTTAGATACAGAAAGCAAGTCCTCTTGTTTTCCCTTCAGTTTGTTCACAGGTTGGGGAGATGAGGCAGAGCTGTGAGTGCAGTATTGATAGGCTGAAGCAGAGGAAAGGCACCATGGCAATTAAGACAGGTGCATTCGGAGACATACTGGTTTTAGAGACGATAAATTAATCCCCAATAAAGTCATGAAGGTGGCATTTCAGAGGTTATCCTGCAGTTGAAAAAATACATTTATTTATAATTTCAATCCATGGTATTTTCTTTTGAATAGTGAAATTAGTATTCAATGATAAATGCATTTTGAGGGGTAAACTCAATATGTGCTTGGCTCATTGGTAGTCTGATGAGAAATTTTTTATTGCATTTCATGTCAAGGGTTAGGCATAAAAGCATTTCATTCTGATGTTAAAATCCATTTCAGTCAAGTAGATTGGAAATAATTATATTGTAGGACCAACTCACAATTTTCCAGTTTTAGAAAAGGCAGAATTATAAACAAAATTTAGGTTAGAGTAAGTGATTAAAAAATGATAAGCATGGAATGTTGCTGTTGAGAAAGACTTTACATGCATCTAACTTACCCAGAGAAAACTGGGGCTCTGAAAAGTCAAGCCATTTGTCTAAAGAGAGTTCATAACCAAGACCTGGTTGAACCCCATTGAACTGACTCCTTATTCAATACTCTTTCCATCACCACAGACCTGCTTCCCCAGTAAGAATGGCCATACACACACTTCTAACATTGTCTTATCTTTGGCCAATGGCTTTGATTTTTATCTGCTTTGGGAGTTTTTTTGGATAGGTTTTATCCAGTAATCTCTTGGACTGAGGAGCATTTGGCTAAATAGAGAGCTATGTTTTTCCTTAATATTCAAGCACCCCTATAAAATAATGTCGACTTGGTAAAGTGTATTTTTTTTCCTGAAAACTTAGAAGACTGTGCCTCATCATTTTAAGAAGCTCTTCATAACATGATTTCCTGACCTTTTTGAGAGCACCTAGTGTGTAAGATGGTCCTTGCAACCTGCCAGTGTTAACAAAGTAGTTCCTTGTTCAAACAGTTGAATTTAGTGTATATATGTATTTTGTTTTTGCCAAAGTCATGTTTAATGTGGGAGAGTTAGGTCTATTTCTCCCATTGGAGCTTCCAGAATTTTCCCTAATGAAATCCTGACTTAATAAGTATTAGTATGAGCCCTTGAAAGTCTTCCCTCATGGTTCATCGGTAAAGATTCTGCCTGCAATGCAGGAGGTGCAGGAGATGTGATTTGATCCCTGGCTTGGGAAGATTCCCTGGAGGAGGGCATGGCAACCCGCTCCATTATTCTTTCCTGGGAAATCCCATGGACTGTGGAGCCTGGTAGGTTATGGTTCATAGGGTTGCAAAGAGTCAACACGACTGAAATGACTGAGCATGCACACACGAGCCCTTCAAACTTTCTACTCTGAGTGAAAAGAGGTAGAAACTGGGAAGCAAAGGGAAAACAGATAGGTGCAGGGAGTGTGTCTAGGAATCAACCCCCAAAGCCGCCTTCAACTCTGTCTAGTATTTGCAGAGTGCTGAACTGAAAAATATTTTCATGTGTTTTTCAGTCATTTTATTTTTAAAATAGTCCTCAATGTTATTGTGGACGTCATTATGTAATGAAAACTAATGCTCAGTGATGCTAGATACTAGTCCCTATGGGACACACCCAGCACACTGTGGGGCTGGAGTCTGGTCCACGGTTGAAGACTACTAGCCCAGCTCTCTTTCCTCTCTCCCAGGTGTCAGTGTAGAGCCTAAGTGACTCCGTCTTAAAAAATAAAAAAAAAAAAAGGAGCAAAGGCAACACCCAAGTTCCCCCACCCCCAGGTCACCACCCTAGACACGACCAATCATAGTGTGCCAAAGATATGCCAATCAGGGAACTGCTTGTGGTTAAATATACCTATCAGGGGCTAGCACGGGTAAAGCCCCTGACCTACCCCCCTGTTCTGACCAATCACAGAGCACCAAGATATGTCACCCCTCACAACGCTGTGTCGGGGGTGTGTGTGTGTGTGTGTGTGTGTCGCGCGCGGTCCAGACCCAGGTCTGCAATAAATTCCCTCTTGTGCTTGCATCGGTGTATGGCCTCCTGTTGATTTGTGGAGATCACGACCTGGGCATAACATCAGCAACATTTCCAGTAGACCTTCCAAAGATAACAGCATTTCAAGTCTCATGATGTTTCTCTGGAGCATTTTATTGGGCCCTTGGACACTGGGGATTGAAAAGTGAATAATTTAATCTTTCAAAGGAGACTTTACATAACCCTTTTGTTTGGCTTATTCCAGGATTCCGGTGATCTTTCAGTAGGAGAGTTTCAGAGATGTTTGTGGAAAGGAAAATCACAGCCTTGACAAAAGCAATGTGTCAGATCTTTCTGATAAGAATCTGTTTCTCAAGAATATGTCTTAGGCTGTTTTGTTTCTCTGAAGCTGTCTCATCCACATTGCAACAATTACGAGCATGGTATCCCAGGGAAAGAGAGAGCTATTTGGATGTTAATTTCCCAGTGATACTAACATTCAGATTTTCATTAAGTACCAAGACTTTATGATTCTTTGGGTCTGTACAATGAAAAAGATTCATTTCATACACACTGTCATTCTATTTCAGAAACTCAATTGTGTTTATGCAAGAATATGATACATGCAATCATCCTTTCAAAATTCCCACCTTTTTCTACACTAAATCCAATTTTTCATGTTATGAATAATTGAATTGCAAATATTATATACATTTAAATAACAGATATATGTGTGTATTAATGTGGTTTGTGTGTCTAAATTCTGCATGTCAGCCTCTCATGTCTTTTCATTAATGGTGGAGCTGAGCTTCATTATTTCTTAAGGTGATGATCACCTGGCTCTCCATTATTGACCTAGATTATCCCTTTGTGATAAATAAGTAATCTGTGGGTGATAGTCTGAGACCACGTGAATAGGCAAACAGTTTCCTTTCTCTATCTGTGGAAAAAATTAACCTGTG
This sequence comes from Antilocapra americana, assembly GCA_007570785.1. Taxonomy (NCBI): domain Eukaryota; kingdom Metazoa; phylum Chordata; class Mammalia; order Artiodactyla; family Antilocapridae; genus Antilocapra; species Antilocapra americana. The sequence continues at coordinate 13,682,256 of ML664161.1, read as the reverse complement.
CTATTCTCTGGACAATCTGTCTTCAGTTAACTCCACCCCAAATCAACACGGTCCTGAACAAAGGCATTTTGTTTTAACCTTCTGGCAGAGGGTCAAGGCCTCAGGAGGTAGGCCATTAGGTGTGATTATAATAACAAAAACAACAAAAAGCCAAGGTTAACATCAAAGAAACAGATCCAACCTACCAAAACTGACTCTTCCCTGTAACAAGACAGCTTGTCCCAGGGATCCTGGAGGACAAAAATAGACATTCATCTTACATCTCCTTTGCTTAAACTACCTGATGTAATTCAAGATCTCATGTATAAAAAGACAAGCTTATCAGATGGCATATTTCAAGAATTAGGAATTATTTCCCCAGGAACTGATTAAGGGCCAATTCTTTCTTTGGAATGTAAAGGGCTTGAGGCATCTTAAGCCTATTAACGCTTTAATGCACATTGACATAAATATCCTCATTTTTTTCGAATCCAGAGTTTCTTTCTTTCTTTTAATTGGAGGCTAATTACTTTACAATACTGTGGTGGTTTTGCCATACATTGACATGAATCAGTCACGGGTGTACACGTGTTCCCCTCCTCCCTCCCCGAACCCCCTTCTCCTGTCCCTCCCTATCCCATCCCTTTGGGTTGTCCCAGTGCACCAGCTTTGAGTGCCGTTTCATGCTTTGAATTTGGCTGCTACTGCTGCTAAGTCGCTTCAGTAGTGTCTGACTCTGTGCAACCCCATAGATGGCAGCCCACCAGGCTCCCCCCATCCTGGGATTCTCCAGGCAAGAGTACTGGAGTGGGTTGCCATTACATATGGTAATATACATGTTTCAATGCTAATCTCTCAAACCATCCCACCTTCACCATCTCCCACAGAGTCCAAAAGTCTGTTCTTTATATCTGTGTCTCTTTCGCTGTTTCACTTATAGGGTCATTGTTACCATCTTTCTAAATTCCATATATATGTGTTAATATACTATATTGGTGTTTTTCTTTCTGATTTCACTCTGTATAACAGGCTCCAGTTTTATCCACCTCATTAGAACTGACTCAAATGCTTTCTTTCTAATAGCTGAGTAATATTCCATTGTGTATATGTTCCACAACTTCCTTATCCATTTGTCTGCTGATGGACATCTAGGTTGCTTCCATGTCCTAGCTATTGTATACAGTGCTGTGATGAACATTGGGGTACACGTTTTGTGGTGTAGAAGCAAGACAGCATCCATGACAGGCTGCTGCGAGCTACAGCAGGCCCCAGTTTCAGCAACTCCCCCCACCCTTACCCCATACCTCACCCCATTGCCACCAATCAATCAGAACGAGTCAGGAAAGCCCCGTGCGTGCCAAGGAAAGTCCCCAGCGTGCCAAGAAATGGGCCAATCCGGGGCAGATGCGAAGTTTAAACTGACCAGTCATTGACCGCCAGCTATACTGATGCTGTAACAAAGAACTGCCTGTATAAAAGCAACTGTGATCCGGAGCTTGGGGCTCTTGTCAGACTCCACTGCGTTGGATGAGACTTGAGCCCTAGCTCGAGCTAGCAATAAACCCCTTTATGCTTTTGCATTGCTGTGTGGACTTGGTCTCTTCAGGGGCTCGGGACCCGGAATTTGGGCATAATAGTTTCTCTTTCAATTCTGGTTTCCTCCATGTGTATCTTCCCTTTTCTCCATACCCTCTCCAGCATTTATTGTTTGTAGACTTTTTGATAGCAGCCATTCTGACCGGTGTGAGATAGTACCTCACTGTGGTTTTTAATCAACAGTTTCTTAAGAAGTTTCCTCTCTTTTATCTCTATGGCCCTTTCTTCTCTATTGTAGTTTACAATATGTGAGTCCTCATAATCTCACCAATTACAGCTGAAAAGCTATGCATAATATTAGTGATACAAATATGTCTTAGAAAAGATATGTCATAATTTTCTGAGGAAATATTAGATATATAAATGAATCAGCATCATCACTTCTAACAGTCTGTTGAGATGTTCAATGACAGTTTCTAAGTTTTCTTCATATAATGAAGCTCATTTGTCCCCTCAAAACCCAACATTCACTCTAAATTCAATTTTTCCTACTTAATTTGTTTCTGCTTTGTATAATCACTGGTTTCATAATATGAAAGTTTTTTTTTTTAATGGTAATTTTGTGGCATTTCTGCTCCAGTAAAGCTTATGTAATGTTTTTGAGATGACTTAGAAACTCAGTAACCACTTTGAACAGTGATGTTCTATACAAATACAACCAAGGTCACAGTCACTCCACTGCAAATTAATTTAGGGATGTAATTTGCTTGTAATTTAAACACTGCTTGTTTTCTAAAATACAAGTGTTGGAGGCAAAATCTCTTTGACTTACAGATATTTTTACATAGCTATGTAAACCATTTGTTAAAATAAGGGACTTGATTTTTAATTCACTATTTATTTTCAGAATGTTAGTGGATGATTTCATTCAGTGATTGTTCTCTGTTTATAATATTTTATAGATTTGTAAGATATGTTAGTAGCTACAGTTCTGATACACACATATCAAAATCCACTGTAACGTTTCTAGCCAGATGAGTATTTACTTAGAGAAGTAAGTAAAGAGCTCAACATTTCATTGAGAAGTCTGAAGAAACATGCCCTGACTGAGGGGCTCCCCAAGTAGCACTTTGTTATGGCCCTTTAATGGGCCGGGGCTTGGGGGTACAGAGTCGACGATAAGAAAATAAAGGAAGAGAGAAAGGAGAGTAAGAGAGAAATGAAGAGAGACATGGGGACCAAGACTCTGACGGAGTAAAGGCGTTTATTCAGCATAATGTGGGCATATATATACTGTCTTACAAGATAGCCTTTTCAGCAAAGATAAAGATCAAAAATCTTACAACTTATCCAGGAAACATAAGGCTAGAACCCATCTCAAAGAGAGGGGGTTGTAAAACTCACTTTCCATATCAGAGAGGGAAGAAGGCTGTAAATGGTTACTTTTACTTTAAGAATATATGCATTTCTTTTGTCCCTGGGAAAGGTGTGCCTCTCCACTCATCTCTGAATATTCAGGGATGGTTAAGGGACATCAGAAAACAGCACACAGGAAGCCTCCTGTCAAATGTTCCCTGACAGCACTAGTGGTAAAGAATCCTCATGCAATGCAGGAGACCCAGGTTCCATCCCTGGGTTGGGAAGATCCCCTGGAGGAGGGCATGGCAACCCATTCCAGTATTCTTGCTTGGAGAATCCCATGACAGGGAGCCTGGTGGGCTACAGTTGCAAAGAATCCATAGGGTTGCAAAGAATCAGACATGACTGAAGAGACAGCATGCACGCAAGCTCTGACTGAGCTATCACAGAACCACAGTGTAGAACCAGGCTACTAAAGGAGCTGCTGCCTTTGCTAAGGGCATAAAGCTGCTACTCAGACAGCTGCCACCACAGTTACTGACAAAGAACTCGCCGACTGGGCCAGCCTCAGGGCAGCAAAAATATGTGTCCTGCATCTTGCTTTCCTTGCTTCATGTAAATTCATCCCAGGTGAGTGCTTTCCTTTCAGAGTGCATCAGCTCTGAATCAAGATTTTGCTCAAGAATACCTGATTGGTGGCAGTTGAATAACATGCAGAAGGCTAGCTGCAGGGAGATTGGGAAGTACAGTTTTCCAGCTTGCCTGCTTTGCTGTGCTGGAAGGTTAGAACAGATCCTGAACCAGCAAACAAGCCCACCATCTCTCACAGGAAGGAGGGATGTCAGGAGAGGCCCATGCACTTGTATTGTATCTGTGTCTTCCCATCCAGCAAGTCAAATGCTATGCTTACGGAATCACCTATACCCAGCAGAGAATTTTCTCCTATTATTTAAGGACCTGAACAGATAGCTGCTGCCTAAGATGTGTACAACTCCTGCTTTAAATCTTGCTTATAGTGGTGTGGGGTTTTCTGTTCTCTCTGAATAGCACTTGGGGTTCTCTAATGAAGTTGCTTTAGTATTATCATTTTTTAAATAATTTTATTTGGCTGTGATGGATCTTAGTTGTGGTATGTGGAATCTTTGGTTGTGGCATGTGGGATTTTAGTGCCCTGATCAGGGATTGAACCCAGGCCTCCTACACTGGAACCACTGAGTCTTTGCCATTGTATCACTAGGGAAGTCCTCTGAAGTTGCTTTAGAGATGGACAGTTGGGCATGGATGATGGGGACTCTAAGATAATATACTGGAGGCTAATGGACTGAGGTTTTAAAACAGTTATCTGAGGAGAATGGCATGGTCCATCCTATACCATAGGCATTTGGCATTCTTTAGACCTCAATTCTCCTTGCCACAATTTTGCATACTTCCTTCATCCTTTAAATGGAAAAAAAGATATTGTTTGAGTGTTTTTCAAATTTGTATCCTTAAATCTCTACCTCCCCACAGGCGAAGCATGGTGGTGCTTTGTCTCATTTGTAGCTCATTGACTTTTCAACTCTGCCCTCCCCTCAAACATGTGAAAATGTTAGAAAGGCATTTCCTCTGTTTCTGAGGGTGTTGATGTCTTAATCCCTTGAGGAAGGCCTTGCTGTGCCTTATTTGTTGTCTTTAATGTTGAAGAGTTTTGGCAACTTATTTAAATTCCCTTGCTACCAATTTCCACTCGGTAGCAGCAGAAATGCCCTGGAAATAAGTTTGGTCACTGGGGGGCAGTTCAGAGAAATGAGTATGATTTCTGTGCTACCAAGAGACCCATAGTAAATATATGTGTTAAACATTATGATATATTCAATAATGTATCTAGGAAATACAACCTAAAATACTGTATTTTTCTTGGATTCAATTTCTGGGTCTAAAAATTTTACGTAACTAAAAATACAAATCACCGTGCTGGTTTTGGCAGATTTATCTCCAGCCGTTGTTGATATAAGAAACATGTATCCAACTGAGTTTCACAAATAGACTTGAAGTAATCTAGTTTAGAGCACATCATTCCATTTAACCAAGAGAGCTGCTGTGAAGGGAAGATGTTACCCGTTTTCCAAGTGTTCTCCTGCTGACATTTACACTCTTGTATCTGTGAGCCCAGTGATGCCTTTACAGCCCAGCTTCAGATATCAGAACTGACTTTCCAACTGAGCTTGATTATTCAAGTAGAATTATATGTTCAACTATAATTCCTTTCATTGTGTAATCTGTAGAAAAAAATGTGGCACATGAATGCATGGAGTGGCATATTATTTGAAAAGAAATGTACACAAGAAGGACTGAAAGAGCAGGATGTATATTAGAGTAAACCAGAGCCTAATTCAGATTTTGTTTTCAAATAATATCCTTCATATATTTCCTTGTAAATGACATGGTCAAAAGGAACTCATGCATATTTGCATCTTTAGCAACTCAATCTGTGTGTTATCCTTGGGCTGCTTGGTTTTCTTTTTTTTTTGAAAGAATCATTTTTGAGATGTCAGTTATTTCAAAATTTTCTCACCATTTATTGAACTCATCACTTTTATGAGATAGGGAATAAAGAATTTTCTTGTCTCCAAAGGTGATGTATTTCATTTTGGTTTACAGTGATTATTTGGTATGTTCCTTCTATAGGTGGCTGAGATATATTCCAGTAATCTGGCATTTGCTTTTTCTCTTTCTATTATGTGGGTGGCAAAAGCATACTCAGAATATGAGCCCAAAGACTAAAATTAATTTTCAGTTATAAGTGATTTTATGTTCAAATTAAGTAGTTTGATTCATTTCCACATCCCCTCTGCCAATATGTAAGTTGAGAGAAGCTGTGTATCATGTTTATTAGTTGAATATTATGTGTTTCTAAATATTTGTGCATTTTAAATAATGTTTAATGGAACTTGAAGACATTAAGGGGTTTTTCTTTACAGGTGCCACAGTTTATTACAAAGCTATAATAATTAAAACTGTGGCATTGGCAGAAATTTAAATAACTAGAGCAATAGAAGAGAATAAAGAATGCTGAAACACATCTATGTGAATAGGGAAGTTTTTTGTTAAAAGACATCTTTGATAATCAGTGGGAGAAAGATAGAATATTTAAAGCCTGAGTAGAATAATTATCCATGTGGAAAAATCAGCTTGTATACCCTTTTTACATGATAATAAACAGACCAGATAGATATAAGTGTGAAGGATAAACTTTAGAATCTTATGTAGAAAATGTAGAATTCCTGTATGACCCTGGGATGGGGAAGGAATACTTAAGGAAACAAAGATTCACATCATTAAATAAATGAATGATAAATTTAACTCCACTAAAATGAAAAATTTCCTTTCATTTGTCTCAGAATGACTCCAGTCAAGCCATAGGTGCATGAGCAGAAGCAAGCTGCTCAACTTCGCTGGTGGTCCAGTGGCTAATTCTCCACCCTTTCAAAGCAGGGGGCCAGGGTTCAATCCCTGGTCAGGAAACTAAACCCCATATGCCACAGTGAAGATCCCATGTACCATGAATAAGACCAGAAGCAGTCAAATAAATACACAGCTTATTGTTGTGTGCCACTGCGATTTTTGTGGTTGCCACACAGCAAAAGCTGACAGATACAACTCATAAAACCAGAATAGGAAGCTGTGACCACTGAACAATCAGAGCACAAGAGAGAAAACTTGAAATTTAACCAAAGGTAGCCAAAATAAGAATTTCAACAGTAGTTTTGGAAAATTAGTCACAGAAATATCTTTAGGGTATAATAGGAAGAATTGGAAATGGAACATGTGAGAGGGAAAAACAGACTTAGAAAAATAATCCAGGAGGTCGAACATTTGAGTTAGAGGAATTAAAGAGAGCAAGTAGAGAAAATTATCAAAGAAATAATTAAAGAAAGTTTCCAGAAACCAAAGATCATAAGTCTCCAGACAGAGTTGGTTTATGTGGAACTAGTAAAGTGAACAAGAAATAATCCATACCACAAATATCATCATATAACCTCAGGAGACAAGCGACAAAGAGAAGGTCCCAAAAGCTTCCAAACTTAAAAATTTTTTTAATAAATTGAAAGCCCTTGTTGACTATCTATTTTATATACAGTAGTATGTTAATCCAAACCTCCTAATTTACCCTTCCCCCTGCCTTTCCCCTTTGGTAACCTTAAGTTTGTTTCCTAAGTCTGGAATCTGTTTCTGTTTTACAAATAAATTCATTTGTATCACTTTTTTATATTCAAAAAAAAAAAAAACCCATGAAGAAAGTAGCAATCAAAAAGCTGAGAAAAAACATTTGCAAAGGAAAAAAATTATAATGAACTATATATGCAGAATATACAAAGTATCTGTCAAGTTAATCATAGAGAAACAGGCAGAAGACCTGAACAGGCATTTTATAGAAGGCTTAAAAAGACCTGTAAACACAAAAGGATGCCTAGTCTCATTACTAATAGGGAAATGCTAATTAAAAACATAATGTGGTAAGCCTTATACGTATTGGAGTTATTTTTTTTTAAATTATTTATTTTTTTATATTGTAACAAATTCAGGAAAGACTTTTTTCTTTGCATTATTGTGTTGGTTTTGCCATACATTGACATGAATCCGCCATGAGTATACATGTGTTCCCCTTCCATAACCCCCTCCCACCTCCCTCCCTATTCCATTCCTCTGGGTCATCCTGGTGCACCAGCCCTGAGCACCCTGTGGAGCTGTTTTTAAAAATGAATGTATGGATGCTATTTTGGACACTAGAGTAGAAATAGATTAAAAGCATTGTTAAATTCATAACAGCTTTTTACTTTTCAGTGGCTCTTGAAAAGTACAATTGTAATCATTCAAGTAATAAATTAATATTTTTTACTCTAACTGCTGTTTTTCATAGTCAACAAGACAATGCCCTAGGCTGATTTCTAGTCCAACTTAATGCAAATAAAGAAAGTATGTTTCAATAAATTGGTTCAAATTGTACCCAGGTCTTCTTAATCCTAGCCTGGCTGAGAGTTTTATTGCTGCAGAATAAAATCCTAACTTTTCTGTGTTCTTGAAAAGACTGTGTAATCTCTCCAACTGGTGTTTCCACTCTTAGCATCCACTAATTTTATACTCCATATCTGGATTTAGCACAGCTAGCCTCTCCTTAATTTTTTGAATGTAACTTCTGTATTTCTCCTGGGTTCTTCTGTCATACTATACAAATTCTAGTTGCCATTTAGGATCCAATTTGACCTCTCTATCACCTGCCTGAACCTCCCCACCCAACTTAGTTTTTCCTATCTCTGAACACTCATAAGCATTTCTACATCATTCTAAGGGCAGTCGTCATGTGACATTGTACATGGGGTATTGCTTTCATAAATTTGGCAGCTTTTCATTGAGTCCTTATTATGTTTATGTATTTATTATTTTTTGACTGCTGGGTCTTCATTGCTGTGCTGGGCTTTCTCTAGCTGTGGTGAGCAGGGGCTACTCTAGCTGCAGTGTGCGGGCTTGTCATTGCAGTGACTTCCCTTGTTGCAGAGCATGGGCCCTAGGGCATGTGGGCTTAGAGTAGTTGGCAGCACTCGGGTTCAATAGTTGCAGTGTGTGGGTTCTCGGACTCAGGCTCAGTAATTGTGATACATGGGTTTATTTGCACTGTGGCATGTGGACTCTTCCTAGACCAGGGATCAAACCGTATCGCCTGTCATTGGCAGGTGGACTCATATCCACTATGCCACCAGGGAAGTTCAAGTCCTTATGTTTTAAATACTGAGAAGTCATTGATACTTAAGAATCACATGGTTTCCTCTTTTGGAGATTTGATAACCCAGTACATTTTATTTTTCTAAAAATTTCCTCTTTCCTCTAAATTTTTGCAAGTGCCTCATGGGGTGAAACTTGATCTCTATCCTAGAATAGTTTCTACCACTGAGAAAGCTCAAGAAATAAGTGTCAAATTATATTCTCCAGAAAAGAAGTACGTTTTTTTTTTTTTTTTTCTCTCCAGCACCTATGTTATTTTTCCTGGAAGATTTATTGATTTTATTAGTTTAATGTAGCTTTCAATGAATGAAAACTTTTCGGTGGTTCAATGGAAACTGTAGCATTGATTTTAGTACATTGAAACTATTTTTAATTACCAAACAGTCCTAACCTTTGTTATTGCAATTTGGAAAAAAAAACACAAAAAGATGAGCCATGAATGGTGCTTTATATTAAACAAAAGCAAAAAATAATGCTAAGAAGAGGGAAGTGGTACCTTCTTGCCATGCAATGACCCTAAAAATGAAACAAAGTAATAGAAGCAGAGTCATCTTAATGAGAAGGCTTTATTGAAATGGTCCTTTGAATTATAAGCAATAATTTTAATGACCATGAAAGCTCTATATTCAGTGGTATATACAATTGTGTAGTTAATGAGAATACTCAGGAGCTTTAGTTTTTTAAAAAACTGTGATAACAGCTTTTCGGCCGGAACCGCCATCTTCCAGTAATTCACCAAAATGACCAACACAAAGGGAAAGAGGAGGGGCACCTGCTACATGTTCTCCAGGCCTTTTAGAAAACATGGGGTTGTTCCTTTGGCCACATACATGAGAATCTACAAGAAGGGTGATATTGTAGATATCAAGGGAATGGGTACTGTTCTAAAAGGAATGCCCCACAAATGTTACCATGGCAAAACTGGGAGAGTCTACAATGTTACCCAGCATGCTGTTGGCATCATTGTAAATAAACAAGTTAAGGGCAAGATTCTTGCCAAGAGAATTAATGTGCGTATCGAGCATATTAAGCACTCTAAGAGCCGAGATAGCTTCCTGAAACGTGTGAGGGAAAATGATCAGAAAAAGAAGGAAGCCAAAGAGAAAGGGACTTGGGTTCAGCTGAAGCTCCAGCCTGCTCCACCCAGAGAAGCACACTTCGTAAGAACCAATGGAAAGGAACCTGAACTGTTAGAGCCCATTCCCTACGAATTCATGGCCTGATGGATGTAAAAATAAAGACCTGGACTGTAAAAAAAAAAACAAAAACAAACAAACAAACAAACAAAAAAACTGTGGTAACAGATAAAAGCTTCATTTTGATGTCTTTCTGTTCTGAGGTTTATTATATATTTTGTGGTGCAAATGTATTTGAAGTTTTTCCAGAGAATGCTAATTGCTCCAGCATTGGAAGATGCTGGAATGGGTTTATTGGTGATGGTCTCTGGTGACTGATAATTGAATTATTACAAAAATAAGCAATGTGGCACAGAACAGTTTCTTCTGTTTTGCCATGTTATAGTCACTGAAGGGAGAGTTACTGACTTTGCATGTAGTCCAACAAAGATAACCTTAGCTTTAGGTGGCAAGAGGACAGATGTCTAGATGGTATCATTTTATTAAACACAAGAGAGTCTTTCTGTCACTGAAGCATTTCCCCTCACTTGCAGAAATCTGGAGGATATATGTATTTATTCATTTATTAAACAGTTGCATTCAAGCTGTCATTAAGTGTTTATGTAGGAAAGGGGTAAAATGTGGGTTCCTTCAAGGAGGGTGCCATATATTGAAAAGTGAGAGAGGCAGTGAACCTTGATTCTGCAAAAGTTTGTCCTGGGTCTTAATCAGAGATAATTTGATAGTGAAGCAACTAATTTTCTCTAACTAGTTTTATAAAAATAAAAGAGAGTATTCAGAAAGATTGGGCAATCCCTTGTAGAACTCAGTGATAGGAAGCAAATTTGGGATTTGCTTGCTATGGCAGTTTCAAGGAGAACATTTATAATCAGTGCAGAGGTAAAATAATGGGATTTATTATGGCCTAGGGGCTAGAATTTCATCTCCAGCCCTTGTATTGACTTGAGGGAGAACATGTATCCAGTTTGCCTGGGAGAGACCTCAATTTTGTCTTTTATCTTTGAGGAATTACATTAGTCTCTTCCTTAGCTCTCAAAGAAGTCCTGGTTTAGTAGGTGAGAGTGGATTCTCTAAAGCATCATGTGGGCTTCCCAGGTGACTCAGTGGTCAATAATCTGCCTGCAATGCAGGAGACATGGGTTTGATCCCTGGATGAGGAAGATCCCCTGGAGTAGAAAGTGGCAACCCACCCAGTATTCTTGCCTGGACAATTCTAAGGACAGAGGAGCCTGGTGGGCTATAGTCTGTGGGTGTCGCAAGGAGTTGGACATGACTGAGCAACTGAGCACACATACAAAGCATCATGTAGATCTTAACTTTAGAATTTGTGACTGTTACCTTATAAGGAAAAAAGGTCTTTATAGGTGTACATTACTAAGCATTTTGATAGGAAGAGGCTATTCTGGATTATTTCTGTTTGCCCCACATGCAATCACAAGTCTCCTTAAAAAAGAAGCAGAGGGCTACTTGGCAAACCGAGATGAGCGTCAGGGTGTCATGTAGCCACAAACCAAGGGGTACTGGGGGCTGAAGAGGCAAGAAGCTGACACTCCTTTAGAGTCTCTGGAAGGAAGGTGGCTTTGCTACTGCCATGATTTTTGTCCAATGATGCTGATTTCAGATTTCTGACCTCTGGAACTGTGAGAAAATACACTGTTGTATTCAGCCACCAAGTTTGCAGTAATTTGGCAGCACCAAGGAACTAATTCACCTGGCTTGGAAGGCAAGTAGTGTGGTTACTCTACTTTCCCAGAGCTTAAAAGTTACCTCTTCTCATCCCTTACTTCTTGCCAGCTGTCCTGGTCATGCCTCTCTGGATCTCTTTGTTCTTCCTTGTCTTAGAGGAACAGACTTTCTTTACTTAATTTGCTGACCTTCCCAAAAGGTTTTCTGGCTTCAAATATGCGTGAATCCGAGAGGTCTAGTATCTGAGTCTAATTGACCCATTTTTCTCAGTGTGCCGGTTCTAATTTCCTAGGGAAGAAAGTGAGATTGGCTCAAATCTGTCTCCACATTAATTCTTCATGTGTTAGCTTTTTTTTTTTTTTTTAAATCCAGTCAGCGGTGATGAATGGTGGGGAGAAGTCGCATAATAATAGAAACACACTTGAGATTAAGACCCCTTTCTTTGAAGATTTGTATTTGTGGTGGGTAGTTTAAACAAGGGCTTCCCAGTGGTGCTAGTGGTAAAGAACATCCCTGCCAATGCAGGAGACATAAGAGACGTGGGTTTGTTCGATCCCTGGGTAGGAAAGATCCCCTGGAGTAGGAAATGCCAACCTGCTTCAGTAAGCCAGGGCAAAGAAAACTCCTCCAAAAGTATCCACTTGTTAAAAATTAACCCAATAATATTAGGCTTTCCAATGCTCCTGAATATTTATTGTTATAATCAGGAGGGGTTTTTAGATCAAAAAGAAAAGTTTCATTTTGAAATTCCTTGATGATGTTTTTTCCTTACATATTTCATGTCTGAGGTTTTCTAAGTTGAAGTTCAGAAAATACTAATTTTCTTGAAATCTTTGAATATCAAATTAATCATATAATCTTCCTTTCATAAAATGAAAAAGAATTTCTTTGAGATTTTTATTGGTCTGTTTGTGTTCCATTATGCTGTCATTAACTCATTGGATAGAGTAATAGATTGAGAAATGTATCGGAGAGAACTGTTAACTTTGGAAGTTCCTGAACTATGTTTCTTTTTTGACATTATAGACATCAGCTTCTTTTACTAGTAAGTATTCAATAAATGGCCTTCAGGCGGCTCAGTGATGAAGAATCTGCCTGCCAACTCAAGAGATGCAGGTTCGGTCCCTGGGTCAGAAAGATCCCCTGGAAAAGGAAATGGCAACCCACTCCAGTATTCTTGCCTGGAAAATCCCATGGACAGAGGTGGATTACTGTCTGTGGTATTGCAAAGAATCAAACATGACTTAGTGGTTAAAGAGCAGCAGCAGCAGCAGTTCAGTAAATGGAACTGACTCCTGTTCAGCTCCCCCTCATACCTTTTCAGAGAGGTCCCGTGTGCTGGGGGAAGATGCGTGTGTGCCACCCCGTTTTGCTATGGGTGTAGCCAGCATGGTAGCCTATTGCATCCCTTTGTGTCTCATCTTTCCTTGTCTTCCTTCTCTTTTTTCCTTTATTCTCACCATTGGAGATCTTTGCCTTCTAAATAAAGTAGTAACATTTTATTCTTGCCTCAGAGGACCCAGAATTTCTTAAAAACCCAGGCAAAGACCATACCCAATGCCTTGCTTGTGATTGAAGAGAATTCAGTCTTTTAACTTCAAGTTATAGTTTCATTATGTATATCTTCTTTTGGTATATCTTTCTGATACGTAAGAATCCAATGGTGGATTTTCATGCTCTAAGTTAGTGACTGGGAAAATCAAACACATAATCTGAATCTCCTAGTATACCTAATCATGTTCTATATTATCTGCTGTCAGGCCAAAAGAAAAAAGCAAGCAAGAAAGCAATAGTAGTAATAACAAAAGTGCTAGCCTAGGTTAATAGTGGTTTGAATTTTAATAAGGGGCTTAGGAACCAAGAAAAATACATCTAAAAAAGTATATAGGGTTATTTATAAAAATAGGATAAACTCATTATATTTTCATAGTAAGACAGATTTTATATCCTCTTAGAGCCTTTATGTTTCTTTGTGTGGAAATGCTGCTGTGGAGCTGCGTGTGTGCCCAGTCATGTCCAATTCTTTGTGACCCCATGGGTTGTAGCCCGCCAGGCACCTGTCTATGGGATTCTCTAGGCAAGAATTCTGGAGTGGGTTGCCATTTCCTCCTTCAGGGGATCTTCTAGACCCAGGGACTGAACCCATGTCTCCTGCATTTGGCAAGTAGATTCTTTACCACTGAGTCACTTGGGAAGCTCTTGTATGGAACTACATGTACTTTTAAACTTTCTTTGTAAAATCTCTTGAAATATTTCAAAGTACTGCAAAACCTAGGCACATTTATAAGTAGAATGAAATCTTGGCTTTAGGCTGACAGGAGTTCAAACTGCATCAAAAAGCATACACATTTCTTGTTTTCCTTGAGCCTTCATGACTTCAGGGTTGATGCAACTCTGAATAACTCACAACTTTATCCTTGAGTTTAAGAGAGAATGCTCTGTCCTTATAGTTGTGAGGGTAACCTTATAACAATAACTAATCTGCTATCCAAACCCCACATAATTACTTTTCTTTTTAGCCATGCTATGTGGCTTGTGGGATCTCAATTCCCCAACCAGGGATCAAACCTCAGCCATGGTAGTGAAAACCCAGAATCCTAACCACTAGCCCACCAGGGAACTCCTAAGCCCCACATAATCAATAATCCACATATATAGAAGGAGCTACCCAGGTGGCGCTAGTGGTGAAGAACCTGCCTGCTTGTGCAGGAGACCTAAGAGGCGCCAATTCTATCCCTGGGTCGGGAAGATCCCCTGGAGAAGGAAACAGCAACCCATGCCAGTATTGCTGCATGGTAAATTCCATGGACAGAGGAGCTTGGTAGGCTACATTCCATGGGGTTGTAAAGAGTCAGACATGACTGAAGCAAATTAACATGTATCTAGAAGAACTGTGTGAAAATGAGTATTAGAACATGAATATTCTGTCACCTAAGACCTAAGGAGTAAAGTTAATGCCGGTCTTTCCATTGTGAGCAGCGCAGTGCCCCTGATCTGATTATGAAATGACAGCTAAACTGAGGGTTTTGTATGCTCAATTTTAAAGTCTTATTGTCTAAAATGTTAGTGTGCGTGCTGAGGAAACTTAGTGTTTTGAATGGTTGATTCTCAGATGCTAAGTTATCTGCGAGATGCCTCGAAACTCAGTCTTCCTTGAACACTGCCAGTGTTCTGTGTTTGCAACTCTAGTAAATTGTGTTGGGTGTCATGTTATTCCAACTGGAACTCCTTGACATCGATCTGGGGTGAATAAGGTTAGCATTTGAGGACAGACTTCAACTTTGCTTGCTGCTGAGTATGCTTTAGGTAATTTATACAAAACTGTGGGGAATGTGATCTATATCATCATATGCAAGAAAATTTATTAGCGATGCAATACTGAATGCTTATATGCGCTGCTCACCTTCACACTGACTACTTTGTCACTTTCTTTGTACATACGTATCTTACCATTACTAGTTTCTTCCTGTGCTTTATTTAGCTTTATTCCTTATTCTTTTTTTTTGATTAAAAAACTTATTTATTTGGCTGTACCAGTTCTTAGTTGTGGCACGCAGTTTCTCTGATCTTCATTACTGCATATGAATGCCTCGTTTTGGCCTATGAGATCTAGTTCCCTAACCAGGGATCAAACCCAGGCCCTATGCATTGGGAGTGCAGGGTCTTAGCCACTGAACCACTAGGAAGTCCCCTGATTAACTTTAGACAATAGACAATGCTTAATCAAAACATAATCAAGAAAACAAGTAGTTAAGAAGAAACTAATATAATCACTGATGTAGTGGAATAAAAAACCTGAATTTTGGCATCTGGTGTTCATTCTGGATCTAATTTATTGTGTGATTCTGGAAAAGTTCACTTAACTGTTGGGCATCAATTTCTTATCTGGAAAATAGGCATTATCATATTTGATCTATTTTTTTCACAGATAGTATGATGATCAATGGGCTGATTGCTGTGGATGCCTTTTGACATTTAAAAGGTTTTGGTCACTAGCAAGATATTATGGAACCTTAGAATTACAGAATTTTGGAGATGAAAGAAACCACATGGAACACAGTGGAGTTGTTTTCAATCCTAGTGTAGAAGCAAACTGCTGCGTTGCAACCAAGTAGGGTGAGTCAAAAGACTCCACTGCAAACAATAAGAAATAATTTCCATTTCTACCTGTGAATGAGTAGCTGCTCAGAGACTTTTCCTCCTACTGAAAACAAATGAAAAATTGGAAGACATAAATAGATTGGTGTGAATAATGTGTGTGAATAAAATGTGTATAAATGTGCAAGGCATATTAGCATAGTCAATACTATGTTTTTAAAAAACTTTATTTTTGGTCACACTGGGTCTTTGTTGTTGCACGCAACCTTTCTCTAGATATGGTGGGCAGGGGCTACTCTCTAGATGCAGTGCATGGGCATCTCATTGCGGTAGCTTTGTCATAGAGCATAGACTCTAGGCTCACAGGCTTCAATAGTTGCAGCACATGGGCTGAGTATTTGTGGTGCCCAAGCTAGTGGAGGTGATGGAATTCCAGTTGAGCTACTTCAAATCCTGAAAGATGATGCTGTGAAAGTGCTGCACTCAATATGCCAGCAAATTTGGAAAACTCAGCAGTGGCCACAGGACTGGAAAAGGTCAATTTTCCTTCCAATCCCAAAGAAAGGCAATGCCAAAGAATGTTCAAACTACTGCACAATTGTACTCATCTTGCATGCTAGGAAAGTAATGCTCAAAATTCTCCAAGTCAGGCTTCAACAGTACGTGAACCATGAACTTCTAGATGTTCAAGCTGGATTTAAAAAAGGCAGAGGAACCAGAGATCAAATTGCCAACATCTGTTGAATCATTGAAAAAGCAGGAGAGTTCCAGAAAAACATCTATTTCTGCTTTATTGATAATGCTAAAGTGTTTGACTATGTGAATCACAACAAACTGAAAAATTCTTAAAGAGCTGGGAATATCAGACCACCTTACCTGCCTCCTGAGAAATCTGTATGCAAGTCAAGAAGCAACAGTTAGAACTGGTTTCAAATAGGGAAAGGAGTGCATCAAGGATGTATATTGTCACCCTGGTTATTTAACTTACATGCAGAGTACATCATGTAAAATCCTGGCCTGGATGAAGCACAAGTTGGAATCAAGATTGCCAGGAGAAATATCAATAACCTCAGATATGCAGATTACACCACCCTTATGGAAGAAAGCAAAGAAGAACTAAAGAGCCTCTTGATGAAAGTGAAAGAGGAGAGTGAAAAAGTTGGCTTAAAACTCAACATTCAGAAAACTAAGATCATAAAATCTGATCCTGTCACTTCATGGCAAATAGATGGGGAAATAATGGAAACAGTGACAGACTATTTTTTTTTGGGTCCAAAATCACAGCAAATGGTGACTGCAGCCATGAAATTAAAAGACACTTGCTCCTTGGAAATAAAGCTATGACCATCCTAGACAGCATATTAAAAAGCAGAGACATTACTGCCAACAAAGGTCCAGCTAATCAAAGCTATGGTTTTTCCAGTAGTCATGTATGGATGTGAGAGTTGGACTATAAAGAAAGCTGAGCGCTGAAGAATTGATGCTTTTGAACTGTTGTATTGGAGAAGACTCTTGAGAGCCCCTTAGACTTCGAGGAGATCTAACCAGTCCATCCTAAAGGAAATCAGTCCTGAATATTCATTGGAAGGACTGATGCTGAAGCTGAAACTCCAGTACTTTAGTCACCTAATGTGAAGAACTGACTCATTGGAAAAGACTCTGATGCTGGGAATGATTGAAGGCAGAAGGAGATGGGGATGACAGAGGATGAGATGGTTGGATGGCATCACTGACTCAATGGACATGAGTTTGAGCAAGCTCTGGGAGTTGGTGAAAGACAGGGAAGCCTGGTGTGCTGTAGTCCATGGGGTTGCAAAGAGTCAAACATGACTGAACAACTAAATAGAAGCTTTAGTTGTTGCTCTCTGGCATGTGGAATCTTCCTGGACCACAAATTGAGCCCATGTTGCTTGTATTGACAGGTGGATGCTAATCCACTGTAACACCAGGGTGGTCCAAGAGTGTTTGGCGATAGTCAGTGACTTGTTTAATTGCAGTGTAGTGTAACTGGGGGAGATAAAACTGGATATGTGGTTGATACCAGATGATGAAATATTACAAACCCAAGACTAGTCCATAAAAAAAAAAAGAATTATTACTCACAAGATAATAATAAAATAGCATCCTAAAATTACTCACTTAACTCAAAAGAATACATGGAAAGGGGAAAAAGAATAAAAAAGATTGCAAAAATAATAAACAAATGGTAAGATGGTGAGTTTAGACTCAATGATATCAGTAATTGCAATGAATGTAAATGCTTTAAATCAGCCAATTAAAAAGCTTTAATTGGCCGACTGGTTAAAAAAATAAGACTCAATTATATGAATTCTACAAAAACTGAATTGAAAAATAATAGATTAAAAGTAAAGGACTAGGAAAAATATACCATATAAATCCTAATGATAAGAAAACTGAAATGACAGTATAAGCATCAAAGTAAATTTCTAAACATAAAATATTATCAATGAAAAAGAGGAACAATTTACAATAATAAAGTGTTCAATTCATGAGTAAGATGCAGACATCCAAAATATATATTTATTTAATGACAGTGTCAAAATATGTGAACAAAAACTTGTAGAACTCAAGGAAAAGAAAGACAAATCCACAGTGATAGTTGGCAATTTCAGCACACCTCTCTCCTAGTTGATAAAAGAATGAAAATTGGTAAGGACATACAGGATTTGTACAATGCTTTCAATGAAAATGACCTACCTGATACTTATTGGATATGCCACCCCACAACAGAACACACATTTTTCAAAAGTGTATGTGGATGTTTTGTTGGACCATTAAAACCAGTCTCAATTTCAGAGAATTGAAATCATACAAAGTATTCTCTCTAATCTCAGTGGGATTAAATTAGAAACAAATAACAGTAAAACATAATTAAAGTTCAGAAATTAAATAGTGTATTTCTAAATAACCCTTGGTCAAAGGAAAAAGAATAATAGGGAAAATTTGGCAATATTTTAAACAGAATGAAAATGAAGCATAGTAAAATCTATATAATGCCGCTAATGCAGTGGTTGAAGTGGTTAAAGTGTTTATCCTGGGAAAATGACTGAATCGATCTTAAAAAAATCAGTCATTGATATTCATCATATTAACATGTTAAAGAAGAAAATCCATACTTAACAGATGCCAGAACAAAGGTATTAATATTTGACAATTTGGTAAACACTCAGGAAAAATGCATGGGCTTCCCTTGTGGCTCAGCTGGCAAAGAATCTGCCTGCAATGCGGGAGACCTGGGTTTGATCCCTGGTTGGGCAGAACCCTGGAGAAGGGAAAGGCTACCTACTCCAGTACTCTGGCCTGGAGAATTCATGGACTGTATAGTCCATGGTGTCGCAAAGAGTCTGACACAACTGAGTGACTTTCACTTTCACATGAAAAATGTACAGTTGCAGAGACTTCTCTCAACCTGATAAAGGGCTGACATCATTACTAATGGTGAAAGATCAAGCGCTTTTATGTTCTTTTTTATACTTTTATGATCAGGAATGAAGCGTGAATGCCTGACCTCATCATGTCTATTCATGTTCTACTAGAGGTCCTAGTTAGTGAATAAGGCAAGAGAAAGAGAGAAAACACATTGAGATTGGAAAGGAGACAGTAAATTTGTCTTTATTAAAAGATAACATCATGTGTGTTGAAAATCCAAAGTGATTTACAAAAAAGCAAAGTCACAGAATACAAGGTTAATATACAAAAAGTGTATTTTTGCATACTGACCATGATCTATTTGAAAATGAAAAAGAAAAAAAAGTTTGCATTAACATTCAAAACATAAAAATATTTGGGGAAATTGTAACAAAATGTGTAAAAGACCCAAACATTGAAAACCAAAAGTATTGTTAACATATTCAAGAACAATTTCAAGAAGATAAATGGTAATTTATATTGGATTCATGATTCAGTATTATTAAGATATCAATTCTGCCTGAATCAATCTATAGACTTGCTGCAATTTTTTACTATTTGCTTATCAAGTTTATTTTCAGAATTTTATCAAATTCTGATTCTAAAATTTGTATGACAATTCAAAGAACTTCTAGTAGCCAAAAACAATTCTGAAAAAGAACAAAGCTGTAGAACTTACCCTGCCTGAATTCAAAGATTTCTGTAATTCTACAATAACCACTGCCATGTAGTACTGGCATTCAGTGAAGGATAAAGATTAGTGGAACAGACTCGACTTGAGACATGGACCACAAAGAAATGGCCGGTTAATTTTTAACAAGGTTGCCGAAACAATCCAATGAGAAAGCAAAGTATTTTCAATAAATGTTGTTGGAACAACTGGATATCCAAAAAATTAAACCCAATTCTTAACTTATACAAATGAACTTGAAATGAATTATAGAAAGAATTGTAAAAACAGAAACTCTAAAACTTCTAGAAGAAAATATAAGAGAAATCTTTCTGACTTTGGGGTAGGCTATTTCTTAACTAGAATACAAAAGGCACAAATCATAAAAAAATCTTCAAATTAAAATTCATCAAATTGAAAATTTATATAAGGGCCAGGTATTAAAATATTTTAGGCGCTACAAACCTCACTGTCTCATTGCAACATTTCATACTTGCCATTGTAATACAGTAGAAGCAATAGAAGTTATGTAATGGACAGGGGTGGTTGTGTTTCAATAAACCTTTATTTACAAAGAGGCAGGCAGTGTACACGATTAATGGGTTGCAGTAAGCTAACACTTGCTCTAATTTGCCAAAAACTCCATCTCAAGTCTCGGCAAGATGATCTCCTCAAAATAATAAAATGACTTAATGGTAGAAGTAGGACCAAATCCCAGTTTCTTCCCAGTTCATCCAGTTATCCCTTTTATTAATAAAGTTAAGGTAAGATTCTCTTCAGCAAATGGCTAAGCAACAGTGTAACTCCAACACTGATTCAGAGTTTTTTCTTATGTTTAATACTTTAATACCTCTCTTCTTAAAAGAAGGAGGAAACTAAAAATAAGCAATTTTGTATTCTTTTCCCCTTATGTTATTTGAAAGCCTATCCTCATTGAGGCATCATTCATAAGATTTGAAAACTGACTTTATACTCATGTGAACATTTTATTTAAGTCTATTAAGAAATAGAATCATGGCAGTTATTCATATTTTGACATGATTATTGCAGAGAAAATCACCCATTAAGTTATTACATGAAAGACAACATGACAGGCATGCATCACAGAATCTTTTTTCATAAAAATGAAGACTTCAAAGAGAAAAAATAGAAAGAGATTAAATATGCCTTTGCTTTGTGTCACTTAAGAAAAGAAGCCTGCTGTGTTCAAGTGAAGCAGAAATGCATGAGTGAACTGCTGTACTATAGTTTTAGGAAGGGAAATTTCTGCTTTTTGACACTAGAATAAACCAGATACTGTGCAAGGGGTTTTATTTATATTTTCACATTTTTTTCTTCATAGCATGACTTGCAGGTGAGTCTAATTGTCTTTATTATATGCATGAAGAAGCTGATATTCCAGGAAATTCAGTAATTTAATAGAGTTTGATAAAACTGGGAAAGGTATTGACCCATCAACTGAAACCCAGGTCTGTTAGACCATAAAATTTGTGATTTGAAGTTTGTGCATCTGGGAAAGAAAATGAAGAAAACTGGGAGAGTTTTATAGAGATCCGTTTTGAAATATGCTCACAATGTTAAACAATGAATTCAAAATACATAATTATACAACAAACACTTGAATTGCCCTTTATTTTACATTATAGAGAATTTCAGAGAGCCTCAGTATTCTATGAGTTCTTTTATGTTTGCATTCAGGGGGAGGGGAGAAAAAAGTAATTACAATAGCAAGTGTAATTTTAAGACGTATGTGCACTGAACCATTCCTCATTTGGATAAAACATCGATACAGGCAATCATTAGGATCCTGTGAAAGTTGAGAGAAATGATCTGAAGTAACCTCTTTCCCTTATTGGTATAGACTGAAATAAAACCGAGGAGCCTTGTAGCCTTGGCAACAATTAAATTGTTCCACTGGAGGCATATGGATTTTGGTGGTTTTTATTATTAAGTTAGAAAAGCTCATGAGATCTCTGCTGGGGCTGAGAGAGTGGGATTATATGATTATTTCTGTTAGGCTGACCCTTACCTAAAATCCCCATTAATGTCCTGGCAAAAATCTTGACAAAATCAGTTTATTCTTGAGATTTCAGCATCTCTTTGCGACTATTATGGGCATAACTTAAATTCAAGAAAAAAAAAAAAAGCAAATACTTTTCCAGTTTGTAAATAAGGTTTGTTAAGTAAAGATGGTCTAGGGATGGAATTTTTTTTTTAACTGGAGTTTAGTTGCTTTAAAATGATGCATGATACAGGGTGCTTGGGGCTGGTGCACTGGGCTGACCCAGAGGGATGGGATGGGGAGGAAGGTGGGAGGAGGGTTCTGGATGGGGAGCACATGTACACCCATGGCTGATTCATGTTAATGTATGACAAAATCAATACAGTATTGTGAAGTAAAAATAAATAAATAAAGGGGGAAAATGTTGTGTTAGTTTCTACTGTACAGCAAAGTGAATCAGCTATATGTATACATGTATCCCTTCTTTGTCACCACAGAGCATTGAGCAGAGTTCTCTGTGCTGTTTTGTTCAGCTCAGTTCACTCGCTCAGTCATGTCTGACTCTTTGCAACCCCATGGACTACAGCACACCAGGCTTCCCTGTCCATTGCTGACTCCTGGTGTTTACTCAAACTCATTTCCATTGAGTCGGTGATGCCATCCAACCATCTCACCCTCTGTCATCCCCATCTCCTCCTGCCCTCAATCTTTCCCAGCATCAGGGTCTTTTCCAGTGAGTCAGCTCTTCGCATCAGGGGGCCAGAGTCCTGGAGGTTCAGCCTCAGCATGTGCTATGCAGTAGGTTCTCCTTAGGTGTCTGTTTTATACATAGCAGTGTACATACGTCAGCCCCAGTCTCCCAGTTCATCCCATCTCCTCTTTCCCCATGTGGTGCCCATGCTTTTGTTCTCCACGTTTGTATCTCTACTGCTGCTTTGCAGGTAGGTTCATCTGTACCATTTTTTCTGGTTTCCACATATAAGTGTTGATACACGATACCTGTTTTTCTCTTTGTGACTTCACTCTGTATGAGTCTTTAGGCCCATTATGGACAGAATTTGTAATTATGCTTCTGCAGGAAGTCTGACAGTAAGGCTTTTTGCTGGGAAGTTTAGGGCAAAGATAAGATGAAATTGACAATGCCATGAGCCTTGTAGTTGGTTTTCCCAGAAGAAATAATGCAAAGCTGTCAAATAAATGACAGTTTCTGAAGTCTGTGCAACCAACTTTCTCTAAGTTCTGACAGATGGAGCACTGCAGAGGCCTTGTGGTGCAAGAATTCCCAAATTCCACTATAATTTCATTTCCTTTTAAAAAGACTTTGGCAGCTGAAGTTGCACAGCTGACCGCTAACTGCTATTCTGAGAGAGCATCAGTACTGATCTATGGCAGGCAGGATAGCGGGCTCTTTATGGAAACGGACTGAGTGGCGCTGAGGCTCATAGGCTTGATTGAGTGGTGTGAAGAGCGTTTTGTGCTGATTTCCATGAGGGTCTGTGGTTCCTTGATTTCTATCTTCAAGGAAGCAGCCTGGTATAGACAGACAGCTCCTGGACCTGAGTCTTAGTTTTATCACTGACAGCTGTGTGACCTTGGTCTGCTTTTTGACTTCTTCAGACCTGTTTCCTTATTTGTCCTAAAAGCCTAATGCATAGGATTGTCATGAAAATTAAGACTAGTATATGTAAAATATCTATTCTAGTGCTCAGCATAGATTAGATCCCAATAAAGGCTCTAAATATTTAACCAAATGAAATTTCTGTCTCATTTTTTATTTTCAGAAATTCAACTTCCTAGGTGTTCAACCAAGGGGCACATTGCATGGCTCGGGAAATTAGAGGATACAACGAGAGCTCATCTCAGCTCTCAGTTAGTACATAGCCTGCTAGGGAAGAAAGAGAACTATAGAACTTCAGATGAAGTAAAATAGATAACACAATGAGAGGAGCCTTTCAGATTGAATGTCAATATAGAAACAATTTGATTTAAGCTCCAAAGAGGTTCCTGTGTACTAGGTGGGCAGGAGTCTTTTATCCCTTCTCATCTGAACACCTCTCGGGTTTTGGCTCTGTTAGAGTCCTACCAATCAATGAGCTATGGTTACAGTCCTCTTGAATTCCAAATACTGAGGAGCAGCTACCAAGCCTGACAGATTGTTTACCTTTCACTGTGCCTAATGCCATGCTTCCGTATAGTTAAAGCAAGGATGCTTAATTAATAAATTTGTGGGTCCTACTATATTAAACTTTCTTGGGTGAGTCATTATTTTTAATAAAAAAAACTTTGTTAGAGTGAGGACCATGAACCAGGTAAAATGTTCCTGGAGTCCATAGGTACAATGAATATGTTAAAATACGCAGCTTGAGTCTTAGTGTGTTGAGTTGAAAAAACAGGCATGATTTTGGTTTACACTTTGATTAGAGGAGTTGAATACACCATTAATTTTCTAAATTTAATTTTACATGGAGACCATTAAGTTGTCATGATTCGGAAGCCATGTAAGTATCCTTGGCTTTTATCAGAACACCTGGAGATCCAGACCCTCAAATAGCAAAACACTATGTAGCAATATATAGATTGTCACTATTGGTTATTGCCAATGAAAGCAAGTAGGGCTCACCTAATATGAATCCTCTATAGCTTTGGTATATCAGAAGCAAATTCAGTCATGTGTGGCTTGATGGAGATGTTAAAGCTAAGCATATTCATTGTCTGAGTCCATTCATGAAGTTTACAGAGAGAGCATGTATGTGTATATATGTATGTGTGTGTGTATATAGATATAAAAGAAGGTCCTTCAGCTATCTTGGCTATGCTCATTTTACAGAGGTAATAATAGCATTCCCATGTCGGAGGGACTTGACAGTGGTACTGCAGTGGGAAGGGGCGATGGTGCCTGAGATATGAACTCTGAAGTGGCATTTGCGTGGCTAGCACAGTCTCTTATTTATATTATGTGGTTAAGGAGACTGTTGGTGCGGAGCGTGTGCTAAAGCTGCTCACCTTGCTCTGGTGCCTTTCAGTGAGGGTGCGGCTTGGTGTGCTGCCCTGCGCGATAGCAAGTGACCAGTCAGCGTTAGGTGAATTCTCACCCACGTGACGCATCGCTGCCTGTCTGTGTCTGTGTGTGCACACAGAGCCGTGATGTTTGGAGACCAACTAAGGGTGCAACATCAGCTCTGCTGCTTATAAATCTTGCAGCATTTTTTGAGTGAAACAAACTATTTATTGGGCACCAGGCAGTAGGGAGCAGAGGGGTAACATGACAAGGTTCTAGCTCTGCGGAGATCATGCTTTCAGAGGAAGTAAATTATGTGAACATGCCATTTCCCTCACTGATAGTGAAATAAGCTAATAACAATTGGCTTACAGGGTTTTTCTGAAGGTGGAATAAAATAATGTCTGCAAAATAACAAGTTCAGAGACCAGCCTGTAGTGAACTTTTAAGGAATGTTAATTGTTGGGTGCATCAGGGCAATAATTCAGAAGAGGGAGAGATTCGTGGACTGGAGAAGTCAAAGAAAGCTTAATGTGAGGTTGAGTTTGATGAGGCCTTGAGCATATTTCTGTGTTTGGAGAAGGGGAGGGTACCAGCGCAGAGAAAGACAGGTGCTGGGGCAGAATAGATCTGCAGGACAAGGAGGCTCCATCCCAGGTTGAGGGAGAAAGTGTATTGGAGCAACTGGTTGAGAGGCAGGTTAGCCTGGATTTTGGAGGTCTCCAGGGGCTGGATGGAAGAATCCAGACTTTGTTTCATGGGTGTTCCAAAGGTATTATGGTTTCCCAAGCAAAAGGCTGGCATGATGCAAATAGCTTTACACAAGTGGGTTTACAGCAGTGACTTCCCAGGTGGCACAGTGGTAAAGGATCCGCTTGCCAGTGCAGAAGATGCAGGAGACCTGGGTTCGACCCCTGGGTCAGGAAGATCCCCTGCAGAAAGAAATGACAACCACTTCAGTATTCTTGCCAGGAAAACCCCATGGACAGTGGAGCCTGGCGAGCTACAGTCCACGGGGTTGCAAAGAGTCAGCCATGACTGAGTATGCACACCCATGTAGCAATGAGCCCATTAGTTCCAGAGAGACTCTGGAGCCAGGGAGGCAAGACTGGATGCTGAAGCAAATAACTGAGGATCTTGAATTTAAAGAGCTATTTAGAATATCAAGTTTAATTTTTTTTTTAATTTAATCTTCATTTTGAATCATAAATCCAGCACTAATAAAGAGAGTTGAACATTTTTGCTCTCTCAGGGTGTTCTATGGAATCCTAGCAAATGGAATTTAATTTCTGACTAGCCTGCTGTCTAATACCTTTTGAGACTCCCAAGTCATATTTCTGCTCCTCTCCACTTGATCTGACACAGTGACAACGATATTTTTTAAAGCTGCTTTAGTCGCCTGGGGAAGAATGTAATTGACCTGGTGTTCAAATGCTTTCCAGTTTAAAAGACTGGGGAAAACAGAGGTTGCCACATGTCCATCTTGGTAAACAGGAAGGAAAAATCTTCATTATTTAAATGCTTACTCCTCTGTCAGAGTGTAGGATTATAATTATCAAAACTTGGGTTATAAATTTGGAGAGTTCCCTTAAACTTGATAGACTCACAGAATTTGTAAATTCATAGCTTTGACCTTTTTTTGCCTTGTTAAAAGTTAAGCTGCTACTGCCAATCTAACTGCCAGATCAGTTCACGGAAAAGTGCTTTTTCTTCAGGATTTTTAAGGTTAGGGAATTGTTAGGTCAGCTATAAATGTCCTCTAAACTTGACTGGAACCATATCTGTCCATTTGTCTTCACTGTTGCTGGTCTGAAAGTGGTTGCCTTGATCTGGTTCTCTAATCAGGGGTTTGGTTAGGGCAGGAATGGCTCCTGGAAAAGGAAAGCAGCTGAATATTAAAAAAAAAAATTATTTTTCAGAAGGGGAATTTCTCTTTACCCCCAACAGCTTAGTTCATTTTCTGGCAAATCTTCTCTGGGTTCACTGCAGGCTAACCTTACTGACAATCAGGAAAACAAAAAATGAATAGCAGGACTCCTGAACTACAGTTCCTTGGATACATGTGGTATAATTTAATTCTTGATTAAAGAATTTTTTTTGGTTAAAAAATGTCTAGAAAATATGGAAAGGATGTAAAGAGGGAAATAAAACTATCATAACCCTTACATCTTGACATAATTATTGCTGTATTGGTATATTTGGAATTATTCTAAGTTCTATACTTCACTCTTTCACTGGAATTTCTGTCCTGAGCTTCATTAAAAACTTCTCTAAAAACATGATCTTAGTGGCTGCAGGGTGTTTTGTTGAAATATCATAAATTTATGTAACCACTACTCGACTTTAATCGATTAATGTTTCTTGTTTTATAGAAGCAGGACTTATTCACTGTGCCTTAGTAAACATATCTACATGAACATATGACCATCATATTCACTTTGGGTGAAGGGACTGAAACTCCCATATATACTGGTGAAGACATTTTGATGTTCTGCTTCACTGCAAACTTAACAGGCAAGAGACTACCAAAAGCACCTCCTATTGGAAATACGAGAACTATCTAAGGTCAAATCTACCACACAGCATACTTTGAATCCCTTTCCCATTTTTCTAAAGTATCCCCGCTTCTCTGGTTGTCACGGGGCAGTCATTTTGGAGACTATGAGTTGATAACCTGGCCACAGTCTATAGTTCCAGATATGGGTACAAGATCAAAACTGGACCAATTAGCGTCTTGTTCTAAGACTTTGTGCTAAAGCTGAGAGAGACCTTTGATGACTGAGTGATAATCAAAGCTGTAAGGTAAGCTGCTTCAGGGTTGCTGGTGGCCATGTTTACTGCCATATGGATTAGAAAAGAAGAGAGGGCAGTAGAGAGAGTTTGAAAGTGAGGCTGAGTGAGTAAACAAGAAAGAGAGAAAAGAAACAGGTATCCAGCGGTTAGTAGCAATGAGCCGTGAGAAATGAGAGAAATTAAGTAACTGGCATTTAAATAACTGACTTGAGCCGCTCCACAGATGTTGGCTCTCGTGAGAGCACTAAGGATCCTTATTAGAAAAGTTCCCTCCTTCCACCTTTATTTGGCTCAAATTGGTTTTCTGTTGCTTGAAATCAAAGTCATCCTCTCTCTTAAAACTCTGTCCTTTTCCTTGGAGAAATTCTCACCTAGATCCTTCTGTTATTGTTTGATCTGAGTTTTTTAAACTTGGTTTTAATTTTTTGATTCTAGGGAAGGAGCTGAGGAAATAAATGAAAGAAGACTTCAAGGGAAGTAAAATGTACTAAAGAGAGAAGAGATATGAGGTCTATGAAACTTTAAAATGAAAGTGTTGCCAATGGACCTGTTTACTTAGCGAACGCTGTGTTTGCCAGTTTAGCCCAGAAAATTCTTCGAGCCCCTGAAGCACCCTGGGGCCTTGCAGTCATACCTCCTTGTAAGAAGTGGTTTCGTATTCTTGTCTAGATACTGCCTAGAATCATTTGGCTCTCTGCAAACCAGACTCTTAACAATTCTGCTGAAAGAAGAGTACTATGATGTGAATATATACAATACATAAATCACTGTCCTAAGTGAGCTTAAGGTTGCAAAGAAACTTAAAATCAACTTGTGCTCAGAAAGAGTATATTCTGTTGTTAATATAGACCAGCAGTTGTGCACATGTGAGTACACCAGTTTGTGCTATGGGGAGATACTTCTGATGGTACTTTACAGTTCTTTCTTACTTTTTCCTTACAACTCTTCTCAGCCTAATGAGAGAAAACTCGTGCTCATATAAGTTAAGAAATATGCACAGTTGTGACGTTAGGATTGGACTCAGTTCTTTGCATCCTTGAAGCCCATGCTCTTTACACTGTCAGTTACTTTCACTGCCTCATGCTGCCTCCCTGCATCTGGTTAGGAAATAAAATATATGCGCATGACACCATGGCCAGGAGAAGACAGGAACCCCAGGCTCACAACCAGAGTAGGAAATGCAGAAAACCAGTGTTCCAGTGATCCAGAGAAGGGTGAATTCCGTGAAATAGGGTAGTTATGGCCCTCTATGTATGAGGTAAGGCTTGAGTTAGCCCATAAAGAAGGAAATAGGCTCAGATCCTAGAGAAAAATAGGCAAAGCCCTCTTAGGTAATGGAGGTTGCTGGAAATGTGATGAGATAGTGGCTCCCAGGAATTGTGTCTGTCTCGCAGCTAATTATTTATGAGTTTACTCAGGGCAGGGCCACCAGTCACTTTTGTGGGGCCAACAAAGTCAACTGCTGATGGATTTACTTAAAGATCTTCCCCCGTAGCCTGGGAGATAGGGCAGGCTGGTGAAACCCACACAAACCTTCAGTTCTTATCTGCAAAGCTAATTAGACTCCTCACAGTGAATTAAATTTTTCAGCTCCCTATACACCCTAAGCTGAACTGATACACCCTACTTCATATTAGGGAAGTGAGAGTATTTAAATAATTGCCATTTTAATATCTTGGAGTACTTTAGGACTAAAGCTCACTGCATGTTTTCAGTCCTTGCTTTGCTCCTAAGAACACTACAAAGATTCAATTTATTAAGATCTTCATCCAATACTTAACTATGAAGAAATGGTAGATTTGCATTGAAAATAGAAGAAAATATTGTAGAGAAAGCTTGCTGCTTTAACTGTGGATTTCACTGGGTGTGTGTGTGTGCATACTCAGTTGCTTCAGTCATTTCTGACTCTTTGTGACCCTATTAACTGTAGCCCACCAGGCTCCTCTGTCCATGGAATTCTCCAGGCAAGAATACTGGAGTGGGTTGCCTTTTCCTCCTCCAGGGGATCTTCCTGACCCAGGGATCAAACCCATGTCTCTTAGGTCTCCTGCACTGGCAGGCGGGTTCTTTACCAGTAGTACTACCTGGGAAGCCCTCTCAGTAGGTATATATGGCCTAAACTCCTCTGTGATTACTGTTCTAGGAAGAACAGTTATATAGATCAAGGTAGACTTAAGCAAGGGAACTGTGCTCTGAACAGATTCATCTTTTTCCTCTTTTGAGATACAGAAGAATTTGAGAATGTTTTTTTATAAAATCTTTATGTTAATTAACAGTGACCTAAATGTTAGGTCTCTGGGCAATTGGCATACATGGGATTTATTTTATAGAGAAATGTGTTGAGGCTCTGCATAAAGTATGCGGTAATCAAACATTAAACCATTGGTGTAAAACCAACAGCATAAGGTACAGATATTCACCTTTTTGGTTTTGGATTGCACGAAGCCTGGGATATAGCAGGGGCTCATCAAATGTTAGATTCTCCTCAGGTATATGTTCTTTGCACCACACATTTGCCAACTAGTCATCAGCTGTCTTATGACCTTGTTTATCTTGTTTTGTTGTGTTTTGTTGAAGCAATATTGCAAAGTGGTTAATGTATGCCTGCTTAGAATTCTGACTTTGTCTTTTATGTGCAGTGTGATTTATATAAACTTTCTACATCCCATTTCTCTTATTTTTTCAGCTTTATTGAGATATTATTGATACCTAACATATGTAAGTTTAAGGTGTTTGATGTGATGGTTTGATATGCATTTGTTGTTGTTCAGTTGCTAAGTTGTATTCAACTCTTTGCGACCCCATGGACTGCAGTGCTCCAGGCTTCCCTGTCCTTCACCATCTCTCAGAGTTCGCTCAGATTCACATCCATTGAATTGGTAATGCTATCTTATCATCTCATCTTCTGCTGGCTCCTTTTCCTCCTGCCTTCAATCTTTCCCAGCATCAAGGTCTTTTCCAATGAGTCGGTTCTTCGCATCAAGTAGTCAAAGTATTGGAGTTTGAGCTTCAGCATCAGTCCTTCCAATGAATATTGAGGATTGAGTTCCTTTAAGATTGACTGATTTGATCTCTTTGCAGACCAAGGGAATCTCAAGTGTCTTCTCTAGCACCACATTTCAAAAGCATATATATTGTGAAGTGATTATTGGAGTAAAGTTAGTTAGCACCTCCATTCCTTCATATAATTGCATTTTGTGTGTGTGTGTGTGTGTGTGTGTGTATGTGTGTGATAGCATTTAAGAGCTACATTCTTAGCAACTTTTAACTGCATGATATAGTATTGTTAACTATAGTCATCATTCTATATATTAGATCTTCAGAACTTATTTGTCTTATAACTGGAAGTTTGTACCATTTGGCCCTAAACTCCCCATTTCCCCCACCCTCTAGCCTCTGGCAACCACCATTCTACTCTTTGTGAGTTTGGCACTTTTATATTCCATGTATCAGTGAGAACATACACTATTTGTATCTCTCTGTCTGACCTTTCACTTAGCTTAATGCCCTGAAAGTCCATCCATATTGTTGCAAAAGGCAAGATTTCTTTATTTTTTTGTGACTGAATAATATTCCATTGTGTGTGTGTGTGTATTTATATATATACACATATATACTGCATTTTCTTTATTCATTCATCTGTCAGTAGACCCTTAGGTTGTTTTCATGTCTTGGTTGTTGTGAATAATGCTTCTGTATCTCTTTGATACAGAGATTTTATTTCCTTTGGACGTATGCCAAGAAGTGAGCTTGCTGGATCATATAGTAGTTCTATTTTTAATTTTTTAAGGAACATCCATTTTATTTTATACAGTAGCTACTATAATGTACATTCCCACAAACAGTGCACTAGAGTTCCTGAACCTCCACATTCTTGCCAATGCATGTAATCTCTTGTTTTTCTGATAGCAGCCATTCTAACAGTTGTGAACTAATATTTCATTGTGGTTTTAATTTGCATTTCCTTGGTTATCAGTGATGTTGAGCATCTGTTCACAGACCTGTTGGCAATGCATATGTATATTTTGGAAAAAAATGTCTATTCAAATTCTCTGGCCATTTTTAAATCAGATTGTTTTTTGAGTTGTATGAGTATGTATTATTTATAAATGTATATGTAATATGTATATCATATAGATTTTAAGTTGTGCATGGTAAATGGAACACATATATTTGGAGATTTCTCGTGTCCAACTCTTTGCAACTCCATGGACTATACAGTCCATGAAATTCTCCAGGCCTATAATACTGGAGTGAGTAGCTGCTCTCATCTCCAGTGGATCTTCCCGACATAGGAATCAAACTAGAGTCTGCTGCACTGCAAGCAGATTCTTTACCAGCTGAGCCACCAGGGAAGCCCCAATGTATATTTTAAGTTGTGCCTGGTAAATGGAACATGTATATTTGGAGATTTTTTATTTGCATAAATATAAACTCCTGTGTGAGAAGATTATGATAGATCTCTTTCAAACATGAATCCAGTGGGACTTCATGGTAAGTTGGCACTGTAATCACAGGTTAATATAATAATTTTAGACTTTAGAGTTCTCTTATATCTGGTCTCATTTGTTATCACCTGTTTTTGCTGGCATCTGCTGCTAATGTACAGTACTTGGTTGTGTTAGTGTTAATTCATACTGGTAGCCCCTGAAGACTGGGAGCCCAGTTAGTATCAAAATCACAACATCCACCTCAGATCAATGTCCATAATGCCTTATGGAGATGACAAAACCCTCATGGAACCCCTACATTCAAGAGCATATTCACTCAGCTCTTGTGATGGTAGGAAAATCATGGTCCGTTTGAGGTTTCCTGTGAAGCTAGTATAGACTCACTGGTCACAGAACCCTACGTAACCATCTATGCTGTGATACCATAGGAAATTAAATAGAACTTGGTGTCATTTTGGAACTGCAGATCTCCTATTCTGTACTGTGCATGGTGCTATGAGGAACTCTATAGAGCTTGGGTCCTCCAAGAGTTACAGATTCTCCATCCTGTGCTGTGGTGTTATGAGCAACTCTGTAGGATGCACGATCCATTAGGAGTTGTGGATCTAGCAGGCCACACTACTGTATTTTCTGTATTCCAGTCACACCATGCTGCTGCTACTAAATTGCTTCAGTTGTGTTCAACTCTTTGTGACCCCATGGATTGCAACCTGCCAGACTCCTCTGTCCATGGGATTCCCCAGCAAGAATACTGGAGTGGGTTGCCATACCCTCCTCTAGGGGATTGTCCTGACCCAGGGATCAAACCTGCATCTCTTATGTCTCCTGCATTGGCAGGTGGGAATGGAGCTTTGAGGCTTTCCACTCCCATATATCAGGCCTGAGTGTGTCTTTTTAAATATACCATGTTGAACTCTCTTCTATTGCTAACTGACTCACCATATCTACCCAGCTTAGAGTTTTTTTCCTCACTGGTGGATATTTGGGTGACAAAGAGTAAGAGTGAGGTGAGGGAGTGACTTCCTTCCCAAGAGTGCTTGTTGTTCAGTTGCCAAGTCGTGTCTGACTTTTTGCAACTTGATGGCCTGCAGCACGCTGTAGCTGTCCAGATTTATTTGTGGAGGGAAGCATAAGCTGATCGCAGAAACAACTCCGTCCCTACCCATACTGCTTGCATATTGTATTACATATGCATTAATCTCCCACTGTAATACTGATTATGTATAATAAATTAACATTCAATCATTTTGAAAAAAATATTTACTGAGTGTGTACTATATGCTAAGCCCTGTTCTAGGAGTAGGTAAGATACCAAAATGGGCTTCCTTGGTAGCTCAGCTGCTAAAGAATCTGCCTGCAATGCAGGAGACCCTGGTAAAACTTATGGGTCAGCACGATCCACTGGAGATGGGATAGACTACCCACTCCAGTATTCTAGGGCTTCCTTGGTGGCTCAGTTGGTTAAGAATCCGTCTACAATGTGGGAGACTTGGGTTTGATCCCTGGGTTGGGAAGATTCCCTGGAGAGGGGAATGGTTACCCACTCCAGTATTCTGGCCTGGAGAATTCCATGAACTATATAGTCCATGGGCTTACAGAGAGTCAGACACAATTGAATGACTTTCACTTTCAAGATAACAAAATAGGCATTGTTTATGCCATCTTGAATTTAGTCCGGAAAGAGATCAGTTGTATTATGATGGAGCAAATGCTATAATAGATTATACCATGGAAACACATGGTATAAGGATGGGATCATTAGATAGCATCACTGATTCAATGAACATGAATTTGGGCTAATTCCAGGAGAGAGAGTGAATAAAGAGGAGCCTGGGGCTAGAAGCTCTAGTCCATAGGTCGCGAAGAGTTGGTCACAACTTAGGGACTGAACAACGACAAGGGAAACACAAGGGAAGAGGGATTGTTTAGCGAAGTCAATAAAGGCTTCACAGATTTTGTCCTTGAGTCTTAAAATACGTAAAAGGTATTTACAGGGGGTGTGAAGGTTTTCAGAGTTAAGCGAGGAAAAAGAGCTGACCACAAGGTGGCAGTAGTATAGACAAGGTCTGAGTGCTCAGCAAAGCTTGGACAGGTTTGCATTGGCATAGCTGCTCACAGGAGTCCATAAAGCACAGAGGTTAGTGGTAGGAATGCTGGACTGGTAATCAGTACTCAAAGGGAGAGGGCCTTTTAGCCACAGTAAGGAGTTTTAGCTAAGTAGGTGGAACCAGCCTCCTGTTGGCCACACAAAGGAAGTATACACAAATATACATGCATGGATTCTCCTCATGCAAATAGTGAACACATCAAATATGGTTTGTTGTATGGGAAATTACCTCGATGCAAAAGTAACCTCCAAGTATATTACCAGGCAGGATACCCTAGGAGTCATAGAAAACGAGTCATAGAAAACAACAGAAAAGGTCAAAAACAAATTTAACATGCTTAAATCACGATTATTGGCTTATTGAATAAATTTAAAATGGTGAGAAGCAAGGATAAGAATGGCATAGGTTAACACACTTAGAGTAATGGAAGGAGCATCCTGCTTGTATTCTGGGATATGCAATGTTCATTTTTTCCCCCTTTCTTTCTCTGTCCATCTTTCTCTACCTCAAAGGCTTTCCCTATTGATAATGTGATTATTAAGGCAAATTAATGTTTGGCTTCATGTTACTTATTTTATGAGCTTCATCCATCCCATCTGTTTTATTTTCTGTAGCAGAATCAAATGTTATTAAATCATACTATAAATGCACCTTAAACAGTTTAAAAGGAAAAAACTTTCTAGCAGAAATGTAGCAGAGTACACTAGTACCCTGATCTTTACTCTCAGATCTTATAACTGAAGGCGTTTGTACCTGTGTAACTCATTTACTTCCTTTCTAAACTCCTCTCCTCCCCAGCCCTTGTGAGCCCATAGCAGAGAATGATGAGGCTGGCCCAGAAGGATCAAAAGCTGCATAGAAAGGACCCTAGTAAAAAGGGTTCCTAAAATGCTTCAAATATTTGTAGGGAAGTCAAGGAATAACTAATTCTGTGACTATGTAACAATGGAGCTGCTTGGTGGAGAGAATTGCTTTGGCTGAATGAAGAGTTTCTGGGGCTCAGTTTCCAGTCAACCTGTTCTTTCATTGAACTGCCCTGCTGAGCCACTTTTGCACTGAGCCTCCAGGCCAAGTGAGAGAGATCAGGGGGATAGCATGGAGGATGAGAGCTTCAGGGCTGGCTGGATCCTCAGTGAGTTTATGGAGGGTAAATTAGTGGCCCTCACCTCCTGTTAGGGAGATAGAAAGCCTATGTTCCTACTTTACTCTCCTGAGCAGTTCTGTTTCTCTTTATTTTGACCAATTTCAAACAGTAACAGCGAATATTTGTTCCTACTATATCCCACACTTGTGTGAATCTGCTGGGTCCACTCCTCATGCTTTAACTTCTTCTCTAATGCTTTACATTCTCTTCTTTCCTTGAGCTATCCTTCCCTTACCCTTGGGCTTCCCAGGTGGCATAGTGTAACTAATTTGCCTGTCACGCAGGAGATGCAGGAGATGCTGCTTCAATCCCTGCATTGGGAAGATCCCTGGAGGAGGGCATGGCACACCACTCCAGTATTCTTGCCTGGAGAATTCCATGGACAGAGAATGCAATCC
This sequence comes from Antilocapra americana, assembly GCA_007570785.1. Taxonomy (NCBI): domain Eukaryota; kingdom Metazoa; phylum Chordata; class Mammalia; order Artiodactyla; family Antilocapridae; genus Antilocapra; species Antilocapra americana. The sequence continues at coordinate 13,646,709 of ML664161.1, read as the reverse complement.
ATAGGGTCTCAGAGAGTTGGACATGACTAAGCATCTGAACACACATTCCCTGACCCCTAAATGTCAGCAGTGACAGGGAAAGCAGTCAGAGTTGGTAGGTATTTGCCTCAGCTTCCTTCCTTCCCTTGTTGTGTCTGTCTTCCTTCTGCCTCTATGATATTCACCCCAAAACACCGCAAGATGCATTAAGATACTGAAATCTTATATTTGGTGAGTATTTTGAAGAAGTAGGAAGGGGGCATTCTAAACTACTCTATAGTAACTCTGCCCTTTTGTCACAAAATTTAATTGTCTTATATTTTTCCCAGAAGCACAATTAAGAAAATCAATGAATATATTTTTCAGAAAGAAGAGTTCTCTAGTCATTCAGCAATATTAGGTAATAAATTACAATCCAAATTCATTGAGACACTGAATTGAGTCACCAAATTACATTTTTATGTAGACACAAAGTATATCTATACAAAATCATAGGTAGATTTATGTTTCCATTTGTCTCCCAGTTTTGGCCCTTCCTTTCATCCTTGTGAGTTGTGTCTCTTTTAGCTCTACACTAGTCTGTTCACAACACCATTTTTCCCCCATCTTTGACAAAGAATCTGGCCACATAAAACAAAATGTAATTTTTAGAAATTTATTGAAAAGTTTTGGAGTCAAAATGAGGGATAAAATTCACAGTTCATATCATTTTATCCCTCTTGCCAGAGCTGGGCTCTGAGCAAGGCTGGGCCAGGGGGGCCATGGCTCCAAAGTGCTGCTGAGGGCAAGTTCAGCTCCAGGCATTAGCCCTTGCTTTGTCCAACATCAAGACAAGGTCAGTTCTTTTCATGTTGATGGCAGAAGTGCAGGAAGGACAAATAGAAACACAGAATGCCTCGTAAAGCGGAGTTTCAAAACAGGCTCATGTCTCTCCTATCCATGTTCCATTGGATGAAGCAAGTCATTTGGTCAAACCCAACACAAGTGGGCCGGGAAATACACTTCTCTACTGAAGGAACTGCAAAGTCATAGTACATAAGGTGAGAACAGAAGGAGGAGTGAAATTTTTTGGAAAAAACAATGCAATCTACCCTCTGAGAGGAAGTCATCAGATTAGCTCTAAAGCAAAGGCTTTTAAAAATGAACTTGAATCAAGATTCAGATCCAGTTTTTACATATGCTCTGTGTGGCTCACCCTACTGATACTTGCTTTACACTGCTAAGTCCTGGTTTACTGCTTCACGTTATGGTAAGTAGGTGGTATTTGGCGACTAGTGGATGTGGTGTTTGAGCTCAGCTGCGGGCTTCCCTGGTGGCTCAGACAGTAAGGAATCTGCCAGCAATTCAGGAGACCTGGGTTCAATCCCTGGGTTGGGAAGATATACTGGAGAAGGGACTGGCAACCAACTCCAGTGTTCTTGCTTGGAGAATTCCATGGATAGAGGAGCCTGGTGGGCTGCAGTCCATGGGGGTACAAACAGTAAGATATGGCTGAGCGACTAACACTTTCACCAGTCATCTAGAGCTTCATTTGTCTTGTAGGCTCTCAATTGTTGCTACAAATTTCCTTTTGTTACAGAAATTTGTATCTTTTTTTTTTTTTTTAAAAAAAAACCCCTAAAACTTCATGTTCATTTCTTTTCCTTTGCTTGAGGAAAGTACTGCTGGCACTGAACCTGTGAACAGCCATTCAGGCCAAGTGGAACTTCTCTTTTATTTTCTTTTTTTTTTTGTGGCCTGAAAGAGTAAGGAATAATTCAGAACATTACCTACTAATAGCAAAGAAAATTTTGTTTTACTTATAAAACCAGTAAACCCGAGATCCCACATGCTGTGAGATATCTTTTATTTATTTTTGATTGACACAGCATTTAAAAATTTATAGACACACACACATGCATGCATTTGCACACACATTTTGTTGTACAATATGGATAACTGACAGGAGTTCCATGTGTTGTGTGTAGGTTATTTTGCTGTATTTTAAGAATTAGACTAAGAAAGCAAAATTTCTTAGCAGTAACATTGTCAGTTTTCTCTCTATCTCCATCCATAAAAATGCTTGACTTTCATGGAAATCAAGTCCAATAATACTACAAATAACACAGTAATTCCCATTCAGAATGAGTCACACTCATCTTGATAGTTGTTCAAAGACATTCCCATGTTCAGATCTAGAGCCTACTTTAAGAATGTGAAAGCCTCCATATCTTGAAAATTTGTCCCCAAACGAATATAGCTTATTCATTTACTAAACTTTTCTCAGAAAATGCTTCACTATCTCCTATTTGTCCAAATAAAGATATGCATTGGGCATTACAAAAATGAATAAAGCAACTTGAAGATCTTGCATTCTAGTAGGGAAGTTGGTAAGAAATAAGACGTAAGTAATTATAATGATATGATATGCTCTATTCTGTAGGTTTAAGTCTAGTGTTTTGAAGCAAAGACTCTGGAAGAGCTGTGGAAGTCTTTCCTGCCTCACTTTAAGCACTTCATACAAGGCCTCACAGAAGAAGATGAAAGAGATTCATTGCAACTGTGGTTCTGTGAGGAGAGGCATCTGAATGCTGGTCTTGGGGAGAATTTTCTGGTAAGTTCTGAGGAATGGCTTCTATCTGCTCAGAATCTATGGAATATAAGGTAAGGCAATTTATTCACACACATCTATTGTGTGACTATTGTGAGCTTGGCATCATTCCTATTCTTGAGATAGCTCAATGAACAAAATAAATGTCTTCCTTCACAGAACTTGTGAAGGAGACAGACAGTGAGCAATGAATGTAATAAGTAAATGAGAAAGTATGTTAGAAGGTTTTCCTCAAGAAGTTACTACTTCTACACCTCTTGGGGATTAGGTAATTTCTGAGGAGATTTCATAATAATTGGAGTTCCTTTCAATTGCCTTGTTCTGTATCACTGCACGTTTTTTGAATCAGCAGGTCACAGAGAGCAGACACTGATGCTCCAGTTTTATTTGGGTTATGCATTTTATAATGCTTGCTTGCTTATGTGTGTTTTCCTCCTAACCATGTTTCAAGCTCCTCGATGGAAGAAACTATTTTTGTTTTTATATTCCTGGAACCTTTACAATGAATGCTAAGTGAAAACTTGGTGATAATCTACAATGAGTCTTGTAGGATGAGTGGGCATAAAGGTGTAGTTAGTAAGGGTAGGTGAACTAGGATGTGAAGTGGTGGGGAGAAAAGAATGTATGGAGAACCTGAGGGACAGCAAGTAATGGAATGAAGGTTGAACTCTAACTCAGAAACTTCTTGATGTTCCTGGGTTGTACTGGGTTGGCCCAAAAGTCTATTTGTTCATAATGTCTTAGGGGACAACCCAAACAAACATTTGGGCCAACACAATAGAAAGGAGAACAACTGAAATAACTTTCCTTTTAAATGGAGAAATTAAGAATGAAACAGGAAGCTATCTACTTAATAACACAGTGAGCCCCATGACTCACAGTTCATTCTCTCGATGAAGAGCCAGCCTTGTCAATATATCTGTCATTGTACAGAATTAATCATGCTCAATTTGTGCACAAGGTTTGGAGTTTTCTTAGAAGTGTCTTATAGGACAGGGTTTACATGAAGGAATCTGCGCCTCTGAAGCCCTTGAAAGAAAACCTTAAGGTCTGCTTGCAATCTGCATCACTCTTGCTCGGGTTTGATAGAGTCCGTCTTGTGGGGGAGGTGCTCCTAGTGTCACGCTGGTCTCCTGAGTCTTTGATCGATTACATGCTTCTCACTTCTCTCTCTTTATTTGGTTAACTTTGCAAGGGGTTATTTAGCATCAGGAGTGTTTAATTTCAGGGGAGGTAAGGAACAATTCTTGTGTTTCTTGAGCACCTTGGGATCCTGCAGAATGGGGGTGCTGCCGAAAGGGAACAGGACATTATTATTATAACAAGTGAGGATGTGGAGGGATACAAGTGGAACTGCATATTGCTATGATGAAAAGATAGTTAGTGCAACATCTGGAGCCTGGGCATTTCATCTAGCAATGATTACACAGAGGCTTCAAGGCAACGCGGTGTATTATCCAGAGACCTGGAGGACCACTAAATGAAAACAGCAGCACTTCCATGTGAGAAGGAGGAGGAAGTGAGAGAACTTGTTATGCAAGACAAATAGTGAAAGGAGCCCAAGCAAATGGCACAACAAAAACATCGCTCTCCTCTTGAATGAAGTATTAAAAATGCAAAAGGCTGAGAGTGCTTATTTTCTTTCACCGCAGCTTCAGTTTGAATACATTTGGGACTTTTCCCCAAGCACCTGCTCCTTCCCGCCTTCCCCACTGCCCTCCCCCTGGGGGAAGAAAAGGCCCAAACAAACCATGGGGCACTTTGACTGGAAACAATTCCAACAATCAGATAGAAATAAATGGGATAGCAGAGTGAGGTCCTCTGTGAACATGTAAGAGAGCTAACGTGGTAATTTAGAGACAGCAGGAATGATGGAGTTTGTGGGTAGAATAAAAAGAAAGTGGCGTTTATAAGGAGAGTACACAGAGCTTGTGTCAATCTGAATGTTTTCTTGGTGAGATGATTTTGGGAGATCAATTAGAGATGACCCAGACATTCTCAAGGTCTCCTGTCCCTGTGAGCTAGGGGTGGAGGTAGAGTGGAGGATCAAACTGTGTCTGCCTTGTTGTTGTTCAGTTGCTCAGTTGTCTCCAACCCTTTGCGACCCCATGGACTGTAGCATGCCAGGCTTGCCTGGGTTTGACTTAAGTACCAGCTATTACTGACTGACAGCATATCCTGCATAATCACAAGATGCCTGATTAGCCTTGAAAATTACTGAAAATTGCTGGGGAGCCCTGACATGGTCCATGAATCTATATTGGATATTGTTAACCCTCTTTTCAGGTGCCTGCTTGTCCATGGATCCCTTCTAGGCTTGTTATCTGTTGTTTTCACCTTGTTGTAATGCTTTACTGAAGAAATGAGGGCAACATGCTAGGTGTCACTTTTCTTAATCCATTCGCTGTCCTCCATAGGACAGGCCCTGTTGGCAGGCAGACTTCTCAGACAGGAGCCTGACACCATCCTGCCTCCTCCATTTCCCTGGTCCCACTCCTCTGAATCCAAACTGGTTTCCCCTCTCCAGCGCCTCTGGAGAGAGCCAAACTCAATTCATATCATAATCTCCCTTGAGCAATGGACTCTGCCTGCAGTGAAGCCAGATATTTTCTAGGTTAAACAGAATATTTTACATCTCATTATGAATCTTCTACATTTGGACTAAGTCCACTAGCTCAGGCAGTCCTCCCAATTATAGGTAAGTTGTGGTCTTTCAGGCTTCCCTTGTGGCTCAGATGGTAAAGAACCCACTTGCAATGCAGAAGACCTGGGTTCAATCCTTGGGTTGGGAAGGTCCCCTGGAGAAGGGAAAGGCTACCCGTTCCAGTATTCTGGCCTGGAGAATTCCATTGACTGTATAGTCTGTGGGGTCACAAAGAGTCAGACACTACTGTTTCACTGGTTGACCATAAAGGCTCATCCGTACTTGTCAAGCTTTCCAGAGTAATAGGTATTTCAGTTTCCACTCTAGATTGCCAAAACCCTCTTTCTTTCACTCCAGCTCTGACAATGCTGAATTTCAATTACTGTTTCCTGAGATTGGAAGCAGTGATTTCATTTTAAGAGCCAGTTTATTCAGTTTGTGTTTCTAATAGTTGTGTTGTCCAGGACTGTGGTTGTATGGTGATGGTTACTAGGACTTAGAATACTGCCACACAGGAAGTTCTTGTTTCCATCACATTCCTTTGCAGCAGACTGTAAAGCCATGAAAATCAAGGCATCTGTTCATGGAATTCAGAAGCTGGACTTTGCTGGACAATGAAAAGTTCACTGAATGTTTCTTGCGTGACTGTGCTGTGACAACTGTGTGACTATGTGACTTTCAATGTTAGGTTTCCTTAAGACTTTTCTAATGCCTATACTTTATGACTATATTGTTAAGTAATATTTCATTTCTCTCAATCTCTTGACAGTTTCTGCAGAGATGACCACAAATTATGTGCGATGAGTTTCTTAGGTTCTGCTGGCTTACATTTTATAGTAAGAGAATCTTGTGAAGCTTCTTACAAAAAAAAAGAAAACTTCAGAAGTTGATAAATAGGTCATTAATTTCTGGCTTCCCAGTGAAGTTAAAAGTGTTCTGATGCTGTCAATAAATGGTTGTGTGAGAAACTGTAATTGTAGGTATACTTTTAGACACCTGTGATCATGTTGGATATTGTAGAAAGAATTTTGATTATTATTTGACAAACCTTGGATTAACTCACTGTAATGCATATTATTGCATAACATTTATTTAACGTTTGTCAGGGCTCCCCTTATGGCCCAACTGATAAAGAATCTGCCTGCAATGTGGGAGACCTGGGTTCGATCCCTGGGTTGGGAGGATCCCCTAGAAAAGAGAACATTTGTTATAAGATGAGCCATGTGACCAAGGAGATAATTCTTTGCTTGATAAGATGTAAAGTTGCTCAGGAGAGTTGTTTTTCTTAAATAAAATAGGTAAATAGGGAATAACTACATGGAAAACATAAGAGTTGGTTTAGTTTTATTTGCTAAGATTGACAAAAGTAATATGAATGGCATTAAGAACAACAATTTTATTTCTGAATGTGTAGTGGGTACCTTGCAGAGTGCCAAGCAATTTGCCTGTAGTTTCTTATTTAATCCTAATGATGAAGTTTAGAGATGTGGGAGCAGGGACCATAGTAAACTCCTGTTTCACGGGGATCACTGCCTACCTTTCTCTGGTAGCCTTGTCATGCTTTCAGAATCTGTTGCTATAGTTAACAGTTACAATTTAATGAATGTTTAACATTTATTGAATAAATAATTAATAGGAGAAATGGCTTCTTGTTCAAGTGTAAATGGAGGGGGTAGTGTTTTTGAGACAATTTTATTTGAAATTCGTATTTGAATTAAGCTTTGGGCCACCTGGCAATCAAAACTAAGAGAAGGATAGTGAATGGTGAAAGTCTATTACTGCTTCTTGTTTTCTGCGCTATTAGTGTATGCTAAACTGTGTATTAATAATTTAAACCCTAGTATAATATTATTATATGTTGATTACTCAGTATGTACTAACATTTTTCTCAGTGTATTATATGTAAGGCAGACAGATAAAATGTGGGATGTCCTGTTAAATTTTCATTTCAGATGGAAAATGAACAATTTTAGTATAAGTATGCAATTTTTTTTCCCCTGGAATTCAAATTAAATTGGGCATCCTGTCATTTTCTAAATCCGGCAACCCTGGTCATATGTATTGTCTTAGTTCTGTTCATACTGCTCTAACAAAATACCATAGACATAGACTTGCATCTATGATAACTATAAATGGTAGCTTATAAATAACAGAAATTTATTTATCATGGTTCTGGAGATGGAGGAATTCAAGATCAAGGTGCCAACAGATTCAGTGTCTGGTGAGAGCCGGCTTCCTGGTTTGTTCTGTATTCTCACACAGTGGAAGTCTCCTTTGTAAGGACACTAATCCTATCTGTGAATACTCCACTCTCATTACCTAATTACTTCCCCAAATCACCACCTCCTAATACTCTCACTTTAGGGGTTATGCTTTCAACAGTTTTGGGGGAGAGGGACACAAATATTCAGTCCATAGCAATTATCTTAATAATATAACAATCCTGTGAAAGTGAAAGTTGTTCAGTCGTGTCTGACTCTGCTACACCATGGACTATACAGTCCATGGGATTCTCCAGGCCAGAATACTAGAGTGTGTAGCCATTCCCTTCTCCAGGGGAATCTTCTTGGCCCAGGAATCGAACTGGGGTCTCCTGCATTTTAGGTGAATTCTTTACCCAAGAGACACATTTTATAAATGGCAGTATTGAGGCATGAAAGGGTGTGTAGCTTGCCCAAGGCTCCACAACGAGTCAGTATGAACCAGGCTTTACATCCAGGCAGACGGGTCTCAGGGAACGTCTTTAACTACAGTGCTCTCTCCCGTATCTACCCCTATAGTGTAGGTATAATTATCCCCACTTTATACATCAGACGTTCGAGTTAGTGAAGTAAAGGAAACGGTGCCACGTTTCAAAACCTGTAAGAGAGGCAGAGCTGGGACACAAACCCAGGGATGCCTGCCTCCAGATTCAGTGATTTAAAAAAAAAATTATGTGTTTGGCTGTGCTGGGTCTTCACTGTTGCACATATGCTTTCTCTAGTTGTGGTGCGCAGGACTACTCTCTAGGTGTGGTGCGCAGGCCTTTCACTGCAGTGGTTTCTCTTGTTGCAGAGCAACGAGCTCTGGGGCATGCAGGCTTCAGCAGTTGCAATATGCGGGCTCAGTTGTTGCGGCTTGTGAGCCGTAGCCCACGGGCTTCGTCGCTGGTGGCACATGGACTTCGCTGTTCTCAAAGTCATGGCATATAGGGTCTTCCTGGATCAGGGATCAGACCCATGGCTCCTGCATTGTCGGGTGGATTCTTTACCACTGAGCCACCAGGGAAGTCCCCAGAGTCAGTGATTTTAATCTCTGTTTTTAAAGATAAAATAATGTAACTGGAATTTTGAAGTTTAGGGACTAATGAGGGTTTTGAGATACTAATGTTTTCTTCCAGAAGAATGTTAGACATAGGATAATGAAAATAAAAAAAGCCCAAGAAGGTCTAATGCTGTTTAGCATCAACAAATTATATATGCTGTTACTAAGATTCCTTTTATAGCAGAGACTTCTTTCACTATTTATAATAATGTAAGTGTTGGCATTAGAATATTTCTATAGCTAGAGGGTCTGAACTGTATAGAAGCTGATTCATTTTTCAGCATCTTACCTTATGTCCATGTCAACTCCCAGGCTTTATTCAACACTCACAGTATAGAGTGGAGAAGGCGATGTCAACCCCTTCCAGTCCTCTTGCCTGGAAAATCCTATGGACAGAGGAGTCTGGTAGGCTACAGTCCACGGGATCACGAAGAGTTGGACACGATTGAGTGACTTCACTTTCACGCATTGGAGAAGGCAATGGCAACCCACTCCAGCGTTCTTGCCTGGAGAATCCCAGGGATGGAAGAGCCTGGTGGGCTGCCGTCTATGGGGTCGCACAGAGTCGGACATGACTGAGGCGACTTAGTAGCAGCAGCAGCAGTAGCACAGTATAGAGATTTTCAACATGATAGCAGTGAAAATGTTTCCTGAGTGTTACCCTGTGTCCTTTATTTGGTCCTTAGAATTAGCAATGGCATGTTTCAATTGGAGAGAAATGTATGCAAGATATAGTCCTTTAATCTACTTATTTTCATTGTATCTAGTCTGATTCTATTCCAACATGGTAACTCAGAAGACATCTAAGAAACAATATGAACATAGGCTTGTCAATAAAGAGAATTTCTTAAATAAGCAAATCAGACTATTTAAACTTTAAAAAATGTGTTCATTTGAATCAAATTAAATGGTTACGTTTCTAATGACAGGCATAGAAATTGTTCTCTCACAGTTAAATTTGTTTTATCTCCCTCTTTGAGGGAGCTGACCATTTGTGTGAAAATCAACTAATTATATGCTCCAATCCTTTTTGAAAGAAAGGATGCAGAGAGGGAGAAAAAATGAGTGTGGGCCACCTGTAGATAACAACACAGCTTGACTCTGATGGTTTGGAATGAACTGAAAATGTTACCATCACACATTTTGCGGGTGAGTTAGTGACCTTTGCGTCTACTTTGAGTTCTGTATTTTAAGCTTGAGGATTATTCACGTCTATGGAATGGAAAATGTCTGTTTAAATACTTCTGAAAAGAATTATGTAATACCTTTCTTTGGGGACTCACGATGATCTTTAGTTATACAAAACGTAAATGTTTACTGCTAGCTGTACCATGGCTCATTTGACAACTGTAGTCCTTCACACGTTTCCTATGTTATGCACAAATAAGACGTTTACATTTGTCGACTCATTTCCTTCTAATAAATGAGATAAATAGAGAAGGTATGTTTGTTTATAGTTGTTGACGCTGGAGGACAGTTTCCAAGATCACACAGTCAGAGTAAATTGGAACCAGGGCTGAGATTCACCTCTTTGGTGCCTTCTTCATTGTGTAATGTTATTGCTATATGATTTTGCCAAGTGTGATTTGTTACAGGATTAGCCCAATTTGTTCTTAGGGTTTTCAGAGGTAAGTGTGAAATATGATAATTTTCTGAAAATTCTGTAATTTTCTGAAAATTGCTGTAGAATTGACTTGAAGCCAAAATATGAGGTGGATAAGTATCATTTACCTTGTTTTTCTTTGCCCTTTGGGTATCCCTTCTCCTTACATAGTGTCAAGTACTCTTCTGCTCCTTCTTTTATATCCAAAGACCTTTTCTACAAAATTTATCAAAAGCTATTTTTCTGAGTGAATATTCACATTCTGAAATGATCTTCCTTCCAAGAAAACTCACGGCTTTCCCATGCAAGTGTCCTAGGCAGAAACAAGCCAACAAATTAATTCCCACTTATCTATAAATAACTATTTTCCTGGTCAGTGGTATAGACATTTAAAAAGAGAATACTTTGACTTTGACATTGGTTGAGAACCTACTGTGTCTCCAAAATTGGGATAAAGATAGTATACATGGGGCCTCTGTTCAGCTCAGTGGTGCTGAGTGGGGTCAGTTAAGAAAATGAGATTCTGGAAGATGGGCTCTGGGTACAGTGGGGACCATACCTGTCTCCTCGCAGTCTACAGTGCAGGTTTGGGCCTCAGAAATGCAATTTTGTAACCTCATTCAGAAATATCTTTGGCTTCTCTTCCTAGGTAAGCACACTGCATGACTCCTTGTTTTCACTGTTTATCTCTGCAAATCACTCCAGCTTTCTAACTCCAGAAATTACCTTCAGAAGGAAATGGAACTTTCCCATTTTGTTGGTGAAAGATGTCAAAACTGGAGGTGCTGCTTGAAAGGGCAGATCTGAATGCTATTTCATTAAAGGGCCTGGTATATTTTAAAACAATACTCAAACTATTTGGAAATTATCTTAAGGCACTTCGAAAAGCATAAAAATTCCTTTTGCTGAAAAAAAAAAATCAACTTACAGTTTACATGTCACAAAACTCAGGATCCAGGCATACAAGCACACCATTCAGGTGGGACTTGTTGGTCTGTAGTGCCTTCTCTTCTCTTTACTAATTCATTTATAAATCTTGTTTCATCTCCCCCCTACACACTCCCAGATCATGAAGCCAATGCCAGACTTCGTATCATTTCATCTGTAAATATATTAAAAGTCCTCTTTTGTTTTTTACAAAACCAACTATCATCATTTAAAATTGACAGTAACTCTGAATATCATCACCTAGTTTCTTCAAATTTCTGATTGTCTCATTAAAAATTTCTTGACAGTATTGTTGTTAGAATCTGGACCTAGGCCAGCTCCCCACACTATCACTGGTGACTAAGTCTTATGTCTCATCTTTCTTTTTTTTTTTAAATTGTTTTTGCCATACATTGTCATGATATCACCATGGGTTTACATATGCTTCCCCTCCGGAACCCCCCTCCCTCCTCCCTCCCCCCCGGGAAATCTCGCTGCACCAGCCCCGAGCATCAATCCTGGGCTGGCGATTGATTAGACACATGACAATTAACATGCTTCAATGCCCTTCTCCCATATCATCCCACCCTTACCCTCATCCACAAAGTCCGCGAGTCTATTCTATACATCTGCGTTCCTTTTGTTGTCTCCCATGTTGGGTTCTCGTTACTGTCTTTCTAAATTCCATATATATGCGTTAATATACTGTATTGTTGTTTTTGCTTCTGGCTTACTTCACTCTGGATAATGGGCCCCAGTTTCGTCCATCTGAGTAGAATTGCTTCAAATGAATTTTTTTAATGCTGTATAATATTCCATTGTGTATATGTACCACAGCTTTCTTATCCATTCATCAGTTGATGGGCATCTAGGTTGCTTCCATGTCCTGGCTATTGTAAACAATGCGGCGATGAACATTGGGGTACAGGTGGCTCTTTCAATTCTGGTTTCCTCGGTGTATATGCCCAGCAGTGGGATTGCCGGGTCATATGGCAGGTCTATTTGCAGCTTTTTAAGGAACCTCCACACTGTTTTCCATAGTGGCTGTACTAGTTTGCATTCCCACCAACAGTGTAAGAGGGTTCCCTTTTCTCCACATCCTCTCCAGCATTTATTGCTTGTAGACTTTTGGATGGCAGCCATTCTGACTGGTGTAAAGTGGTACCTCATTGTGGTTTTGATTTGCATTTCTCTGATAATGAGTGATGTTGAGCATCTTTTCATGTGTTTGTTAGCCATTTTTATATCTTCCTTGGAGAAATGTCTGTTAAGTTCTTTGGCCCACTTTTTAATTGGGTTGTTTATTTTTCTAGAATGGAGCTGCAGGAGTTGTTTGTATATTTTTGAGATTAATTGTTTGTCTGTTGCTTCATTGGCTATTATTTTCTCCCATTCTGAAGGCTGTCTTTTCACCTTGCTTATAGTTTCCTTTGTTGTGCAAAAGCTTTTAATTTTAATTAGGTCCCATTTGTTTATTCGTGTTTTTATTTCCAGTATTCTGGGAGGTGGGTCATGGAGGATCCCGCTTTGGATTATAGCAGAGAGTGTTTTGCCTATGTTATCCTCTAGGAGTTTTATAGTTTCTGGTCTTATGCTTAGATCTTTGATCCATTTTGTATTTATCTTTGTGTATGGTGTTAGAAAGTGATCTAGTTTCATTCTTTTACAAGTGGCTGTCCAATTTTCCCAGCACCACTTGTTAAAGAGGTTGTCTTTTCTCCATTGTATATTCTTGCCTCCTTTGTCAAAGATAAGGTGTCCATAGATGCGTGGATTTATCTCTGGGCTTTCTATTCTGTTCCATTGATCTATGTTTCTGTCTTTGTGCCAGTACCATACTGTCTTAATGACTGTGGATTTGTAGTACAGCCTAAAGTCAGGTAGGTTGATTCCGGCAGTTCCATTCTTCTTTCTCAAGATTGCTTTGGCTATACGAGGTTTTTTGTATTTCCATACAAATTGAGAAATTATTTGTTCCAATTCTTTGAAAAAGGCCTCTGGTAGCTTGATAGGAATTGCATTTAATCTATAGATTGCTTTAGGTAGTATACTCATTTTCACTATATTGATTCTTCCAATCCATGAACACAGCACATTTCTCCATCTGTTTGTGTCCTCCTTGATTTCTTTCATCAGTGTTCTATAGTTTTCTATATACAAGTCTTTTGATTCTTTAGGTAGAAATACTCCTAAGTATTTTATTCTTTTTGTTTCGATGGTGAATGGAATTGTTTCCTTAATTTCTCTTTCTGATTTCTCACTGTTAGTGTATAGGAATGCCAGGGATTTCTGTGTGTTGATTTTGTATCCTGAAACTTTGCTATATTCACTGATTAGCTCTAGTAATTTTCTCGTAGAGTCTTTAGGGTTTTCAATATAGAGGATCATGTCATCTGCAAACAGAGAGAGTTTTACTTCTTCTTTTCCAATCTGTATTCCTTTGATTTCTTTATCTGCTCTGATTGCTGTGGCCAAAACTTCCAAAACTATGTTGAATAGTAGTGGTGAGAGTGGGCACCCTTGTCTTGTCCCTGATTTCAGGGGGAATGCTTCCAGCTTTTCTCCATTGAGGATAATGTTTGCTGTGGGTTTGTCATATATAGCTTTTATTATGTTGAGGTATGTTCCTTCTATTCCTACTTTTTGGAGGGTTTTTATCATAAATGGATGTTGAATTTTGTCAAAGGCTTTCTCTGCATCTATTGAGATAATCATGTGATTTTTATTTTTCAATTTGTTAATGTGGTGTATTACATTGATTGATTTACGAATATTGAAGAAACCTTGCATCCCTGGGATAAAGCCTACTTGATCATGATGTATGATCTTTTTGATGTGTTGTTGGATTCTATTTGCTAGAATTTTGTTGAGGATTTTTGCGTCTAAGTTCATCAGTGATATTGGCCTGTAGTTTTCTTTTTTTGTGGCATCTTTGCCAGGTTTTGGAATTAGGGTGATGGAGGCCTCATAGAATGAGTTTGGAAGTTTACCTTCGTCTGCAATTTTCTGGAAGAGTTTGAGTAGAATAGGTGTTAGCTCTTCTCTAAATTTTTGGTAGAATTCAGCTGTGAAGCCATCTGGTCCTGGGCTTTTGTTTTTTGGAAGATTTCTGATTACGGTTTCAATTTCCGTGCTTGTGATGGGTCTATTAATATTATCTATCTCTTCCTGGTTTAGTCTTGGAAAGTTATACTTTTCTAGGAATTTGTCCATTTCATCCAAATTGTGCAGTTTATTTGCATATAGTTGCTGATAATAGTCTCTTATGATCCTTTGTATTTCTGTGTTTTCTGTCGTGATCTCTCCGTTTTCATTTCTAATTCTGTTGATTTGGTTTTTCTCCCTTTGTTTCTTGATGAGTCTGGCTAATGGTTTGTCAATTTTATTTATCTTCTCAAAGAACCAGCTTTTGGCTTGGTTGATTTTTGCTATGGTCACTTTTGATTCCTTTGCATTAATTTCTGCCCTGATCTTTAAGATTTCTTTCCTTCTACTAGACCTGGGCTTCTGCATCTCTTCCCTTTCTAGTTGCTTTAGGTGTATAGTAAGGTCATTTATTTGATTTTTTTCTTGTTTCCTGAGGTGAGCTTGTATTGCTATGAACTTTCCCCTTAGCATTGCTTTCACAGTGTCCCATAGGTTTTGGGCTGTTGTGTTTTCATTTTCATTCGTTTCCATGCATAACTCAATTTCATTTTTAATTTCTTCTGTGATTTGTTGGTTATTCAGCAGTGTGTTGTTGAGCCTCCATATGTTGGAAGTTTTGAGAGGTTTTCTCCTGTAGTTGAAATCTAATCTCACTGCATTGTGGTCAGGAAAGATGCTTGGGATGATTTCAATATTTTTGAATTTATCAAGGTTAGATTTATGGCCCAGGATGTGATCTATCCTGGAGAAGGTCCCGTGTGCACTTGAGAAAAAGGTGAAATTCCTTGTTTTGGGGTGGAATGACCTATAGATATCAATTAGGTCTAGTTGGTCTATTGTTTCATTTAAAGTTTGAATTTCCTTGTTACTTTTCTGTCTAGTTGATCTATCCATTGGTGTGAGTGGTGTATTAAAGTCTCCCACTATTATTGTGTTGTTGTTGATTTCCCCTTTCATATTTGTTAGCATTTGCCTTACATATTGTGGAGCTCCTATGTTAGGTGCATAAATATTTATAATTGTTATTTCTTCTTCCTCGATTGATCCTTTGATCATTATGTAATGTCCATCTTTATCTCTTTTCACTGCCTTTATTTTAAAGTCTACTTTATCAGATATGAGTATTGCCACTCCTGCTTTCTTTTGGTCTTTATTTGCATGGAATATCTTTTTCCAGCCTTTAACTTTCAGTCTATATGTGTCCCTAGGTTTGAGGTGGGTCTCTTGTAGACAACATATATAGGGGTCTTGTTTCTGTATCCAATCGGCCAATCTTTGTCTTTTGGTTGGGGCATTCAGCCCGTTTACATTTAAGGTAATTATTGATAAGTATGATCCCGCTGCCATTTATTTTATTGTTTTGGGTTCCAGATTATCTATCCCATCCATGTTTCCTATCTAGGCAAGTTCCTTTAGCATTCGTTGGAGGGCTGGTTTGGTGTTGCTGAATTCTCTCAGTTTCTGCTTGTCTGAGAAAATTTTGAATTCTCCTTCAAATTTGAATGAGATCCTTGCTGGGTACAGTAGTCGGGGTTGTAGATTGTTTTCTTCCATGACTTTAAGTATGTTTTGCCATTCCCTTCTGGCCTGAAGCATTTCTGTTGAGAGATCAGCTGTTATCCTTATGGGATTCCCCTTGTGAGTTATCTTTTGCTTCTCCCTTGCTGCTTTTAATATTTGGTCTTTGTATTTGATATTTGCCAATTTGATTAATATGTGTCTTGGCGTGTCCTGCTTGGGGTTCATTCTATTTGGGATTCTCTGTGTTTCTTGGATGTGAGTGGCTATTTGCTTCCCCAATTTAGGGAAGTTTTCTACAATTATCTCTTCAAGAATTTTCTGATGGTCTTTCTTTTTGTCTTCTTCTTCTGGGACTCCTATGATTCGAATATTGGTGAGTTTAATATTGTCCCAGAGGTCTCTAAGATTGTCTTCATTTCTTTTAATTCTTTTTTCATTTTTCCTTTCTGTTTCATTTATTTCTGCCATTCTGTCTTCTACCTCACTTATTCTGTCTTCTATCTCTGTTATTCTACTGTTGGTTCCCTCCAGGGTGTTTTTGATCTCATTTATTGCATTATTCATTGTATTTTGACTCTTTTTCATTTCTTCTAAGTCCTTGTTAAAGCTTACCTGCATCTTCTCAGTCCTTGCCTGCAGGTTATTGAGCTGCAACTCCAACTTATTTTCCAGGTTTTGGATCATTTTCACTATCATTATTTGGAATTCTTTGTCAGGTAGACTTCATATCTCTTCGTCTTTTGTTTGGTCTAGGGGGTATTTATCCTGTTCCTTTACTTGCTGGGTATTTCTCTGCCTTTTCATCTTGTTTATCTTGCTGTGTTGTCCCTTTATTGTGGGGATTCCTCTCTATGGGAGGGGTTGGATGTGTGGTTTGTCGAAGTTTCCTGGATGGAAAGGCTTGTGTGGTTTTCTGGTGGTTGAGTCTAGGTTTCCTCACTGTTACGAGCAAGAGATAAGAATGGGGAGAAAGCAGTCAAGCCAATGATCTCACTCCCAGGTAGCAGTGGGTACTGGAGCTTGGATCTTAAAAGGTACAAAGTTGATACCAAGTACTAATGAGCAAAGATTAAAAATCTAGAGTAAAGCCTGGGTTCTCAAAAATACTTTAAAAAAAACCAAAAGAAACGGAAAATAAAAATAAAGGAGAAAAAAGAAATAAGAAGAAAAAAAATAGCAAGGTCATATGGGACTTAAAAATTCTAAAAAAAAAAAAAAGAAGAAGAAAAAAAAAGAAAAAAAGAAAAAAAAACAATATGTATATATATAAAAGTTTTAAAAATTTAAAAGATGTTCCTAGTACAGTTATAATGAAGGCTTTCTCTGGTGCTGGTGCATTCGGTGAAGGGAAGGGTCTGTAGATTTTCAGATGATTCCCTGGTCCGGCTTCTCCTTCTCACAGTCTATAG